>VZTH01006992.1:433549-556714 GCA_013397815.1 Aleadryas rufinucha | reverse complement strand
CCCCCGGCACGGAGGTCCCTCTCGCTCCAGCACAGCCCCGCCGTTGCCCACGTGCTTTCCCGGTTAATTCCAGACCTGATGTCATGACCGAAGCCCGTTTCCCGGTCCCCGCCGCTGCCCCGTTTCTCTGACACGCCGGCAGCACCCCGACTCGGGGCATTGCTTGGCGCACCGGGGCCGGCTGCGGGAGGGANCCCGGCCGTGGCTCTGCGGCCCCGGGGCGCAACCGGAGCATCCGGACCGGGAGGGCCGGGCCGGGGTTACGTAACGGCATCCGCGCAGCAGGATGCGCTCGTGTCAGCCCCGGCTTCCCTGGCGCTCCCCGAAGTCGTGATTTTTTTGCCCTTCCCTGCAGAGCAATTTAAAATGCTCCAATAAACTGTGTGGTCTGTGAGATTCAGTTGCAGATCAGCTATTGCCAAGTTGATGCACTCTTAGGATACCTTTTTGTTTTCATTCGGTTTCTCTCAAAAAAAGGCAGGAACGGCCTGTATTCCCAATTTGCTAGCAAGGCTGCAAATCCCTTCCAAGTACTTTGAAGATGTATGGGTTCATTAAAACTGATGTTTGGAAATCATGTGTTTGCCAGAAGTGCTGATGCTTAAAATGACTGTATGACGTGAGTTTTGCCATTGGCTCGTCATTTCATGTCAGTTTCTAATTGCTGGTATGTGCTGGGAGGATACATTGGTGATTTTCTTCCTGAAAGCTTCAGCAATGCAGGTACCATGGACTAACAGTAACTGAAACAAAAGACCTTGCTGGACTTGTCAGAGCAAACTAGGAAGCCAAGGTCGAATAGGAAACGTCAGTGCAACTAGTATGGGGTAGCGTGACAGAACAGAAGTAATCACAAATCTTATTTGAGAGTTTAAGTGTAAAGTGTTCCTTAAATAGACTATTACTCAGTAGTTGAACAAAAAAGCTTAGTGAAGGTGTGAGGAAATTGCTATTTTAGGACTACAATTAACTATATCAGCTCAATTTTAATGGAACTAGTACATCTAATTGTATTCCTAACAGATTTTCTGTTCTCTAGATGATTAACTTGCAGAATGATAGCAGCTCAAAGATTAAAATCTCATCAAATATCTAATGGTTTCTGTACAGTGTAATTGTGTTTGGTTTATAATAGTTCTTTTCTAATAACCAGCCTTTGCTCATATAGCCATAGATACTATAATTAGACTTTTTTATCTTGGTGTAAATGACATGACCTTGACCTTTAGAGGTTAAGCAGATGTTGTTGTTATGGATCTTATATGTTTAGTGAAGCATTTTTATGTATATATAATGAATAGGGTTTTCTTTTCTTTTTGTTTAAAAACTACACAAGGAGACTACTTTATCTTTTCTGTCCATCTCAGATAAATTAACAGAGATGTGTACAACACTGACTATTTGAAAACCCTAAAGCGTTTTTATTTAAACAACCTTTTCTTTCCAAGTACATGGCAGGATGTACATCTGAAAAACAATATTGGAGGGTTTGTTACTGAAGACTCCCTAAATGTTTCCCGTTGCTACTGCGGGCTGAAAGAGGTACCTTTTGTTGTACTGTAGTTCATCAGGCTTGCTCTTCCACTTCCCATTAATTTGCTATTGCACTCCCAGATCCTCCATAGCGCTTAGAGCTGTACTGTTGGGGGCCTTGTCTGCAACCTTCCTTATTGCTGGCAATCTTTTGTTTTTAACCCATTCTGGGAGCTTATTCTTAAACGTCTGCAATGTGAACACTGGTTCGCGTATATTTTAGGAGCACGTGTGGGGTTTTTTATCCAAGTACTGGTGTTGGAGGGCTGTAGTCTGCATATATATGCTCAGATGTGTCTTTTATATAACCATCCAAAACATAACTTTACTCACAGGTGTGAGAGTTACTGTGCATCTGAGCAGCCATTTGGACATTATTACAAAGCCACCATGGCTGTGGAAAGGTAAAGCTCTGTGACTTCTGTAATAGGGGAGTGTCTGGCCTCCTGCTCTATTGCAAATGGTGGTGGACATGAGACCGGTCTCCTTTGCCACTTCTTCCTCCAGTCCGCTCTGGAGATGAAAGCAGAGAGTGTTCATGCTACTGCTTCATTTTCCTTTAGTCCTCTGGCACATGTGTGTGTGATATGTGCATGTGTGTACCCCTGGGTGCTGGACATTTCAGCTGAGCCATGCATGGTCTGCTGATGGATTTCTTAGTGTGACAGAAGTGAATGGTTTTGCTCTTGTTTTTCCAAATACATGTGAGATCAGCATGGGTTTTTCTTTGGTTTTTTTTTTTTTTTTTTTTAAAAAATTTTTTTTTAATATAATCATTTAGAATCTTGAGAATTTATGCTTCTTTACCATGTGGCTTTGTCTCAAAAGGACTGTGTTTCTTAAGGGACTTTAGTCAGCTTTCTCTGCCTGTGCCACACTGGAGAACCCGCTGTCACTGCAGTGGGAGACGGGAAGGAACTGCTAGAGCTTCACTGCTAAAGATGTGTGTGTTTATATTTTTAATGTGTGTGTATGTACAATATATATACAATGAGCCTGTCCTAATGGTTTAATTAGCCCCTCTGCCTCATGTATAGGGTAGCAAATACTTGTACGTTACTCCTGTATTTTCTGATTTCTTTTTTTAAACACTGAACAATTCAAACAATTCCCAGAGATTTCTGGGAGGTTTTTTTTTCCTCGTAACTAAATGCTTTCTGGTTTCGAGGCTTTTGACTCTCCTGGTATGGGGAAAGGCAGCGGTTTCTGTAGGTAATTTTCATGGGAAATGTTACTCTGGGCAATTGTACTTCAAAAAGGAATTTCTCCAAGAATTTCCTTCAGGCTTGTGTTTCTTTCTTAAGCTAAGTTTAATAAAATTAAAAAAAATTTCTTCACAGTGGAATACTAAAGTAAATGATTACTCTTTTTTTTTGGGGGGGGCGGTGGGAGGGCTGTGTTTGTGTGTTGAATTTGCCATATCAACATTGTAGGTGTTGAAGGAAGCAGCAACATGTAGAGTACACAAATGAAAGTAAGCATCCTCAGGCCATTAGAGGGATGTTGGATTTCTGGCAAATTTAAAATATGGCTTTGGTCATATAAAGGAAACTCCAGCTGCCACAAATCTAGTGAAAAGAAAGCTATATAATGAGGGGCCAGGTATCAAGAGCTGAATTTGGCTGTAATGTTATGAATTATTAAGGAATATGTAGTTATAGAGTCACAGAATGGTTTGGGTTGGAAGGAACCTTGACAGGTCTGCGAGTCCAGCCTCTTGCAATGAACAGGGACATTGTTCAGCTAGATCAGAGCCCCATTCAACCTGGCCTGGATGTTTCCAGGGATGGGGTATCTACTACCTCACTGTCCCAGTGTTTTGTCACTATCATCATAAAAAAACTTATTCCATATATCTAGTCTGAATCTACCCTCTTTTAGCTTGAAATCATTATCCCATATCCTATTGCTGTTGTCTTAGGCCCTGCTAGTAGAGTTTATGCTATGAATGGTGTTATTATTTTTGTAATTAATTTCACCAACTCCATACCAAGATTTTCGGAGCTGTAAATACAAACCTACAGCTTTCAGCTATTTCTTGTAAGTCAGAATACAGACATGGAGGAAGTAAAAGTTTGGGTTTTTTTAAATGCCAGTGCTGTACATGTCCTAGTAAATGGTGTTTCTAGCATGTCCCTCCTTTGGTGTTGTTCCTTTCAAAAGAGTTGAAAAAGGATGGAAGAACCTTTTGGTGCTGACAGCTGATAAACCAGTGAAAAGGAGAACAGCTAAATGTGAAAAATGGAAGATGGGAGAATACCACAAGAGCTACCTTGTGTAGACAGTCAGACTTGTGTCTTTTAGGGAAACTTCTGGGCTGCATAGACTTGCTAAGATTAAGGGAGGAAAGAAATGAACAATACCAAAGTACTAGAGACCACTGTTAAATGAGGAAAAAACAGGGTTGGTTTTGTTGGTGTTTTTCCTTTTTTTTTAATGGGATTTGACCCAAGTGATATCTAAAGGGTCCTTCCAACCTAAATTATTCTGTAATTTTGGTTTGTCATTATAGGTGAAACCCAGAAAATTGTTAATTTTCTATTAACAGTGAAAAATAGATGGTGCTCAGAAACTCAGAATTATTATTTTTTTTTCTGGCATATATAAATTCATTCTACAGAATTTCCAGATTATAAACTAGTTCCAAGTGAAATGTATCAGTCTATGCTGAGGGCTGTTTACAGTTATGGGTGGTAGCAGCAGGTAGGGAGATGGTGAATTTCCAAGCTTGTCTTTCTGAGAAAGCTGCAGACTGGTTGCTTAAATGGTTTCAATGTGAGCCCCGTGATCACCAACTCAGAAACTAAAAATGATTGTATGTCATTACTTGTTACCTATAACTTTAAAAAGAGAAGCTCTGAAGGAAGAGTAGGAAGAGTAAGTTGGAGATTGAAGAAGAGTAAGAGGATGGGTCTGGAATATATGGCAGTTGTAATGTGGGTAAATTAGGAGAGCTTTATAATGATTCTTAGAAATGCCTCACTATAGCAGAAAGCAGCTGCATTTTGAAACCAAGTTAAATAATTTCCTTTTTTTCCCCCAGTTCCTTAAAGGGGAATATATTTTAACACTAGTTGAGAGCACTTCTCTTAAAGGAGATAATGGATACATTAGTTTGAGGTGTGAAGAAGAGAAGTCTCTAGTTGCTTGTGAGTTTAATATAAAATTGCAAGAACTTTAACTAGCAGATGTCCTGCCAGATTCAAATATTAGGTTTTCTACCAGAAACCTAATTTCCCTCTGTGAAACTAGGTTTTCTTGCTGTCTTCTTGGTGGAGGATGGTATCTGTATTTCTCTCAGAGTGCAGTCCCTGGGCATATCTTAAAGGTTCTGTTTTCCTCAATCAAGTATTTCACATTTTTTGCATTTAGACCCTCTTCCCATTCCAACAGATCTTTTCCTCCTTATTTTGGGATGCTGAGAATCAGGTGGATAAGCTGAATCTGCCCAGAATTTAGCAGATAGCAGTCTTGGTTATGATCTCTCAAAGTGTGATCTGACTGCTTACATTCATATCTCTGCTGAAATAGTTTTATTTTCCCTTTTTTTTCCAGTGGAAATTGAGAGTTGGAAATGCTTCTAGCCTATAAACTATATAGACCCCCCAGTTCTTTTCAGTTCTCATGAAATTTGTGAAAATCACAAAAACCTATTGATCTACATATTTCTAGCAGAGATGCAAAGGTACTGGTGGATTCTCTACTTAAAAGGCTGGATTAACAGATCTCTCCGTGGTATCAAATGTAGTCCCACTCTCTAATGCAAATGCTGTTCTGTTGGTATGAGGCTTTTCTAGAGCCTATGTTATTCCCAGTTAAATTCGTGAATGATGATTGTGAAGGATGCAGAGGGATTAAAATGACTGGATCGTTTACATCAGTACAGTAGGGCCTATATCTGGGATTGCTTTGTTATGAAAACAAGTCAACCCAAAGTAGGTAACATTTGTCTCAGAATGATCTGTAGATCGATTTCAAGAAACCTTACCTTGGAATGTGATACACTTTTTCAGATGATGAACTGAAAGGTTTTCTGTTGAGAAGTGTAACAAGCTCAGGCTGCCCAAAGAAGAGTCTGTATGAAACCTGTGCCATAGAGTGAAGCCTGCCTGCTCAGGCAGAGGTGGCCTTGGCTACATCTGCCCAGTGGTAGCTGACCTGATCAATCCTGAAAAATGAAAAAACAATAGAAGAACTTTGTTCTGTAGCAGTTCCTAACTTCCTGTTTCCTGTAACATGTTTGTGGTGGGAGACCAAAGAGTTAGAGGAACCTTGGTGGTGACTGCTAATTGACCTTAGGTATGGGCAGTGGAATTGGTGAGACTTTCATGGCTCTTGCTGGTGGTTTAAATGAGAAAGGAATAAATAATAAATAAATGAAAAAGGAATTAAAGCAGTAGCCAGGTGTGGGGCAGCATGACAAGGGACAGGTACATTCCTCTGCCACTTGGAAGGCTGAGCTGGAAGGGAACAGCTTGGTGTGAGGTCCAGGCCACTGGTCAGGACTTGGACACACTGAGCAGCTGGAGTGAGCATTCTGTTCCTCAGGTCTCCTGTGGCAGAGTCACCTGGACCTTGATTTGTGTGGATCATGGAGTAGACAATCTGGAATAGAAGTGCCACATTCATCCTGCTTAATAAAACACGACTTTGTTTTATTCAGATTATGTGATGCAGTGGTGTCTGTCAGTTCTTGCTGCCACCCCAATCTCTTCCCCTGTGACAAACACAGTATGGATAAGGTGATGTTAAATGGAATTTGGGTCAAGAGAAGTTTCTGTTAACATCCTACGGGAATGGTTCCAGGCTGACGATTCTTCTTCCTGTTTCACCTCTGCCTTTACTGTCTCTGTCCCGTGTGTGGTCAACCTGCATCTGCAGTGGAACTGCAAGTGCACTCTTGCCCCTAGTTCTACTTTATGAGGATTTTTATAGCTGACCTACTCAGGGATGCCTGACACCCTTTTGATCTTGTTCAGGAAAACAGTGTTTAACTGTTTCTCCCTTCTGCCTTTGAAAATCAAATTCAACCTTGTTTGGAAAAAAATGGCAGTGTTATAGGAGAAGTGGGAGAGAAATTAACCCGGAGATACTGTGGCTCATCTTCTTAGATTATGATTTTTGATATTTTGGCCACAAGATAAAAGTTTCTTTAATTTATTTTAATGGAAAATGGTGGAGAGTAACTTAATTTAGGGAGCCGGTTAGCTGTGTTGTCACCTGGTAAAGACAGACCTAGGGAAAATGGAAAGGCAGAATCACTGATGGAGAGCTACAGAAATGGCAAGAAATGGACCAGATAAAGGGACTTTCATCTTGAAAATGGGAAGCTGAAGTGGTTAGTTTCGTGACAAATGTTTCTTGCAGAGTAGAGTGGGTCAGCTGGGTGAGAAGGTGGTGGCTAATGGTGGAAATGATAGTTAAAAGGAAGGAGCTTCAGCATAGAACAGCTTGCTGAGGTCTGAAACAAGCAGTTGGTGTTGAGTCATCTTGAGGTCCCTCTGACCCCAATGTGAGCATGACATATACATCCCTCTGGTAAGTAATTATGTTGCTTTTCTGTTTAAAGTCTGTGTTTCTGGGGTTTATTTTGTTTCTGGAGAACTAGCTTCATAAGATGCTTGCCAAAACTGAAAGCATAGGAGTGATATGAAACAGAGTTGTAGAGTAGTCAGATGATGAGTCTGGATGTAAAGTACTGGTCAGCTCTGTAGCCAGAAAAATTCTTTTTCTTTCTGTGTAATGGTTGAAGAATGCATAAAATCCATCTCCTTTCCCCCTCTCTTCCTGTCAGCTAAATACAAGTTGTCTTTCCACGTTCACTTGTGCCTGACAACTGTTCTGTGTGTAACTTCTACGAAGTATGGGCAGGTCATAGTTGCTACCTGGTTTAGTATTCTTGGGTGACATAATCATGGGCAAAAATAATGCATTCTCTGATTGAAGGGAAAAAAAAAAAAGAGTTCTCTAACTCTCCTTAACCGTGACCTATATTGTGTGGGTGTGCAAATATGCTGTGGGAAGCTAAATGTAAATTATATGCTGTTCCACTGAGCAGGCTTTTCTCGGTTCTCCTAATAATTGGTAGCATAGCCTACATATAAAACCCATGGTCAGTTTGCAGGATGCAATTCAGTGACATGCAATGCAATGCAATTGTTATTTGCAATGCAAAATAATCTTTAAAAAACCAAAACAAGGTATTTTCTTTAGTAGCTGCAAACTCTGTCGCTCGCCCAGTCACCATAAATAACTGTTTTGCGTCAGAGCTTACAATTAATAACAAGAGTGGCTTCTGTCTCTAATTAATACAATAATGGTTGTGCTTTCTTTTGATGTGGATTGAGGTTTAGTGGGGGAGGCCTCAAACCAAATCAGAAATGAGGGTTAAAGTTAGCTCAACTGACCAACCCTGAGACCCTTACAGGACTCTTCAATAGCTCCACATCGTTGGAGTATCTGTGAGTATCATAGTATCTGTGAGTTTAAGGGATAGAAACAGATTCAGAAGAAATCTATAATATGCTTTTTAATTTCCATTTCTGGTTGTGGTTGGATCTGCAGATGCTCTGAAATGTAGCAATGACATGGCAGCTTGGGTTCATAGCTCCTATCCTTTCCATAAGAGCTGCTGTGTGTCTGTCCTCCTGCTACACATTTAAATTTTGTGAGCTGCATTAGGAAGAGGAGAGAATGTCAGATTTTTTGCCTTTAAAATTTATGATTTCCTATTCATCAGTTTCTTTGGGTTTTCATAGTGTTTTGGCCAAAACATTGTAACATGAATCTACAAAGAATAAGTTTGGATAAAACAGCCATGTTATAATCATGTGGCCTTTCCTAAAGCTGTGATATTTTTCTTAATACGCTTGGGTTTTAGGTTTCCAGTTGAGATGCCTAGACTGGTCCTGCAGAGACTGCGTAACAGATCACTGCTCATAGTTCTCCTGATGTTTTGTGCCTTCCTGAGTGCCTCATTTTTCTCCCAGCTGTATGACCTTTATAGATCCAAATATCCACTTGTCCTCTCTGACGTGCGCTCATTCTAATAGTTGGGATGTTACTTAAACTGTTAACACACTGTGTGAGGGCAGTGCACGGGGCAGGGAAGGAAGGATTGTTGCCTCCAGCTCTGATTCCTGCTGCCTGCCCAGCCCAGAGCTGTACTGGTGCTTGGCTGCCAGCTTGTGGTGCAAAGGCACAGAGACACTATTATTCCCTGCCACCTTATGGTATTTCTGGTGTAATTACCTTCTGTAGTTACCTTCTATATTCGTTATTGGATTTTCCCCTCAATGTTCTTCAGCATTTTTAAAGATTTATTCAGTGTTTTCAGATTTCTATGCTTTCTTCTTTACTTTGTGAGTACATTAGCTCAGTCATTTTGCATAAAGCTATCAAATACCAGTCATAAACCTGTACTGTATCTCTTTACTATTCTACATACTAGTGACTATTTGAATTATTTTAAGGTTCTTTTGTAAAGTAGAAATACATTGACTTTGGAATCTTCTGCATTTTCTTCAATTTTTTTTCCACATGTGTTTTTATAGTAAGTCAGTAAAAAGAATTTCAAAGATGCTGTGTAAAAAAAGGGTAGATATTAAAAATAACTGGATAAACATGGTGAATTTCCCTTGAGAGGAACAGAAGTATGCTAGCTTACATCAGTTGAAGGGGTTTCATGTATAGTAAACCAGAACTATTCAGGCACTGGTTGATGTATATTAGGATCATAGCTCTCGCTAGAAAAAGGCCAGTATCTCACAACAAAGAAGTTTTATTTTTTGATGCCACTGCACAGGTTCAAAGGTAAGCTCTCTGTGTTTTTGTTTTCTGTTCTGCTTTGTCTGGCTGTGGGCACTGTGCTCAGTGCTGAGAAACACAGAACATGCTTGTGGAGGGTATGGCAGCTTCAGAGATTTTATACTTCAACATCTATGGCAGCTGGTTGAAAACTGGTGGAAACAAACTGCTCTTTAGGCTGCAGATATCTTGAGGAACACATAGTTCTGCTTTCTTGGCTGATTCTTGGGTAGTTTGCCATGAAAAATGTGTCATAGCTGTGTGATATAACACTGAGAAAACCACCAACATTGGCTAAATCTGTTTGTAGGTGGAATTTAGTTTCTTATAAAGAAATGTAATGAGTACAAACTGATTTTGAAACCAATTTTTTTAAAGCCAAATGCACCAAGGGTGTGTTCATTACTTCTAGCTTTCCAACACTGAGACATCTTCCCCAGCTCTCGCCCTCTGTCATTCTGTCTCTCCTTCTCAGGTCGCTCCCCACCCGTTAATTCACTGCTCTCGGAATTCCAGTCCTGTGCCCAGGCTCACTGCTCCTCCTGGGGACACAGCCATGTCCCCTTGGCCAGGCTGATGATGCTCCGTGCCTGTTCTCTCCAGCTGTCACTCCTGTGTGCTTCTCCTGAGGTCCTTAGGATCTCAGGAGATCCTTGGGGGGGTACTGCCAGGGGCTGAGGGGTATAAAAGGAAAAAACCTTGGATAACTAAAGGCCTGGATAGTCACAGTGTAAGTATACTGAGGAAAATCTGTTATTTTCCTACCAGTTCTTATGCCTAGAAGCAGTGTAAGGTGCCATTGCTTAATGGCAGCAAGTGAAATATTTTTGCACTTAAGGTTGGTGTTCCTGTCAAGGTGGGTTATACATCTCAACCATGCTGAAGCAGATTTAAACATAATGGTGCAACTTCCAAATGCAAGTTTCTCATTTAGAAGGACAAGTCTGAACAGAAATAAATGTCTGTATGTATTGTGGGACCCAGAAAGTAATTCAAGCAGACCTCTCTGAAATTTTTCTTTTTAAGCAATCTCGGTATGCTGCAAAAATGAATTTCAAATCTTTAGTTGCCCACAAGTTGCAGCACAGAAAATCAATACTTTTTCAGCTAATGTCAATTTTTTCCATTAAAAGATAAGTGAGGAAGTGTGAAGCTTCCAGTCTTCTCAGACTTCCGTGCGCTTCCCAGACAGCTGGTTTTAATTTATCTTTATATTTTGTATAGTGTGTACTTAGTGCTTGTCATTCTTGTTGCTAACCATTGCTTGTACTTATGAATTAAATAATCAAATAATGATGCAACTGTGGTGCATTTTTAAAGCTTTGTTCACTTTAAGAGGGTGAATGTTTTATTTGAGGAAATTAAACTTTGTAGGAAGCTGAAAATGATCCCTATCATGAGTTAGATTTTTGCTTACTTGGAAATGTGCTGGCTCATGTTACCTTTGCAGTCACTGGAATTTATCAGTGTTTAAGTACTGGTGCTTTGGAGGGTTTGGTCTCCCATTTAATTTTTATAAAGTAAATATTATAAGACAGAATAGACATTTTACAAATAATTTCAAAGGCTAAAGCATAAATATTTGAAAGGAATGGACTGCAGATTTCAAGCTTCTACTATAGACTTCTGCTCTCCATAGCCTTTTGTCTTCTGAGGGTCTGACTGGAGTGGTGGGGAAGTGGAGACAACTGCCCTGAACAGCTGTGGAGACTGAAAAAAAAAAAGGAAAGTAACCTTCCTAAGTTTTCCAAATGCATGGGCAAAACCCTGGTTTGTAAAATAGATGCCATTTTCCTGTTTCAGGATGCTTGTTAAAAATCGGAGAAAATAAGGATGAATTTGAAATTTTCTTTCAAGAACACTGCAATTTCCAACGGAATACCTACAGTGCTTTTCCCCCTGCCTTTTTAAGCTGCCTTTAGAGTTTTTATAGCTGGGAAGCTGTCCCAAAACATATTTATCAGGTGTCATTGCTACTGCTATGTAGCAGTAATGCAATTAACCTTACAAGTCCTTTTTACTTCCGTAGCGTATTTGCTTGGTAGTCTTTCAAGAATTATTTTACTGCTATTTTCTGGTGTTGATTAATTTTGGAACAGATATTGCATACAGCAGGGGAGTTTCTCTTCTGTGTAAATGGCTATGGGCTTCTTGGCTGAGGTTACTGACACATATTTGGCTAAATGCTGACTTACCAGCTATTGTGAAGGACTGAAGAATGCTGAAAAAATTAACTGACTGACTTACTTAAGAAAATTACTGTTGTCCTTAGAGCTGGAGTGATTTCTCCTCTCAAGGAAGAAAAAGAAATTGCAACAGAAATTGAAAGTCGGTATTGAGATAAAATAAATGTCAAGGGTAACAAAATACCTTACAATGTTGGGATATGAAATTGTCCTAAAGTGCCTTAAAAAAAAAAGTGGCTCAGTTCTTTGTTCATTCTGTGGCAATATACATGTTAATGAAAAGTTTCAATGGAAAACCACTAAGTCTCACTTTTGAGTAGAACTTGGATGATTTAATTCAGTTTTCTGGTATAACTCTCTCAAGGTATATTTATTTATGATAATGACAGTATTATGACTGGTGCTAAATTTTTTTGGGGGATAGCATTTATGTATAAATATATCACAATATATTTTCACTGTCTAAATGGTAGATGACTCAGAATCAATGTTTTTATTCTAATGAATTTACAAATACTGAGTTGCCCTTACCTGAGTTTATAATCTGTGAATGGTAACAAGGAGCAGAGGGAGAAATTTCGTCTCTATTTCTATCTTTATGGTATCTTTTATGGTTTTTAATATAGTAGCATTTTATTGTTTATACTTTTGGCATTAATCTTGCATGAGGTGTAGTTTTCAGGACTATTCTTATGCCTAGGTGTTACTGCCAGATAATGTTAGCAGATTTTTCAGTAACTAAGGAATCAGTAGGCAACAGGAAGCTTAAAAAAGGAGATGCTGAACTTCAAACCATGGGTTGTATGGCGTTAGAAGTTCAGAAAAACCTGAGGACTGGAGTTGCAGCTTCTGACATAAATTGTGAGGGCTGGAGCACATCCCCTATGAAGACAGGCTGAGGGAACTGGAGTTGTTCAGCCTGCAGAAGAGAAGGCTCCAGGGAGACTTCATAGCACCTGTCACTACCTAACGAGTGTGTTGACAGGACAAGGAGTAATGGTTTTAAACTGATAGAGGGTGGGTTAAGATCAGATATAAGGAAGAAATCCTTTGCTATGAGGGTGGTGAGGCACTGAAACAGGTTGCCCAGAGAAGCTGTGGCTGCCCCATCCCTGGCAGTGTTCAAGGCCAGGTTGGATGGGGCTCTGAGCAGCTCAATCAGGTCTAGTAGAAGGTGTCCCTGCTCATGGCAGAGGGTTGGAACTAGATGATCTTTAAGGTCCCTTTCTACTCAAACCATTCTGTGATTCTACATTTAGGTATTCATTGGCAGCAAAATATGAAGTGAACCCTTCTGTTCCTTTTTCTGCTTTGGTGGTGGTGCTTAAATCTTCTGTTTCATAAATGTGTGATTCCTGAAAAGAGTGAGGAGGATGCTTGTAGTTTGGTCACCAGTTCTATTCATGCAAGTTTATCACTAGAATCCTGCCCATACTTTATTGAGCTTGTTCTGGAAAATCCAAATTTGTCAGCATCTTACATGGGAATAAGAAACTGAGTGGGAACAGTGCTTCCTGATTTCTCAAAGTCAGTGAGCAGAGGGAGGAGGAATACTTAATGAACTGTGTTTGATTGGAGTTTGTGACAGCCAGCACATCTTCTCAGCTTGGCCAGTTCCACAGATAAAATCTTACGGCGGTTGTTAGCAGCAAAGTTGGAGGTGTGGATGGAATCTTGGCAACTGAGGGAATTATATTGCACAAATGAAGTCAGATGTCGTCATGAAAGAAAATTTTTAGTATCCTGTCTTGAGCATGAGTATACACCCAGCAGTAATAAATGCCTCCTCTTCAGGTTGAGAATCAGTCCCAATAGAATTGCAGGTGAAGGCTGAGCTGCTTCCTTCTGAGAAATCATGATGACAGTAATCAAAACAATCAGATTTATGTTCAGCTGCTTATTGCTGGAGGTCTTTTTGTTGTCTTTAACTCAGTGTTAATTTAGGTCACCCTTTAGTCTAAGTGAAAGAGACCACAAATGCTTTTTCTCTTGACTCTATGTCTGTACAGAGTGTGTAGAGAATGCTGTTCCTTTTGGTGCTAGTGTATTTTATGAAATGTCAGTTTGATATGAGAGCAAACAGGTTTTTAAAAAAATTTGATAGTTTACAATATGCATTTATTTATCTTGGGCATCCTCCTGTATTCTTGCTTTTATGTATAGTACCAAGTCCTTAAAAAAATACTTGTTTTATTGGCAATCACCATGGATGAACAGCTGCAGCCAGAGCATGTGAGTCTGTAATATCTCTGCCCTGCAACTTGAAGGGCTCGAGCAGTGTCCTCCTTGCGCCCTCCTGAGACAGATGAGGAGCTATGTGTGCAGTAAACTTCGAGGCCTGCACATAAATACTGTACAAGGAAAAGTGTCTTCAAAAAATTAGGTCATAATTGAAAACAGAATGCAAATAGAAAAGACCCACAAGAGTTACCTTTTTTCTTTGTAACACCGAATTAGTGCAAGCTGTAACCCATCATTTGCTCACCTAGCTCTTCAGAAAATTAACACACTTCCAATAGTAGTAGTTGTAAGGACAAGTCTTTAATTTTCGTGTTATCTATCTTCTGAATACAGTCCACTAATGTCACTTGTTTCATTAATGTTTCAGAGTGCATAATAATTTATAATAGAGAAATATGACTCGCCTTCTCTTTTCCTCCAGGCTTAAATAACAGTGTTTTGTCATATCTATTTATATTGTGTATGTTGAAGTGTCATTATGAAATTGAAAATGCCTCTGAGTATGTTTTGTGAAAGTTGAAAGCCCCTGCGTGATAATGGCAGGACACTGTTGACCTTGTTGGTGTGTTTTGTGCTAGTGGCAGTGTTTTGGGATGCAGAACATCTTGACAATCAGTTATCTGTGATGTGGGCCTCTCAGATGGTCTTCTTGTTCAAGTGTTCTCAGTGGTAAAATCTGCTTTCTTATGTTAGAGAAGTGGAGTGCTTTCCTTGGATAAGGGAATGTGCCTGAAAATGTGTGACACATGGAAGGAGCCACCCACTGTGGAAATAATGGAGGCTAAGAAAGTTATTTTGCCAAACATGGTTGCAAGTACATGCAAATCCAGCTAAACAAACACTTTATGAGAGCTTTCTGACTGGTTGTGGATAAATAAGTACAAGATTTCTACAGTTATGTCTCCTATTCTGTATAGTGGGAGCTATTCCCAGGCCTTGGGAACCAGGATGATCTGTGAGGGGCAAAAATAGTTAAGACAGCATCCTTCCAAAAATATAGATAATGACTTTGAAAATATTTTTTCCCCCTTTTTTTGTACCCTAGACATGGAAGATGAGCACAGGCTGGATGTGGTGCATTAGGTCTGCTGAGCCTGGTATCCCCTCCATGGCAGTAACTCAGCAGGGAGCACAACATACTGCCCTAACCAAACCTTTCCCTCTGCTGTGGGACTGGGAAGTGTCACAGGGAGCTCAAGATACCCAGTTGGTCTACTCTCTTCCCAGACCTTAAATTTGGCAGGTGTATGTGCTTATGGTAGCGTGCTACAGTGTGTGCAGGTTTGAAGAAACTCAGGGAAGAGAGACATTGCATTCATGGGCTGGAGAAACCTCGGTGTTACAGGCCAGGCACTGCAGTGAAAACAGAGTAAACACAATTAAAAGAAAAATCTGGGTAATTTTCCATCCTTCTGCTAGAGTCTTCAAGGATAGGCTGGAAGTTTCTGCGTGGCTCCAGGGCCAAGAAAAACCAGAGAGGTTCAGGTGGATCTGTACCTCCTGTGGGCCCTGCAGAAAATAGAGAGACAGTACAGGGATCCACAGAAGAAGATTTTTGACTCTCTTGGATTAGGAGTGCAATTTATTGGTTTGTTATACTCTTAAAAATGTTTCCATTTAGTGCCTTTGTTACTGAATTTGGATTAAGTTTAACAAATACTTTTCATAAAAGGAAAAATGGAGAAAATTTTGAAAAAACTGAAATTTTATCAGAATATATTTTCAGTGAAATGTTCATTTTGCTGTGTCTTCATGTTTAAATTTTTTTTACTTGAAATTTCTCCTTTCTTCCTCCACTTGGTCTCTGAACTAAAAAAGAATCGGCTTTTCATGCAGCCAAAATAGGTTCTTTTTTTCCAGTTAAGGACTTGAGGTTTATGAAACATGTCAATAAACATGCCCAAGGAAAAACTTGCTTGTTCCAAAAATATAAGGCAGACTTTTCTAGTTAAGAAAAGTCATCCCAGCATATGGTGTGTTTCTTTTAAGATGCAAAATATTCATATACTGAGATGAACCCTCTGGAGGAACTTTGAAGCAGTAGCTCTTGCTCTTAAAGCTTCTGTCTTCATTTGCTTCAGCAGACATTTACTTTCTGAAGATTTTTCTTCCTGATTTCTGAAAGATGTTAATGGTGCCCTGCCAAACTGTTGTTGACAATCTGTTTCTTGTAGGATACTGTTATATATAAATAGCGCTTTTTTTTAATGTTTAATTTTTCAAGCTAGGAGAAACATTCAGATTTGCTTGCAGCATGAGTCTAGAATAACATTGTCTCTGGCATAGTAGTTGTAGTCTTGTATGACAACTGTTGTACACATTATCTTACATGACTGTGGCTGCAGAATAGATTGGGGTTTATATGTGATTGACTTGTTATTGCATGTAGGGCTGCCTGATGTGTTTTCTTCAGAGCCTCACTTGCTGTGACAGTAACCTGTGTTCACTGCCACCATGCTACTGTGACCTTCAGCCAGACCAGCAAAAAAAAAATCCATCTTGTTTGCTCAGCATCCCAAAAGACAATTAGGAATGGTTGCCCGAGCAACATAACATTATTGTCCAGTGCCACAGGGATTGCTGTGGTGCCAGTTGGACTGTTCCCCCAGAAATGGCATGCTTCCATGCACTAAACAGTGGGCTAGCGAAGGAATGTTTTTGCTTCCCATTTGTTTTTTTATTTTTGCTTGGACTCTTTTCTGCTGAAATGGTAGAAAATAAGCAAAGGCATGGAGTAAACAGAGGAGTAGAGGAAAAAAAGGCAACATGAACAAAGAAAGGAATCCTGTGGGAAGAGAGATGGGGATGCTCTGCATTTTGGATATAGGAACAAAGCAATGAAAAAAATCTGGCAGAAAAGATTGTCAATGCGGAAGAAGTATTTAAACAGAATAAAGCCATTTAGAAAAGGAATGAGGCAGAAAACATGGGCAATGCCAGAGGAGCCGTATAAACGGTTAAAAATGGGAAATATCTTTTTTTAATCATGTAATAGCTCTTACAATAAAACTGTATTAACTAATGAGATTTGTCTTTGCTGAAAAATCTGTATTTCAGGTTTCATTAGTTTGTTTGTTTGTTTTTTGTTATTTGTTTGTTTGGTTTTTGTTAATTATAAAGAAACCAACAGACTTATTGATGCTTTGATACTTGGGTGTGTTTCCCTAAAACAAAACCTACCAAAGATCTCTTCTGGATGCAGGCTGCTTATCGATCTTGTGTGGTTAAGGCCCACTTGTATTTTGCAGCCAACAGCTCACAAGGGAGCAATATGGCTGGTATCACATCTGTCTGCCTTTTTTCTTCTCAGCTTGAATGAAGAGCTACCTATTTACAGCTAGGATGACTGTGGGGAGGCCTTGGCACCCTTCCAGACAAAGGGCTCACAGTCACGTCTCTACATCACACAGAGATGCTGTAGCTACTTTCCTGCTGTTAACCCACCTAATTTTCCTTGCTTTATACACATATAGCCTGTGAATTTTTGGATGGCTGATGTACTGTATGAAGTATTTGTTCCATCTGTTCAGAGCATTTGAGCTTTATAATAAATTCAGAGCAATTCAGAGGTTTAGAACTTGACTATTTTTTTTTAGCCAGTAAAGAATTATATGGAAGTCTTTCAAAATAAAAGCTAAGCTGTGAGAAGAGAATAACACAACAAACTAAATAGGAAATAAGGAATATTGACACTAGATGATTTTCAAGTTCCCTTCCAACCCAAACCGTTCTGTAATTCTATGAAACGTTTTCTTTCAGTGTTTTTCCTGAGTAGTGTATATGTGTTTGAATTTGTACTACCTGAGGTCTCCTTCAGAGTCAGTTTATTCTGCCACTTAGGTGCTAGCTTCTTCAATTTTTACAGAAAGATACTCCTTGTCCAGAAGTGTTTGTGTTCTCCTTTAACAGCTTTTCTGCTATGTAATTTCATTATGGATGATGTAATTTTTAAGGCTCTTATTTTTTCCTCTCCAGTAGTGTGGTTTGATGGGATCAACAAAATCTGTTACATTGAGATGTGTTCTAATATATTAAAATCTCGTTTTTGCTAGTCACTGTAGTACTCAGCTCTATCAGCTGCTTTTAATGTAGCTGCTGCTGCGAGCAGTCACAGTGACAAAGGACTTGTGCACGTGGAATTGGGTTAAGAAATCAGAGTGCATTGGCTTGTACGTTACAGAGCTCTAATGCCGGCTACAGCAAAGCTCATCTTCCTTCTCTAAATAGCTTAATAGTTGACATGAATTTATTTTCTGCTTTCATGGTGTCCACTTCTGTTCATGTCCTTTTTATATTATAGTCTCACCAATATCCTTTCATGTTATCACATGTTGTTCTGAAGGAAAGGTGAAGTTCTGATTGCCCCATCAGCTTCTTACAAATATCACTTACCAAAGTAACAGAAAATGATAAACCCACTCCAGAAAAGTACCAATACAGGTTTCCCTGTCCTGTGTCTTGAAATTAAGTTTTCAGAACATCCCTCTTAGAAGGACCTGTCTTTTTCTGTTAGAGAATCTGCACTTGGTTAGAGTTCCTTTTTTGCCTTGTAAAGCTTGCTTATAAAGCTTGAAGCAAATGCAGTGACTAGGCATACAAAATAGCCACCCTGCTGTAGGAATTGGAGCAGGTTTCTTGTAAGAGCTTTGAGTCTACCATTGAGAATTGTTGTTTATTTAAATTTCAAGTCTAAATCAAAGCTAAATGCAGATTTAAGAGGTTAATTTTAGGAACCATCTAGCTAAAAAAAAAAAAAACCCAAACAAACCTGTTATGTCTAAGATAAAACTAAATGAAAGTATTATGTTTGGGTACACTGTCCTCAGGATAAAGCATCTCTGTTTATATAAATGGAGATTTTTATTTATTTATTTGGATGAAGAACAGTACATTTTAAAAGTGTATTTGCAGATAAAGTTCTTCATATCTTTGTATAAATGTTATAAATAATAAGCAGAGAGACCTAGGGTATTACACCTAATATTTAGGGAATAGAATAAATTTTACTGAACAGTTTTGGGTTTTTTTTCTTTCTACCTTGGAATCAAAATCTCTTTTATGGTATGTGTACATAAAAATTCATAATTTTTGTCTCTTGACTAAAATTATAAATATATATTCATAAGAAAAGGATTTATTTACTCTTTAATACAAAAATTGGTTACTTTGTACTTTACAAAGCTGTCTATTTTATGGGTTGTTCAGTGTATTTTATGTCCTGTACCTAGAATTTCTGGTGTTTAAACAATACATTCATGATAATCTCCTTCTGAAAAATAAAATTCCGATTCTGTAATTGTAGAACTCTTTTTTTCCCCCTCTTCCATTATCTCCTCTACATGCAGCCTGTGTAATCTTAATTTCTATTCTTCTGATCCCATATTTCCCAGGAGATGTCTATGTATTATTATTTTTATTAGGTTAAAATAGAATTCCGGATACATTTTCTGTATGTCTGCTATTAATGTGATTGGGAAGGGACTCATTGGGCTGCTTTATTTGTTTATTTGTGTGTGTTCCTATGCTGGAGCGCCTTGTCATATGCAAGTCAAGTGGATGGGTGAGTCACTGCGATGTTAAAGTCAGATTACAGTCAGCCTCTCCCGTCTTACTCAGCTCTTTGGTGGTATATGGTCACTGGTAATGAGTCATCTCTCTCGACTTCACTGAGAAATTCCTGTTATTTCTGAAAACTTTGTTACTGTGGCAGATGTAGTACAGATACAGAACAAATTAGGATGCAATATTTACTAGGATGCGTGCCATAACTGAAATGTGCTAGCTCAGCTCTGGCTACAGAGCTTTTGTGTGCAGTGCAGTTCAAGATACACCTCTAGGACTGACATTTAAAACTTTTTTTAATCACTATATAATGAGTTTTTATATTTGAAATTAGTCAAGTAACATATCATTTTTTCAGGCAACTCTCAGAACAGAAATGCACTTTTGTATACATTAGGGAATTCTTAAGACTAGGAGGAGGTGATGGATGTCTTGCTCTGTCTGCTACATGAGACAACAGAAAAACCTCCATTTATAATTCCTGCAACAATCTAATTGATCTGCACTGTATTATCTGCAATAATTCTGGTCTTTGCTTATACCAATCCTGTTTAGAAACATAACAGGACAGAAACAGAAGAAACTGTTGCAAATGTGGAATATGTAAAATTTTCTTAAGAAAGGATGTTCTTTGATGTTTTATCTCTGCATGCTTTCAAGCCTAAATAGCAAGAAGGGAGATTTGATGTGTGAAACAGAGAGCAGCCAACAAGCTCTAAGTGATGTCTAGGTGTTAGAAAGACAAATTACTTGTTGGTAGAATTGCCTTGTTAAGGTTTAGGGCTTGACATGCTTCAGTGATCTCAGAGGGTTACCAAAGCTTGGGAAGAGGGTTAGGGGACACAAAGAATACAGAATTTACAAGCCACGAGGACATTTGGCAGAACTCTCAAGATAAGGAAGAAACTAATAAAGCAAATTCAGCATCTGTGCTGATTCAGCTCTGGCTGGGTAAGAGGTGTTTCCAGCAGGGGGAGGTCAGGACCACCAACTCACGGATCGCCAACCCAAGAAACCGCCGACTCAAAAGAAGTAAAGGAGTGAACGTGTGGACTCTTTAGCATAAGAAGCAAGAGAAACGTTAACCAATTGAAGACAGAATACTGATTAATAAGAGAGCTATGTAACTTGTAGTCAATAAATACTAATTCCTTTGTATGCTAAAATGTATAAATTACAAAAAGTTTTGATAGTTGGTGTGCTTGATTTGTGGAATACCACTGAGCACCCAGGCTTGCCAACTCTGTCTCTCTCAAGTGTGTCATTATTGGCTAGTTGCACACTGGGTAGTGAAACTGAATTTTGTGGACAACAAAATCACCCAACTTACTGAATCACATCACATGCAATTCTGCAGTGGGCAATAATTCCTGAACATCTGTAAAAATACCTGATGTGGCCAGAAGTCAGAAATATGCCCAACATCATAAATGCTATTGTATCAAAATCCCAGAGATAAAAGCATATGGCCCAGGAAGGAGTTCATACTCACATATCACATGCCATTCTCCTTTCCTTTTTTTCGGAATTCTGAATGACAGTGACTGAATAATGCTATACAGTTGATCAGTAAATGTGAGCATGTGAAGAGCTTTTGAGAAACAGTAACTTGATTATTTGTACTAAGAGAAAACAGGTTTTTTATGATATTTAGAATACTCAGCTTTCCATTCTGGTCCTTGAATAATTGTGCCTAAAATTCTTTCCTGAAGAAGTAACAGTACAGCAATTAGCTCATAATTCTGAGGGGGTCTTTTCTTAAAGGATTTTTGTGTGGCAAGTGTGAAGGTGCTTTTTAAGTGATTGGTATTTTGCCTTAGCCTGGAGCTGCTGCACCCTTACCTCCCATATGGCTTCAAAGACTTGGTTTGTAGCATTGCAGATGTAAAGATGATGTATTTGGTCATTATGTGCTCTATTTGTCCTGGCTCTAATAGTGGCTTTTCTGGTTCAAGGAAGGCAATGCAAGCAGCATCTGCAGCTTTGTAGCAGTTTTGCAGCAGCTTCAATCTTCATAAGTGTGTCAGATTCTTCCAATGAATAAGTACTTCACAGCACTATTTTCTCCTTGGTGGGTTTGCTTTATGTGTGATACGTTCCTTAGGAACCAGTCTGGTTTTTTGTGTGATAGATCACGGTGAGGATTTCTGTCTTTTCCGTGTATCTTTAGGAGTAAGAAATGAGACCCATTAAATGACAGTGTTGATTTCAATGAGCCTCACTGGTGACAAATACATACATGTGTAATATCCTTGAACTGGCTGTACTAATACATAGACTCTTTTTTTTTTTTTTAGTTGCAATTTTCCAAGGTGAGCTTGTACACCAAGATATATTAGACTTGTCTTTCTCTGAAGAAGGTATCTAGGATTCCTCTCTGCTTCTTTGTCTGACGTGTGAAATACGCTACTTAGATAATTAATCTAAACTTCTGTGATGACAGTTGCCATGTGCAGAAATAGTATTTATATAGTAATTGTCTGGTGATGCTTGTAGGTGGTCAGGAAGTGCTGGCATTTCTGATGGTGCTAGTTTATTCCTGGAGAGCAGCCTCGTTCCTGTAGCTCCCTGCATATTGCAACCTTCATTCATAAAGAAAGTTCAGAAAGACAGCATGTCCCAATATGTGTGTGGTGTTGTTTTTCCCTTTTTCTGAAGTTTTGTCAACACTTCAGTTTTAAAGCATTTATTAAATCATCTCAATTAGGATGCAGTTTTTCATATTACAGAATAAAAATCTGTATTAGAGCTAAAGTGTTTCTGTAATAATTGGCTTTTGTGGCCTTTCAGCCCACCAGATGGGCAAATAGTAAAAGCCTAAAGCATTTCAGGATAAATATTTAAATTAGAATAGTTAGTGTCACTGTGACTAAAACTCTTAATTTTTCTGTGTGTCTGTAGAGTTTAGGACACTGCAGAATATCCCCAGTATCTGCAGTGTGGAGCATAGGCAGTGAGTCATAAATGCTCTTCTATCTTAACTGTGTTCAGGAGCGAGGATAATGGAAGTGTGCTGTTCCTAAGTTCTGGCTTCTTCCCAGGGGCTTTCAGGCAAAGCAGAATGGCAGTAGTCACAGTGGCTTTTGTGATGGGGAAGCTTTTACTGATTGCATGGGTCACACCAGCACCTTTTTTGATATGGTGCACCAGTAACTGGTGTTAGTGAAGAGTGAGATTTGGTTGCTGTCAGTTTGCTTCTAATATGTGACTCAGTGGGCTCTGACTGTTCCCAAGTTTTGAATTACTGCTCTTGTATTTGACATGGGTGTGCCGGCTTTGCCATTTAGGAAATTACTAAGATTCCTTTTATAAATGAAATGATGAATCCTGGGTTTGTGCTGATATGGAAGCATGCTAAACCAAGCAAAGATAGGAACTTTTTATAAAACATCTCACATTCCTCTTAATTTCTGCCTCTTATTTCTTTTTTCTTTCGAAGCATTAAAAAAAAAATATTATAAGGGCTTTTTTTTTTTTTCTGGCATGATATTGTATAATTTTTTCCAAATGCTAGATAAGGGCTGTTTGGATATTTGCAGAGCCACAAACCACTACCCTTATTACACTGAAAAAAACAGCTCAAAGAGAGCTAATTCAACCTTCTTACACTATTAACATACCATCACATAGATACAGGCCTGTACGGACAATACTGCAATATGTAGGTGTTGTTTCTGTCCTAGTTTTTAGTTGTAGAATGTCACTTTGGTTTTACATCTTAATATGTTCCCATGCTTAGTAATCCACAGAGAGAAACGTAATGGCATGCAATTTTTTTTTCTCTTGGAGTAGTAGTTAATACCTTGGGGTGTGGTTTGGTTTTGGTTTTGGTGGTGGCTTTGTATTTTAGGGGAACTGTGAGTTAATTACTCAATTGCTGTGAACTGTATGAAGATGACGAGTATTGTCCTGATGACAAATTCCTCTGTTCTTCTCCTTCTAATATGCTGCTTTGAGCTCCCCCATTTCACTAAACCTATTCTACTGCAAGTGGCCATTACACTTTATAGTTTCTAAGCACTTGGAAGAAAAGGAGACCAGTCTCCCTGATGGTCAGTGACAGGCATTTCACTTATCACTTCTCTTGTCAGGATGTTCAAGCAGGCCCATATGACAGCTAAATAGAGATGGTGCTGTACAATGTACACAGCAGTTAGATCAAGGAGAGTTGAACTGACAGTTGTGGACTACCTAGAAGATTCTACCTATAGCTTCTTCATAATAAAGAATAATAGATTTGTTTTCAAATTTGTGAATACTCTTTATCATCATGTGTTGCATTCAGGACAGCAAAAGGAATTGGAGCTTTTATTACAGTTCTTTTTGTCTTGCATTATTTTCAGCTTCAAAATTGTAGAGACACATCCAGGTAACTGCTCCTATACTGGAGCTTCTTTTTGTGGCAGACTTTCACATGACTGTAGTTGAGGGGACATTTTCCTTTTGATTTCTAAATAAAAAATCTTATCCCAGTGTTGTGTAACAAAAAGTAGGAGTATTTTAGCTGATGGTGTGAACCTAGAACATTCAATGTCAGCAGGTTGGTTGTCACCCCTTTATTTTATGCAGTAAAATCATGATTAGAGGTTTTAAAGGCAACAGTAGTAACTTACGCCTCTTTGGAACAGATAATATATCTATATTTGGAAGATTCTTCAAGAAAGTGGTACCTCAAGTCTTTGGCTCTATTCCATTTGATTGAATGCACCATTATCGGAATTTTTCATCATAATTTAAGTGATGAGTAATTTCTGATTAGACAAAGAGCGAAGAATCAATCTATAAAGAAACCTAAGATTTGAAATGAGAATGACAGTCACAATAGAATAAAAAAAGGAAATGTTGGAAACCTGGATATGAAATTCTGTAGCATCTCCATCTAGTATGCTTTTATTTGTCTAGTGAATGAAGTAATAAAGAAAATCCTTGAAAATCTATCTCCAATTAATTAAAGCCACTGTCAATATGGTAGTAGAATGAATGATTTAGTTAACTATTCTTGAAATAGTTCTTCTTGTATAACCAACAGTAGTTCACTTAATGAAGTACAATATATGATAGGCTTCTTTTTAGTGCTAAATTCTGTTCAACTGTTGACTTTCTGTTTACTTCCCTTGGAATAGTGAGGTGATGTTTGCCACACAAATATATAAAGGTGGTGGTAGGGGAAGAAAAAGAAGAAGGCAGCAGAAACTGAGAGCCCTTTTGCCAGATGCATAGACCATACAAAAGTGAAGCCCTTATGGTGTCTTTGATGTAGAAGTCACAGAAAAAGGCCTTATTACTTGTCCTTTATCCTCTTGTGAGAATTTGCAGAGCAGCTCATCAACATCAGTGCCATTGTCCTTTTTGTGCAAGGTAGAGTTACATTCTACATTCCCTGTTATTGGTCTTGCCAGCAGTCACAAGCCATTCAAAAATCAGTGATTTTTTTCTTTGAAAAGGGACTTACTGAAGTACCAGCTCCAGTTTGGTGAAGCCCTCTGAGCAATAGGAGATGGAAGAGGAGAAAGTAAGATATTTGCGATGGATAAACTTACGTAGTTTCCTAAAGGACTTGAGAAAACATGCAAATATTTTAATAAAATGAAACAATATTAGACTTCTACATATATCCTAGGTACTTGCTTTTGCTTAATGTTTTAAAGTCAAGGGAGATAGCTGAATATTCAGCTATATATACACAGAAAAATGAAAACTGGGAATATTTTACTTAATGTTTCTCTCACTTGTGCTTTCTTATGCAACTTCCCCATTTAGAGGATAGGCTGGGTTAATCATTGTATTTGTCTGAATCAAATTTCAAAGAAAATGTGTAAATAGTTTATAATGCATCCTTCTCTTACTGTCTTCTGTGCTATATCGTGCTGCAATTGTGAATATTGCACTCTCAATCTTACATAAAAGTTGCTGGATAATCCTTTTATTGGGTTTTTGTCTCCCTTCCAGCTGAAGGCATCATTACCTCATCTTAGAAGGACCAAAAAAAAACCCAACAAGCATTCTACCTAGGAGCTTTTATTTCTATTTGCTGCTGCTTCATGTTTTAGGGGCTTCCTCCTCAATGTGGGAAGGAGATGGCTGTGTTAGAAGTAGCATCTCAGGAACATGATCTGTTCTGTCAGCACTTCATCATTCAGTTTTGCTACACTAAAACTAAAGGAGGCCTCAACACAATGTTGATCCTATGGGTATTTCTGGCTTTGATCATAATTGCCTTTCCTCAAGTGTTTACCATCCTTGTTAGTGCTGGATTCAAATTTCTGTATATGTTGGAAAGCTTTCTCTCCCAAAATGTTTGACCTTTGAAAACTTACCTCAGATTCCTTTTCCTACAGCAGTTCATTACCATGCACATGCTCTTGTATAGTTGCTGTAACTCTCTACCTTCTTGCTATGCCATTTCTTCGTACTTTTAAGTTCTCTCTGTCTATTGGATGTGATTAAAGAAGCTGACACCATTAGCAGGTAAACTGAATATTGCTGCGGTCTCTGTGACATCCTTAGCCTTTGATTTTTTTGGCATATGGATTAATAGAGCGCATGGCAAATATTGTGGTGTTGGCACTCGGCTACCACGGGTTCCTAAGGGTAACCACTGCAGACTGAAACAGCTTGTTTAAGCAGAAAACAACATATGATTACTTTGTTAATGAATATAAAAGCTCTTTAGTTTTCTATGACTTCCATTTTGGATTCATTACGATGAGTTAGAAATTATCATTCTAAATAATGAAACAGGATTTTTATTTAAACCTCTGTGTGAAAATATGGTCTAAAAAAGCAGGCTTATCCTCTTTATAAATATGGGTTTGGGAGTTAGCTCCTGCTGTGCTGTTCTCTGGAGGCAGAACTTGACTTAACACCTTGTGCCACAAACAGCATTTTAAGCAGGGCAGCATTTTATTGTGGAGTGTGAGAAGAAACAAATTTTTTGCAGATCACATTGACAAACACAATCTGTTAATGGTTTGCTTGTGTAAAGCCCAACACTTAAAAAGCAGGCAAAAATAGTTCTAAAAAGACCTAAATAGGCCACAGCAAAGCCATATTCAGCTATAATTTACCAAACACTGACAAAATCTTTTTCACTTCAGCATTGCCTTATGGAGAACTGTTGTACACTGTTTTTACATCTCTGCACTGCAGCAGGCAGACTGTATTTATAAACAGTCAATTAGAACTATCATCTCTAATCTCTGGAATATATTATGTCAGGGATATACCCATCTGAAATTTGATACAGTTATTCTAGAAAACATGCAGATACGAGGGATCTATATACAGTTAATATTTCACAAGTCTTCTCCCTACTCCTTCAAAATGAAACTGTAAATTTGTAGATGCCAGTTTTGAGGTAGAAGGTTCCTACAAAGGCCTTTCCAGTCAAGGATAAATATTCTCAGACATGTTTGGACTTATTGATCAGTTTTATTCTTGGAATGTATTAGCCGCACAGATTTTTAATCTTTAATTGGTCATACTTAAGAGACATCTTTCTTTCTATTGAGGCCTGTGATATATATTAATGTAACTACTGAATTATAAGTAATAGCTGCTGTAGCACAACATATATATCTATGTTGGTTTACTTGTCATATGTGTAGCTTTTCAGTGCAAACTAGATAGGTAGTGGAGAGTAAATGGGACAACTGTACCAGGCAGTATTCCAGAAAACAAAGGATGAATGGGGGGTGCAATACTCCTGCATTATCAGCTGTGAGACTCTAGGGGAAGACTGAGGCAGAGGTACCAGAGGAAAAGCAAGATATGTGTGATGCAGAACCTCTTTGTGGACTTGCTACCGGGATTTTATCGCAGCAGTGGAAGCACAAATTCCGGTGACTTATGTAATTTTGAAACCTATTTTGTGTGAGTAGTAGATAAACACACAGGAGGACATTCTTTTAATGACGTATTTTCAGCAGTTGCTATACGGTAATAGAAAATGATGTATTTCTGTTTGGTTTGGTTTGTTTGTTTTGGTTTTTTTTTCCATTTCTCTATTAACATAAACTGAAAATGCTTAATGTTGTTTCTAGGGAGCCACTCCCTTACATGGTCCCATTAATACTTTTAGATTGTAAAAGCTTCTGATGGATTGCTGCAAACTTGAGAACTGTTACAACCATTTTCTATTAGATTTTTTTTTTTAAGATAGAATGGTGCAACTGGCTCTGTGCTGAGAGTGCTTGGCACTTACACAGCCATGTCTTTGGATGTTGTTGTACAAACTATCCTGTTTGTACAGCACAGCAAACATTTTATCTCGATGATTTCAGACAGTTGGTGCATTCTAATTCAATGATTTTCTTTGGTGCTTTATCCACTACTTAAAAATTTTATACCTCTGAAATACTTTTCAGTGTATGTTTTCATTACAAACCCCTCACAAAAGAAGCAGCCGTTCTTGTCTTGAGCAGACTGCCCCAAATCTCAGGAATTACTAAGGACGGTTAAAATACTGCAAAGTCATACTGACTTCATTGCATCTGCAGTTACAGTTGGTTTGCAGTTGCTCACTAAGTGCAGAGGTTATTTAATCTACAGTTATTTGCTTACTAAATTTAGATTAGACAGAATTAGAATTTAGTATTACTGATCTGTTGAGAGAGGTGAATATTTCATACCCTCGTTATAACTTACATGATACCATGCAGGAAACAGAGGTGCAGCATTGCCATCTGATGCAGGGATACCGTAAGCAAGTGAGGATGTGACAGTCCCTGCTAACTTCTGATACTGGTACTTAATCCTCCAGTCCCTCTGGGATTTGGAGACTTTGAGTGCAGCGAACTCTGAGTCTCTGCTTTCTGAGGTGAAAAACAATTGTGCTTTGGTTAGATTTATTTGAGTGAAAAGTACATAGGAATCATTTTGCTATTCTGATTTCTATTTCAGGTATGATAAAATGATACAGTAATTAAGAGATTGATAGAAAACTGTTCTATGGGCTATATATAGCAGAAGAGTATATGGGAATTTACACAGAGAGGTGAAACAATACCAACCCTTCTGCCATATCTGGGATTGATGGTGTCAGTCAGGACATGAGGAGGGTGGGAGAGTCCCCTCTGTTCAGGGCAGTGTGGTTGTTTGAGGAAACCACTTTCACTGAAATGCTAATTTTCTTGTGTGGTTTTGTGGATAGTTACCATACAGGAGAAGACAAACAACTGAAGACAAGTAAATAAACAAATATTTCATTTCTACTTTTGGCTTTAATGAAATATTCCAAGATTTATAAAGTATTTTAGTGCTTTTCTGTTTTTTTCTTTTCTGTAACAAGTGTGTATATGAAAGTTGCATTATGAGAAATTAGTTGTAATCCATGTTACAAGTCACAATTTCTATAATTTATAATATATAATTATAACTAACTATCCACTGCTATTACCATTTTGTTGATTAAGAGATGATAGTACTTCCATTGCAACAGTCCAAAAAAAGCATACTTTGACTGGCTGCAGTAGCAGGCAGCAAAAACAGTTCCAGCTTTTTTTGTTTGTTTGTTTGGGGGGTTTTTTTGGTTTTTTTTTTGTTCTCTTCAAACTTGTTCCTGCACTGTTCATCTTTCCATGAGCTGAAAAGGCAACAGATTTAGGTTACCTGCATTATAGTTTAGTTACTGTTGGTCAATCTTATGTTAGCTCACCCGCACGAAAGATTACATTTTCTGAGGCAGTAAAAACCCCATGGGGTTCATTGATTCATTTTGTGACTTTTTAGACCTCCCCATTCATATGAACATCAGCTGCCTTCTAAAACAGGAAGCACAGAACAGTTGAACAGTCAAGACTTTCTGTTATGTCATAAGCACCAGAGGTCAAGATGTTATTTTAGATGACCTGAGGTTTTCAGTTATTTTTAATTCAGACAGACCTTAAATCTAAATTCATCCCTGATTGATCTTACTTTTAACTGAATGTATAAGAGAAAGAAACCTTACATTTCCTTTACAAATTAAGCAAGGTCACTACTCATGAAAGGCTGTCACTGGTACTCATGATTCCCCCTGTCCATCTGACCAGTGTGGAAATGGTCAGGCCTGCAGAAGAGCCCTCTTTCAGCGGTCTGGGTTCACATCATCAGTTTTCTGCACTAGAGCAGCAGTTCTGTCGACTACTAGATTTTGCATCCCTCTCTTGCTATGCCCTGTGACTGTAGCTGAGTCACTGCCTTTGGCCAGATGCTGGATTTGCCTCTTGGCTGTTCCTTTCAGCTGCGGCGTTTGCTGCTCGCTGTGACGTTAATGCACATCAGCCAGCAAAACGCTTGAGTGTTGCTTTCACCACTGAGCCTCACTTCTGGCTGCTCATATTTGGTTAGCAGCTGACCAACTCTGGGCCCTTGTGCTTGCTCAGGAAAAGAAGGAAATAATTCTTTTTATCTTCCCCAGTACTATTCATTTTCTTGCTCACCTTAGAATAAACTGGTTTTTCTCCCTCCAAGTTCTGTAACGTGTCAGAGCTTCCTGCAGGTTTTGCATGTAGTCTACCTCACTGATACTCTGAGAAGCTCTCTAAAAGGCACCTCTCTAATGATGTTTATTATTCTATCAATGTAAAATATGAAATTGTGGCATTCATAGATAGAAGAGCACTTAATTATTTTATGTGTGGTAACATTTTTAAAAAGTGTTAAATTCACCTTATATAATCAAAGGGCTTTAAAAAACTGTGTTTCATTGATACCAATGTAGGTAGAATGAAAAACACGTAACTACCTGGTAAATATTGCATGATTTGAAAAGTTCTTATATTGGGTTAATGAACTGCTAAATCAAAGTTTCAAAAATTTGGAACTGAATACGTGATATTGTATGTGAATGGTGTTTTTAATTAAGAATGTGTTCAAAATTTGGTAAATATGCCAGGTTACTCATGTATTAGGTAATAGTTATTTGCTGACAACATTAGCAAATTAGATGCAACCCTGAAACATGATTTGTCAAAAACTGAATTTGTTTTTTACTAGTGAAACTGAAGAATTATTCTGAGTCTCTTTAAAGTCATAGTGAAATTAGGCAGTTTGGAATTTTCTCTTGAGATCAGTTTGGTAATTTTGCATTTGGACACAAAAGAAAATGTATTAGTTCCTAGTAAATATTCTGGTAAAGCACAATGACAAAGTGTTGTAAAGAATTGGCAGGCACTTGTCATTTAGAGCTTGAATGGAACTGTTTTGTCGGATCATTAATGAGGACTTTGAGAGAATTCATTGCAACCTGCAAACTCTGTATCTTCTGTAGCTGACCTGACTCCATGCTAAAATTATACTCCTTAAAATGCTTCTGTGAAGTACAGCTGGAAGACCCTGAGTAAGTGCTGATGTTGCTGGCATAACTTTAAGCCTCTTGATACAAACTGTTTAGCAATGAAAATTGCAAATAGTTTGTGATAAAATGATAGTGTACCACAGGTTTAGTAGTGTTGAAATAAGACATCTTTTGCTTGCTGTTATGTCATTCATTTTTTGTTTAGATCAAGCTGAAGAAAAACTTCCTCTCATCTCAGCCCTAGAGAGGGAAAGACCAGTTTATTGCAAAGTGGCAGGGTGCAGCCATATGGTCTTTAAATGCTAATTTTAGGTTCTCTTCCTTTATTCTTTTTTCTTATGACTAGAATCTGCAGTCATGGCCTCCCTCATGAAGAGCAGATTTTTGCAAATGCAGAATATGTTTTAAATCTTTTCTAAAGAATTTTTTGCTGTGAGCTGAGCTTCTAGGCTGTGCTCTGTGACACAAAAAAGTGGGGCATCTATAGAGCTTGGGTTAGAAAAGGAAAGATAAATTCAAAGGATCATGATTGTGTGCAATTTATGAGAGGACATGAACAAAGAAAGAGGAAAAGGGACCTGACACGGTCATGAAATATAAAGGAATAACTGGGTCGGTAGGGAGGTAGTCTGTGCTTCATGATTGCAGGATGAGGGAGAGGAAGAATGAAAAATACTGAAGTGGGGGCAGAAAGGTTGAGCTTTGATGGGGATGGGTCTGCAAAACACAGAGTAATTGTGAGAATCTGGGGTAATGCAAGATAAGGACAGTGGGGGAAAAAAGAATTTGTAGGAAAAAGTTAAGATGTTAATAATATATAGTGGCATGTTAGGGATTTGTGTTTCTACTGCTCTGTTATCCCTACAAATCTTTTGTGCTGGTTATCACAGGTTATTTATATGGCACTTGGGAGATGGAAATGGTCTTAAGCACCAAATATCTCACAGGCACCTATCGAGGCTGGCAGGTGTGAATGTTGATCATTAGCACAGAATAGCCCTCATCTCTAGCCTGTGTAAAATTAGCCTGTTTCTCAATTGATTGACTGAGCTTTATATACCCTATTTCCAGGCTGCATAGCTCTGAGTGTCTCAGTCTTATTCTTGGTCGCTGTTGTACATATTGTGGTTTATTTTGTGTCAAGTAGAGGAAAACTAACTTCATGTCTTGCAAGTGATGTTAATCCAGCAGGTCATGCAATAATGATCATCACTTACTGAAGTGTTAAAAGGCAAGTTGTTTCTAGACAGATTAAACAGGGTTTTCAGCTGGGCATTACGAACTTTGGTGCTTTCTATAGGACACCAAAAGGTACTAAACGTATGTGTCCTGTCCCAAATTATGGGGAAGTGATGTAAGTAGAGTGATGTTTAAGAGAACAGCAGTGTTTTATGTTAGGAGGGAAGGATGGTTGGTTGCCAGTTGGCATGTTTGCTAATTTATGGATGTATAATTTAATTGTGGCCAGAGATTTTTGTACTTTTCATCCAATATCCTGTTGAAGCCCACCATGTTTGCTACAGTGTCCAATATGATTAATCATCATGTTGATGTCTAGATTGTATAAACAATTACTCTGCTCTGGGAACTAGGGGAGTTACCATTTCAGCCCTCCTCTTAATTTACTAAATACAAGCCTTTTTGCACGTCTGACTATAAAATGTTTGTCAGTTTTTCAGTTATGCCAATTCTTCTCTAGACTTCATCTAACTTAGTAAAAATCTTTGAGAAACATGAGAAAACTGAAGTTAGGTGCCTAAAGTATTGTAAAAATAGTGTATTTGTGCACTAGCAAGTTTTGCATTTGTAAAGAGCTCTTCTGCCTAGTAGGCAAAGGTTTGACAAGGGCTCTTGGCTAAGACTTGAGTTTAGACATATTTAAAAGAAAAATAATGTGCACATTCTTATAAATGCAGGAAAATTAATTTTTGCAAGAACTTTTTTGGATTTGTGGCCAGTTCACAGCACTGAAAGTTTTTGCACTGGGGTTGGATGATTTGCTGTTATATGGTTTATTTCAAACAGGAGCTAAGCTGGAAAATTCCTTTGGTCCTTTTGTGTTATATGACTCCACTATTCTCTTCTGGTTTTATAATCTGTGTATATATAAAAATCAATACATATTAGCAGTTGTTTTCTGTCTTTAATATGTTTGGGAAATCAATGACTGATGGCAAACATGGAGCTTTTCAATTATGAGAATATTCTAGAACTACTCAGTTATTTCCTTCTGTGCAAGGTGCCTTAGGGCACTGCTGTCCTCATATTAGATCATGCTTTGTGCACAGGCAAAGGCAATTTAGTGTGGTGTAATTTCAGCTGAAATTATTAGTACTGTTAGAAGTAGAGAGTTTCTTCTATGATAAATAAATGTTATTTTTGAGTACACTGTGTTTTTTGTCAGTGAAGCTGAATGTTGATTCATTAGTATTCCAAAGGTAGGAAGAACTAAGCATATCTAGCTATTGATGTGTGCAGGACTTAGTGTGAGGATAGGAAATATGATGTGGTTCCCTCACGTAAGAGAATCAAGAAATAACCAGCTGGGCATTAGCAGAAAAGGGATTTTTTTGTTGTTGTGGGGGTTTTTTTGTCACTGATTCTCTCTGTCAAGAAACTACTTTTGAGCAACTGCCTGTTTTTACATTCAGTTTAATTTCAGTCAATGTGTCTTAGACTTTGCAGGAACTTCAAAAGTGATTATTCCATCTCAGGGTCTTTTCAGCCATGTCTGTGATTCCTAATGTATTTGTCAAGTGCTGAAGACATTTTTGGTGGTTTTTTTGTCATGAACAATAATTGCCTATTTTTCTTTTCTGTCTTTCTAATGAAAAGATCTCCAAATGAGGTGCAGAGAAATTTGTTTAGTAATGAGATAAAAAAAAATTACTTTATGATGTGCTCCTGCTCTTCCATGGAAAGTTAGGTTTTAAACATATGTGTCAGATTTCTTTAAAGCAGTAAGAAAAACAAATATTAACAATGATCAGAATCTATCTTTCTCTATACTTGAACAACATTTGACAATGTTCCATACAAAAGATAACAGATGCTTAGTGACATACGAGGATAAAATTGGAAAACCTTAAGTGGAAAGATTATTGGGGTGCACCAGAGGTAGAATTAAGAAAAAAAAAGTATTCCTTTTATTTTATCTCTCTTTTTCTGTATTGATTTGGTTTTTTTCTTGGTTGGTTGGTTTCAGCTGTGGAAAGGGAGAGGCTGCATTACAGTCTAACCTGAACTCTTGCCATGGAATGGGTCATTAGGCTGCCCAGAATGAATTTCTTCTTCCAAATCAGCTGTGGTGACTGAGCTTTGGAATATATTAAAAAAACCCCTCAAACCTTGTAAAATTCCAGACTGAATCTGAAAACGTCTTCTCATACCTCTACACAAATACCCATTGTAATCCTCAGTGTATTTTATCAGTATTAATTATCTTCACCATTATAAATCTGTGCTTTCTTTCTTACCTACATGTATTTATCTCCCTGGTTTTTCCAATTAGATTTTGTTATACCTTTGAGAAGAATTCTGACAATAAATTCCTTCCCCCCCATATAGTGGGCCATAGATTGTCATCCAGTGACACTTCAATCTTCTATTTGACAAACTAAATAGATTGACCTCTATAAATCTTTTATTAGTAGTGATGTTTTTCAATCTTGTGGTCATGCTTATGGCTCTCTCTTGAACCCATTTGTGCATGTCTTTGAAATGCTGACAGCAGAACTGGACACAGTGATTTAGTAGCAGTCACAGAGGCAATACAGCCTCCCTATTCCTTCTCAATATTCCCCAGATTATGTATAAGACATTAACTATATTTTCCTGTGCAGCTGTGATCCCCTTATTGTTTGTCAAGCTAATTACTTCTAAGAGTAAAATTGTGTTCTGATTTTTGATCCTGGATGTGACCTTCCATGTAGCATCCCAAACACCTTGGATGCTGGAAGCTCTGACTAATCTGCCAGTTTTGTGTCTCCTCTCTCTGTTCTCCATGACCTGATCAAACTCCATCAATTCAAGTTTTTTATTTGTTTCCATAAACACATTGCATTTATATTGAGACAGCACTGATTTTTTTTTTTTCATCCTTTCTTCAAGCATCTGATGGTAATGTTCAAAATCAGTAAAATAGGCATCTTAATTTGCTGTGAATCAAAATTTTACTTGGTAGCTCTGAAACATATAGCAAAAATGTAATGTTTGTGTGGTGGTGGAAACAAAACATGCAGAGAAACAAGGGATAGCTTAATAAATGAAGGGCAATAAAATGCAGCCAGACAACATGGATTTCAAGGGCCACAAGAAACTTTTAGGCTCCTGTGCTCTGAAAGATTAATACAATTTTTGTGAAAACATTTTATAGCTCTTTTATAAGGGAAATTAGTTTCTTTGCTATAGATTGCTGTTCAGCTGAGACTTCATTAAGAAGCAGCTGAAGTGTCTTGAGGGTTCTGATATATTTTTATTTTGTCCAAGTTGCTGAGTGGTAAAGAAAAAATTAATTACTAAAATAAGGAAAAAAAAGATTTCTGATTTTTATTTTTTTTAAGAGCTTGTTGAAAACTGTGAGGGTTTTTCCCATGAAAAAAATCAGGATGCATGAAAATGTTTTATTCTTTAAAGTACTTCCTGAGTTTTGATTAAAATGTTTGTCTTTTTTCTTTAATTGAAAAATATTATTCTCTGAAAAAGTTTGGACGGAAATTAAAAATTTGTCATCAATATTTTCAGTTTAAAAGAGGGATATTATAGCATGTATTGCATTTCTTTTTCTTTTCTTTTTTTTTTTTGAAAAAGATGTCCTAGATTTAGGTTAGTCTAGCAAGCATGATAATGTCCACCAGTTAATTTTTCCTATTTAATGTTTAACTGGTATATATTGCACATTTGTGCTTATACATTTGTGAATCTGTGTACACACTGAACCCTCTGCTCACAGCAGTCTGTTACAACTGCATATAACAGAGGCTGATAATGCTGACTCTGTACTATGCAAAATATTTCCATGTCATACAAATCAATAGTACTCTATTACTGTAATAGCCTCAGGAACACGGAACAACAAAGATTTCCTAATGAAAATCCTAGGATCACATCAGCTATTGAGGCAATCCTCAGAGGCTGCAAATGAGTTGAGGGTTTATTTTGAAATTGTCATCTAAACTGGAGGTTTGAATACACTGGGACTCCACTAATTGCTATGAATGCTTTGGGGCCTCTGGAAGGGCAGGAAACCCTGCCTAATCATGTAGGCAAGCAGAAAATAGAAAAGACAGATATTGTACTGTCCTCTTCTTGTCTGAATCTGATTATCTGGTTTTTGACCTTATCCATCTATTTGATGAAGTCTGTCATAATTGTATATTTTACAGAGATGCCTGCCCATGCAAGTAATTTTCTTAATATTACTTTTAGTCTTTATATTATTGAGACATACTTGGACTAGTTGCTCAGGAAAAAAATTATAATTCAGCGTTTAAGAAATCATACCAAGTGTTGGGGTGCACTACATTCTGTTAAGGATGGCGTGAAATAACTGTGTCTCAATGTTTGCTGGTATTGCAGTCTCCTGTGGAATAAGCTCTGTAAGATGTAGAGATTACACACAGAAGTAGACCTTAAAAGCTAAAAACCTACAAGATTTTCTCACCTGCACACTGCCCTCCTCAAAAACCAAACAAACCAAAACACCCCAAAACCACAAACCCAAACCCCTCCCTTAACCTGAGCACCAAAAGAAAGCCCAAGGACTTTAAAAAACACTGCATTTAATAAACTTAGTCACTCTTTTGGGAAACACCATGTTAATTCATTTTAATTTCCTTGATAATTCTTGCAACAAATGCTTGTCATGGGAGGTTGTGAAATGTAGGGCTGTAAAACGTGGCATCTCTGAAAAACTTTCCTTTTTCCATTACTTTCACTGCATTACTGAATATCAATCAGTCAAGAAGAAGTGGTATCCTAATTAAGAACAGTGATACCTTAGACTTTGCTCTTATTGACATAAACGTGTCTTAGCCAATTAACTACTTAATCTTGAAAGAGTTTGCAGGAAACTGCTTGTAAAACGGGTAAGTGCTGCTCTTGTCTATGCTCATATGAAATAAGACATAAAACCCCTTGGAGCTGTCATCAGTTGAGTTTAGTGGTTGCATTGCTACTGTGTACATCTAGTTATATATTAGCTCAATTAGCAAACAGAGTAATCAGTGAGGTGGAGATGAGTGCCCACATCTAACCACACAGTAAGCCTTGTAAGCAAACACGAGATAGCAGAGGTCTGCTGAAGCCCAGCAGTGAAGTGGCTGTAGGAGAAAGGCTGAGTGTGTGCCTCGATCACCCTGCAGCAGAGAGGCTGCTGATCAACACCATAATCTCAGGCAGATCATCAGCAGTGCTGCTGACAATTTGGTCATAATTTGCCATTTACAGGACTACAGAATCATTACATTTGGAGAAGACCTGTAAGGTCATAAAATGCAAACGCAACTTAATACTGCCAAGCTCACCACTAAATCATGTCACCAAGTGCTGCGGCTACATGTCTTTTAAATACCTTCAGCGATGGTGACTCCCCTGCTTCCCTAGACAGCCTCAGTGTCCTTCTGGGTCAGTGAGGGACCCAGAACTGGACAGAGGATTTGAGGTATGGCCTTACCAGTGCTGAGTATAGGGGAATGATCACAGCCCTGATCCTGCTGGCCACACTATTCTTGATACAGGCCAGGATGCCTTTGGCCTTCTTGGCCACCTGGGCACACGCTGGCTTGTGTTTAACTGGCTGTTGACCAGCACCCCAGGTCCTTTTCCACTGGGCTTTCCAGACATTTATTTCCAAGCCCGTAACATTTGCATAGGGTTAAAGGTCTTTAGACATGATCTTAAAGATATTTTCCAACCTAAATGGTTCTGTGATCGTGGAAATTGAAAATTGCTCCAAGTGCAGCAGGTTGGTCTGCATCAGAGCTCCTTTCCAGGGGTAATGCTGCACAGGACTCATTTCCTAGCTACAGGCAGGATCTAGAGCCTCTTGAATATGGGATAGAGAATGATTTATGGCAGTATTTAGGCACTGTAGGCATTGCTGTATATAACATCAGATTGGGACTTTGCATATGCCAAGGTTGTTATGAATGCCTGAGAACAGATTGTGTACATTTTCTTAAAAATACCTGAAAAGAGCAATGGTAACACAGTCATATGAATTCTAATGTCTTCAACCTTAAAAATCATTTAGTGCTATCTAGATTTCCCATTTCTCCTGTAGCACCTCATTTATTCCTACTTATAAATATTGGACCTCAAAATAAATCATCAGTGGCTCCCTTAGATCAAGTGTTATTTTGCTAGCTTTTAATCAGTGATTTAAAATTCACTGCTCAGAGGTCTGCAAATAAAACTTGACATGAAGCGATGAAAACCTTTTCTTAAAAAGTTCATACTTTGCTAAAGTGATGTGGCTCATTCTCAAATGGTGTCTGTAAAGGGATTTGTTCTCTTGTTTGTTAAAAAAGAAAAACGACAAACTGCTTATTTCCCACAAGTGGTCTATTAAATCACCACAACTTTGCTACTGCATTGAGACGTTTTATTTTCGTTACATTTTTGTGCTTGCAACATTCATGTACTGTAACAAAAGCGTGGTTATGATTTTCCTGCATGGAAGGTCAGCAGTGAAGAGGGAAAGAGGCAGTTACATATTGCTCATTAAATGGGAACAAAGATTGGCCTTCAGTGAGTGCTCGAATTCAGTGAATATTGAATGACTGCGTTACACAGCCACTCAGCACCACAGAAAGCCTCTTCCTTCCCAAGTGAAAAGCAGCCTCTGATCAGTTTGAATGTTTTCCTTGAATGAATGCCAGTGGCAATTGCATACTTTTGTTTCATTTATGTCTAAAGATTCATCTCAGCGCTCTAAATTGTCTTCTCAAATTACTCCAATACCACACAAGATATTAAACACTCTCTAAAGTATTCTGGGCACTCTTGCAGAAAAGACTCAATCAGAGTGAGAAGCAACAAAACATTTATCACAGAAGTCTGTTATTTGAGTCTAGACTTCATTTTGAGTTACCTATTGAGAACATTAATTTATCTTTTATATGACACGCATTTATTCATAACTCTGGTTTTACGCAATTTACGGATCTGTACGTTTTTGTCATTTCTGCTGATAGCTTTTTCACAAACCACACTGCAGTTGATGCAGTTGCCCAGGCTTGGTGGAACATTTTTAGATTTTGGGACGGGACAGAGATTTCCTATTCAGTGTCAGTGGACTTGCCATACAGCGGAGGCTTGTAAAGCATGATAGCCAAATATTCCTACCTTTAATTTGCTTATGTTCAATTCCACACACTGCTTCTCTCCTCTGCATCACCCAATTATTTTGTGTGGTTTATACAGCTTGTGTTCCCAAGTCTTTGCCCAGTTTGCTCCCTGGTACACTGTCTCATGTCATTCAAAAATTTTTCTTCTCCCCAGTTAAAATAACCTGTCTCCATTTTATTCCTCCCCCTCTCCCTTTTCTTTTTTAAAATTTTAGCAAGTAGCACAAAAATACTCAATTTTAAAATGAAATTTCAAATAATGACAATGTGTGCAACCTCAGATAAAATGTAGTTTGTTCATTGCAGAAAATTAAGAGTAATGCATTTTTAGATGGAGATTCAGTGTCTCCTTCAGTATTTTGATACTACTGAGCAGTTCAATATACAAAATTCCAGGAATTACTTTTAAAAGATGTTGAATCAAACATATTGTAACCTAAGATATAAGGTGTTGAGAAATCAGTTAGCAGCTCTCAGCACTTCCTTGTCTTTCAAGCTATTTAGCCTAACATTGATATAAAAATAATCACACTCCGCAGCTCGGTAGTGGATTGGTCATTTATTTTAATGCATTTGAAATAATTTTGTTGCATATGATAGCAGGACTTCTGGGTAAGTAAACTATCTCTAGCATAAAAATGAGTGATTTCCAATAAGAAAAATAAAGCCTGTCATTTTCCTCTGTTTATTTAGACAGAAAGAGACAGTAACCCTTTGAGGATAGAAAAGAAATGAAGAATGAAAATTTTTTTAGATCTATTTAATGCTTGATTTAAGACACTAGGGGGTGGGGGCAGAAGTCCCAAAACACACCACTAATGAACTGAGAATAAATGCGATAAAAATCACTGTATAGTAAAAAATGTTCAAATCTGAGTTGAAGCAGAGAAGGGATGAAGAATGGGGAGTCCGTAGCTTTTTCTCCCCAGGCCCAGACAAGTTGTAACAACTGAGATCCAGCACAAAAACATTATTGAGAAAACCGTGTCTTGAATTCAGTTCTAGCTTAAAGAATAAATATAGTAGGGGTGAACTGCAAGAAAGTGGTGGAATAGCTCTCAGTTATAGAAGAAATATTCAATACCAGATATTTAAGAAAGTATAAATGATTTCTTAACTGTACAATAAAGAATCTTTAGGATGTTTCTTAAATAATTTCTTTTTGTTGTTTCTGCATGGCAATTTTGCATTCTTTTATGAATAGAATTAGGTACAGATGTTTGTTTCATCTGGAGGATGTTAAAATCATGGCACATGGTATTTTTCTTTATGCATCAGAGGCCTCACTGCATGTTTCGCTTACGAGATTTGCTCTCTCCTTGACTTTGGGCATAGTCATATACTTTTCTATATACATCACCTTATGTGAAAAATAAGTAAATAACTTAAAAGACAATGTACTGCAGAACCAGTAGATAATTATCATGTTTTAAATTCAAAAGAGTTGAGATGCCAATAGAAAGAAGTTGAGGACAAAACTCCTAGCCAAGCCACTGATACTTCTGGATGGCCAACATCTCTCTGCAGTGTCTGCTTTTCGCATTAGAGGCAGTCTGTGTCTTCTTGTGTGCTAGAAGCAATGAATGAATTCCCTGCCTTTGGAACCTGTGGCAAAGCAACTTTCAAGCAGGCCAATGCCCTGTCACATTTGATGGACTGAATCAATTTAGGGTCCTGAACTGACAGGTGGTTTTGAGCAGTTCATGAGGGATTTAATTGGTGTGTGCAAAATGCATGTACAAGTTGAATATTACTTGGATATGCAGCAATTAATAACCAGCAGCCAATGCTGTTACCTTTGTCTATGTCATTATTTTTTTTCTGATTGATTTCCGTTGAAATTGATTAAAATACTTCCAGTTTGAAGATATATTTGCTGTGAAGTGAAAGCATAATAAAATTTGCCTTATACTTGTCAGGAAACAGTATCAGAACAAATGCATAATTACCAGGAGGTCATCCCCCCTCATGCAAAATGCAGCATCTTAGTTTTTGAATGTGTTTCTAGTTTTTCTGTTACTCTCTAGAAACATACTACCAGAGTATATGGCTTGCTTCTGTTCCCATTGAAATCAATAGCAAAATTGACAGTGATTGATGGAAAAAGCCTGTGAAAAATGTTTCAAAAGCGTTGTTTTCATTTTGGTAAATTCAATTTGTTGGCCAAAAATTAGATTTCTAATTGTTTGCTTCAGTCATAGTTACAGAGAGACTGGCGTCTCTTTATGTCAGTTCCACTAGATTTATTCCTTCTAACATGCTCTAAAAAAGATCTAATGCCCAAATTTTGAGCCAAAATTGGAAGACAGACTCTTAGCAATATAGGAAGAATCCAAATTCAATGTTCAAGAACAATAAGAAAGAGCTCCCTGGTAACTCTTGCTAATTTGCTTTTGGTTTTGTATTTTTTTTTTTGTTTGTTTGCTTACATGGCATGATTTCTCAAATATTCCAGTTGTCTTTTTTTGACTTTTAACACTGAACTGCACTGTTTCTTAATCAGAAATTCCTATATATAAGTAATAGTAGTTTAGTATTGAAGCTATTTTTTGCTATGAAATAGGGCAAGAAGAAATGTTTGCTTCTTTTAGTGTGGAGGGGGATGGTTTAGTATTTTTGGCATTTTTGTTTTGTTTTGGTCACAAGTCAGTGTGGTTTGAACAAGTTGTTGTTTGGGTTCAGCTCTTAGTGCTTCGGGAGTTCGACAGAACCACTGTCGACCTTAGCTCAGATGTAAGCCATTCCTTTTGTTTTTAATACCTTTCAAAAGAAAAAGTCCATACTTGACAGAATCCCAGACTTGTCAGCTATTTACAGAACCATTTTTCTTGTGTACTGCTTTGTTAGCATCGTGATTGCTTCTTACAAGAGCAGCCACTGATTCCTGAGAGCCTTCAGAACACACTTGAAGTGCCAGACCACTGTCCTTCTGTGCTATTACTAAATATAAATTTTTCCACATGAGTCAACTGAGTGAAGATCAGATGTTTTAAAAAGGGTTTGATTTTCATTTGCCCGAAGGCTACTCTGCTAAAAAAAAATTCAGTGACCTCATAGCTGAAAGTGACTGCAGATTTAGTATTAAATAACTCAAGTGCTCTGCACAGCTCTGTGAACTAGGATTATATTTTTGTTCTGATTTTTGTAATTTCATTTTTGATTTAAATGAAAATTGCATAGACCTTGAGATATCCCTGTTGGTATACCTCTTTGACTAAAATTTCCCTGATGCATTTATAGGGTATGAAAATGCTGTTAAACTAGATCAGCAGTCCCAGTATGCTAGGATAGAAGGAACAGCCTTTCTTTGGGTTCATCTTCATTATGTTTTCTCTCTGTAGTTCTGAAAGAAATGTGCTGTGCAGCTTGTTTCTTTCTTCCTGCAACCTTTTGTCATGTTGTAGCTGGCTTTGGCAGCTACAGCCTAACCCATCTTCTTAGGCTTCTTCTAGCAGGAGCTTGTCATCCTGAAAAGAATACAGATTTCACCAAGATATTCAGGGAATGTGGGCACCTTTGCTGTTGGAACAGCCATGTCCTCCCACTCATGTCACTGGGATGCTGTGTGGACTGTGGGTAATATGTGGGATTTGTAATTCTATGGGAGACTCCTTGATGGAGATTGAAGCTCATTCATAAGATATGGATGATATTCATACTTGCAACAGTACTGATAACTAATAAAGTGAAGTCATTCCACTTTCCCTTAGTACAGTCCCTGAGTATCTGGGCTCAGGATGATATTCTTGCATGGATATCTATTGTGTCTGGAGAAGCTAGAGCTCTCTCTTCAATATGGCATCATTTCTTGAGTGTGCAGTCATGTCTGAGTGTTAATGTATTTTTGTCCTGATCTGATTTAACATGGTACAGGACAGCACCTTTCCCCACACCCATCTGCAGCTAGCTGTGCTGTGCTGACCCTTGGTGTGCTGTCATCACGGTGACTGTGGAAGGACACTATTTCAAAATTAGGAGGGCAGTGGAGAAGATATGTCATGAAGCTAACATCTCATTCAGAGAATAATTTTATCCAAGGTTAATGGAAGATCAGACACCGTATCAGTCAGCTGAAGCAAGATCATGGTGATTTGTTAAACGTGGAGAAATGTAACTCCATTCCTGGACTGTCATGATGTACTTGCAGCATTCTGATAGGGTTTGACAGGTAGTGTTTGACCATTTATTGACACAAATATCCTTTGTGCTGCTCTAAGTATCTATTTTTTATGTTTGTGGGTGGAAATTAAAGGTTTGGGTCGAGAGAAATGAGAGAAATTTTCTAGTATTTGTAAAGCAGTGATGTATCTAGCAGTGGCTGTGTAAACAGTAAGGGGAATACACTGGGGTGGGTGAGCCCTGGCCAGCAGCCAAATGCCCCCCAGCCACTCCCCTGCCTCAGTAAAGCCTTTGATACTGGAGGTGAGGGCACCACCTTTGAGAGAGGGACCTGCTTTTTAAAAAACTTGAAGAGTCCTTAATCTAACTGCAGGATTCTTACGAGGTGCTGATTATAATGGGGTGTTCAGTGGTATCTGTGCTCTAAGGGAAGTCCCGAGGAGTTACTTGGTAATGTTGTGATACTATGCAGGATAATGCCCCCTTGTCAAGGATTTGGAAACTTTGTCTGAGAATTGTTGCAAATTACTTAAGCCTTTCCTTAGGGTTTTTTGAAATAATGTATTACTCTTTTCATATTCAGTGAGAAGGCAGAACAGGGCATTTGTGTTTGTGCTGGGTCGTTGTTGGGAAGGGGAGTAAAAAACTGGGAAATGTGTTGGATTAAATAGTCAACAGATTCCTTTGCTGCAGTGCTACTTTGGAGTGAGGGTATGTTCATTCACTCTTTCTCTCACATTTTTCTTTTTCACTGTGCAGTTCAGCTGAGACTGACTTCCTCTTTGGCTGTCCATAAACTGTGAAACAGAAGGATGCAGAAGACTATCCCTTGCCTTTTTGTACATGAGTGATAAGAGCACAAGATCATTAATACAAGTTTACTGCAAAGATGAGTTCAGAGGAGAAGAGTATATCTCCAGCTCACAAAACATCTACTCCATCACATAGAAGTGCCTCCTCCTCATCATCGTCTCAGAGAGACAGGAGGCAGGTAAGGAAATGCTCTAGCTGTTTGTACCGTGTGGTGGGATGTTACATTTATTCCTGTGATGTGGCTGTTAGGTCTTGCTAGGTCTGGATTTGCTTGCTTATAGCATTGGATGATATCACTACAGTCAAAAACTGTTTTGTTTTTGAATTTACGTCTTCCGTTTTCTAAAGTGGTTTGAAAAAGATTTAGAAGCAACACGGGCAGTGTGTACAGCACTGGAACAGGAAGTATTACAGTCACATGGACAAGTAGGAAACATGCTCTGAAGTAATTTGGGAAGTGGTTTCTTTGGCAGCATGAACCTACAGTTGCTTAAAATTGTTTTGTGTCATCTATGAATATCTCTTTTTGTAAATCTAACAACAGAGATGCATTACCATTTGAGAAGGTGGCAATTCAGTTTAAATATCATATTGTTCATCCTTTATGTAAACACCTAATGTTTTAAATATTATTTGTTTTACTACAAATTAACACTGGTTTTACTGCCTGGTTATGGTAGACTTCCATTTTTAAGAGACTCTTGTTTATGTGGATGTAACACATCTCTTTTCCAGGATCTCTTTGAGATGAAGACTGTATTAATTCCCTTCAAAACAACTTGAGCATTCCTGTGGGGTTTTTTGAGGGCTGGGTGTACAGTCTGGCCACAATATCAGTGGGAGCACTTCAGAAAGTATCAGAGCTATCCACTAGATTTCAGATAAGTTCTTACATGTATATTTTACAAATGCAAAGGTTGATACTGAAAAATTGTTTAGAACAGAAACATATTTTGAAACTTGATCCATGGAAAAGAGGCAAATAATTTTAGAAAAATAAATTTTATATACTATGCATTTACTTGAATGGCTTAGGAATATTTTCTCAGCCACTTGTATGGCAGCTCTGATACTATTTTCTCAGCTGCTACTGAGAAAGATTTTCCCCTTACCTCTTAGGAAAATTTTGAAACCTGAGAATTTTTAATGAAAACTGTGAAATTTACAGCTTTGAATGCAAATAGTCTCACCACAAGGGACATTTAAAATGTTAAATCAGGAGAAGTATTGTGATGTATGCTCAATAACAGGCAGGAAATGTGTGTGTAATTTTTTTAGTAATTTCCATTGCTTACGTAAATCCAAAAAGTATTTTCTCACAGGTGATAAGTATTTTCTCTTTTATAATGTACAGGATTTTGGATAGCTGTTTTCAATTAATTAAGTCTTGATTAAGATATAAGCTCTTAATTTTTCATTAGTTCCATCTGGAGCAAGAATTTTGACATCATTTGTTTACAGCATCAGTGTATTTTCTCTCCCACATTTAAACCCAAATAAGGTAAATGCAAGATTCTCAGGAGCTGCTGGTCTCAGCTAAGAGCATATTCTCTGAGTTTTCTTTGTAATTAGGTAATTTGACATAACCACACAACTAGGAATAAAAAAAAAATTTACCTCTTGGGAATACATTTTACCATAAATCTAATGGCTACCATATCTGTTACCGTAGCAACGGTACAGAGCAAGGTATACCTGTCATCATAATGAAATGGATGCTTAACTTTAAGTCCATATTTGATCACAGAAACGTGAAGCATGATTTTAAAATAATGCTATAAAGGCTGATGGTGTGATGCATCCAGAGGATCCCATAAAGTGTGATGGTGCTTAACGATGTACTTAGGCATGTAAATGTGGACTGGAAGGGCTGCTCCGAGGCGTTTGTTTTTTTGCCTTAGTGCTTTCAGCGTTAAAGGCAGGACAATGAATGGGTGAGCAATTTCTTCGGCAGAAAGAAACTGAACTGCAGCGTGCAACGCGGCATGAAGTGCAGTGGTGCCGTATCCGGGGAAAGGAGCCTGCACATTTCCTCTCTGCATGGAGACACATTAAAACATCCATTTTGTCTTACCATCCACTGTAACAATTGTATTTTTCATTTCTTTCTTTGCTTGTGGTATTATTTGTGTGTTTTGGTTTTCATAGGCTTTTGTGCAAACACAACGATACCTAGGAGTTAGGGGATTTTGGTTCAGTGGCTGTTGGATTTTACTTTGAAAAAGCTTTAAAATTCTGTCTTGCTGCCTCCTTGGACCCTTCAGAACAGCTAGTAGAAAAGCACCCTTCCTAAACTGGTAATATAAATGAATATGGAAAGTGATGTGACTGAATGAAGTGCCAATGTAGCCTTTATTGTCATATGTGAGGATAACACTGGATATTTCTAGATGGTTCATGATTGAAGACCTCATCATATAATTCTTGTCAAAGTCAGCAATTATGGAACAGTTTCCCAATAAATTATGGTGCAGGAGGCTGAATGAGTGTGAACATGACTATGAGAAATCATGTCAGGGAGAGTGGAAAATGTCGTGCTGTATATAATGCGGGCATTTTAATGTAGCTTTTTTATTTGTACAATATACATCACCTAAGAGAATTAGCAGTCAGCAAAAACTTTGACATTGCCAATTTGCAGGCTCCATGACTAAGTAATAGATAAATGAATAGACTAATGAAGCTAGCAATAACTAAAAAACTGATTTCAGATTTTTGTCATTCATTTTCATTAAAATCGTGCTTAGTTTGGATGGTTAGACAGTAGAAGGCCCAGAAACAGCCTGTTTTGTTTAGCCCCTGAATTGAATAGGGTGGCAAGGCAGCTGTGGTACCCTTGATAAGGAATACTTCAGAAGGGAGCAGCAGCAGTTTTTCCTACTGTGGAACTGTTGCAGAGCACGAAACCTGTCACTTCCACTGTCAAGAAGAGTCTTCATATAAAAGGCAGCATAAAAAGTGCAATTCTGATAGCCTTTTTTGTGGGCCATGCTGACAAGGGAGATTCCCGTTTTTCATTCCTCATGAAAATCTGAAAAGGCTAGCTATATACTGCTGCACAGAAAAATGTAGGAAAACTAACAACTCTTAGAAGTACAGCTGAATACAATAAAATCATATGTTGTATATTCAGGTTTATGGGTGTAAGTTCTTTATGAATATTCCCCATTTTATTTATTGGCTAAGTATGCAACTCATAAGGCAGACTGTAATACATTATATATTCTCTGTAATGTGTGGTTAGTAATATTGTACTGAGAAGAAAGAAATAAATACATCATGGGGTTAATAATGTGCAGTTTGGCAAATTGGAGCCAGACCTCAGGCTACTAAACTGAGGGAGTGATATAGAAGGAGTGTAATCATATTGAAACTGTGAACAAAGGGGAGATTTTTGACTTTTCTGACCACCACCTAAAGGCTAGCTAATACATGATATGAAAATGGATGTAGCAATGTCTTCTATTTTAAGTGTGAGGATTTCTCTTCTAATGTCTTAATTTTCTTTTTGGTCTTTTACAAGAGAGAGATGATCAGCTGTTTGCTCGCTCTTTTTGTGGTTTTCTTTATCAGTTTGCTTTTTCAACAAATCCTTGGTTCTTTTCCTACACAGCAATCTCAAAAGAAGAAAAGCTTTTAGTCCTATTTCATTTAGCCTTGTGTTGTCACCTTTCTACCAGGAGAGCTTTCCTGTTTCAAACAACTACTGTCTTTTAGCCATTTGTAAAGAGTGAAAGGTAGGGGCTTTGAAGGAAGAGGAAAACAGATTTTCCAGAGCAGCAGTCTGCTTTTCAGGTTTTAGTATGGCATGTTTTTTGTTTTGGGTTGGGTTTTTTTCCCTTCTGTACAAGCAGTATTGACTAATAGAAGGGGTGTACACAAGGGATTCACAAAGGACTGAGTTTGGGCTGAAGATGTTTACCTGGCCATGAAATTTAGAAGCAGAGAGCAATTCCAAGGCTCTGGTCTTGCCTAAAGGTCTCCACTGGAAAATGCCTATTTAGCTTTTTACAACCAGTGTATTTTGTTGAAGTAGTCTCCTGAAAGTGGTATTTCCTAAGGTGGGTATCACCATTTTGTAGATGCTTAGACAGGGCTGCTCATACAAGATTGTGATGTGATATAACCTAATATATTCCATGTGGAGAGACATCTGAGCACATTTATGTACCTTCTTTATTCTGAAGGTGGGTAGCAGCCTACATGCTTGCTCACGGCTGTCAGCCTGATGTGACATCTGGGAAAAATATTTTTGTTGGTTACCTATAAATTTCACTTGTTCCTGTCTCTCTGTGACTTCAAAAGTAAGAAAGGCAAGGATGGACAATTGTCTGGTAGACATAGTACAGACCTGAGAACATGCAGCCTTACCCCTGGCATTGCTCTGTAGCAAAGCACAGACTTTTAGAAGCCTTTTCACTTTGCAGTAGTTTGTGAGAATTATTTAATAATAATTATTAACCTCTCAGAGAGTTTCAAACTAAAGAGGCTGCTAAATGCCAGATACTGTTGTTACAGTGATGTAATTCTGTTTTGCTCACTTTCCTAATTAACTTTCTTCACATAAAATTATTGAAGCAGGATTAGAGCAGGAGGTGTTGAGTACTTCAAAAGCAGCAACTCACTGGAGCAAGCAAATGTTCTGAGGGAGCCAAAGAATGAAATGGCAAAATTGTTAACAAAAACATGCAATTATTCTTTAAATTGATTAGTTGTTGCTACTCTACAACATTTTTTTTCTTGTGCCTTTGATAGAGTGCGAAAATGTTCCTTAAGTTTGGAAGGTAGTGAGTCTTCAGTGTCTGACAAAATGTCTGAAGCAATGTAACTTTTAAAGCTGTAGAATACTCACGTGAGTGTTACGTTAGGTTCAGTGCCATAGCACTTGTTTTAAATGAAATCACAAATCTCAGATCTGTTTGACTTTTATCACTCAAAAGGATACCTTGATAAGTGAACGTCTACACTTGACACAATCAGAAGGTGGTTAAACTTACCAAGTGGAGCTCTGTGGACTACAGGTTTGTCCGAGGATGGGATAGGAACCCCTGCAAGTGATACTAGGAGGGAATGTGTACAGACTGATCCCAAGGGTGAGGCAGACCCCCAGGTACTGATGCTGATGGGTGCATTGAAAGTGTGAGATATTCTCCAGCACTGGGAGTCCCTGTGGGGAGAGCTGCTGGCATACACTGGCAGCAGTGCTTGCCCAGGATCCCAGTACCCCTGGATGCATTGGGCTGGCTGTGTGTGTGAAGCTAGCCTGCAGGCACACAGCAGATGTCCTTCATATTGTGCCTGTATTTCTGCCTAGAATTTACCTGAGAGACAGACAGCAAACAGAAGACATATATCTGTCCATGTGCACAGAATGGGCCTCTCCAGTCCATATTTGGAGATACTTGGATCATGACTGCTCCTGCCTTTGGTCATATCTATACTGGTTTAGAGACAAGATCCATAACACAATCATGGAGATTAATAGATGGAGATGCTGTCTCTTCCTAAGAAAGACCTGACCTTAAAGCTTTGAAGAAATAAAGTGGTCTGGAGCAGTCAAGGAGAGACACTGATAGCATTCATACCAGACTGTGCCAGGTGGCTGTGTGTACGTGTTCTCTGAGCTTCATAAACATTGCTATCTCAGTTATCCTACCTCTAAGAGTGCTTTACAAGTTGCATGGAGAATGCTGAAGTTCAGATGTGGCCTATGAAGAAACTTTTTTTTTTTTAAAAAATGTCATTTTGATTAGAAATGGTTCCTGTAGCTATCTTCTATTACAAAACCAGCGAAATTGCTCTCATAGAAGCTTAATTACCGTGTAAATTATGACAGATAATTTAAGGTGGCGTTTTCAGAACATGGTCACTTTTGCATTCCTCTTGTCTCATTTTTTCCCCTCATGCATACATGTCCTACATAAGCATGTCTCACTTTCCTTGAGAACACAAACTTGAAGTGCAACACACACATACACACATGAATTTGGAAGGAAGAAGTCCACCTCTTCTGAAGTGCCATTGAGGATTTCTGGGAAACAAATGGGGGAGAAGAAGGAGAAGCACGATTGTATTTTCATTTCCTCAGTGGAGAGGAAAGGTGCAAAAGAGGGAGGGTGATGGCAGGTATGATATGGAGGTTTCTGTTTTCCAGACACTCATGTGTGATTGGGATTATCCACATTCAAAATATACAAATGTATTAGACAGAATAACTGTGTGCCTTAGTAATGCTATTTGCTGTTCCAACATCTCTCTTTTCCTGTTTTTATTAAATACTTTACTCTGGAATTGAAAATGAAGTGATTACATTAAATTTGTTTCCCCATAGTAGAATAATATTTCATGTAAAAAAAAATCTGATTAAAAATTTTTCAACCCCTCTTTTTGCTATATTTTTATACTGTGTATGTTAAGGTTTAAAGGATGTTGAGAAAGGCTAGGTAGGTAGCTTACAGAAAGAACTGAGAGTCACAGGAAGAAAGGTCTTTCTTCTTCTGAACCTATGCACTTCTTTAAGGAAGGTCCAGCTTTTTCATTTATTATTTGTGTTAACATTGACTCCCTTTCATGTCCAGAATGTTTTCATTCATTAAAAAATTAACATATCAAGGAATGATTTTCTTTTGTGTATGCAATTTTATTTTCCTTCCTTTTTTTTAAACTATATCAGCATCATTAAAATGAACTGCTAGCCTGAGACTATTTAACAAAATATCCAGCCTTTTAATTGTGATTATTCAATAGTCATAAAAAAGCTTTGTATCATTAGCTGAAATCTGAATTCTCTCTGTCAGACACTGTAAATTTATCTGTTTTCACTATCTTAAGATAGGTGCAAAGGGAGAAGATTGTCATTAACACTCAGGCTGTGACTTGGTAGTTGTTCCAAACCATTGTTCTGGCAAAATGAAGGTTGCTGTTACAATGATAGATAGCTCTTTTCTGCTTTATCCAGTTGTGGTAATGATTCCCTCCAGGAAGATCTTTATCGGAGCAAGAGCTTATTTGTCTTCAGAATTTGTCAAAAAGCACCTTGAAAAGCAAAGGCTTCCTTGATTCCAGAGCCTAAAAGCATTGACATGAAGTACAGTACAAAGCTGGAGTTGTGGAAAGGGCTGACAGAGAGCTCCCGAGCTAACAAATCCTTGACATTTCTGTTACACAAGAAAGGTTTACTTTGCATATCCCAGGAAAGAAGTAGACAAACATACCTGGATATTATTCATATGCTACAGAATTGCATTTTATATATACTTGTCTTGCAGTAAAAGGGTTACAAAGAGACATTTCTGTACAAGATGAACATGTGTTACAAGAAGAAGAAAAATATTAACTGTGTGTGGTATTCACGAAGTATTTTAAAGTTCCTTTGTCAGTTACTTGATAGCTGAGATTGCTGAAAACAGCTATGGAGCAGTGCCAATAGGAAAGACTGAGGATAAGAATAGAACCATGACTGCTTTATAAAAATTTTAAAAATGTGCTAGAAGATAGAAAGGAGAAATACATAGATGAGATATGGTTGTTTTGCTTTGCCCTCGCTCTTCTCTCACAATTATATTCAAGAATCTGTGTTTCTTCCAACATTAACAGGAGGAAAGTCAGAGCTGGCTGAGAAGCAGCCTAAGATAAAAACAAGTTTCAAGGTTATAACCTTGAAAATAATACAACCTTTGCAAATAATATTGCAGATTAACTGGCATGTATTACAGCTTGTTTAGAATGTAGTAAAAATTGACATACATGCAGTCAAATCTATGTCTACCTTACTACTTCTATGTTTCAGATAACTGGGAAATAGTGTATTTTTTGTTGAGAGAAAGTGAGTAAATATTGCACTTCATACTAAATGCAATTCAAATAAGAACACAGTTTTGCTAGGTTGCGAAAAGAATTCCAGTGAATAGCAAATAATAAAAAATGCACTAGTTAGTACTTTGGATTGAAAAAAAACAAGACAAAAAGCCCAGACAGGAAACCTCTATTTTGAACTGATGTTGTAGGACGGTGTATGCCTAGGCCCCGTGGTTATGGGTGTTGAAGACTGCTAGAATGCTAGGAACAAACAAAATGATCCACCAGATCTTCTTCATTAATTAACTGTTAACCACATGTTGTGCACATTTCTGAACTACAGAGAGTCTGTGTCCAATGCAAGTGATGAAATCCTCACCAGCTTGTCTTCTTCTTGGAAATTAATAACTTATAAATTATAGAGAAGTCTTTGCATTAAATATAATTAATTCCATTAAGTAAATAAGCAGCAAAGCAGAAGGGAGAGGCATGAATGTCAGACTTGTCATTCACTGGATTTTCTATCTCTGCTTACTCAAAATCTCTTCTTTCCTTGCCTTTCCTGTGAAAACAGTTGAATGTCTTTTGTTTTAATGGGAAGTCAGATTCAGTAAAGAAAAGTTAGGGTCTTCAGGCTCTGATCTGATGGAGATCAATCCTGCCAGTGGAAGGGGGAGGAGAATCAGGGGGAAAAAAAAAAGGTAAATCTGAGAGTTGAGATAAGAACAGTTTAATAATATAATAATGGTTGTAAGAGAAAGAAAGAACAAGAAAGAGAGAAAGAAATAAAACCCAAGAAAGGCATGTGATGCTCAATACAATGGCTCACTACTTGTGGGCCAAGGCCCAGCCCATCCCCCAGCAGTGATCAGCCTCTCATGTCCAACTTCCCCAGTTTAAACACTGTCCTTGACATTCTGTGGTATGGAATATCCCTTGGACCAGTGCAGGTCACCTGCCCTGGCTATGCCCCTGCCAGCTCCTCATGCGCCTCCTCACTGGCAGAGTATGGGAAACTGAAAAGTCCTTGATTTAGGGTAAGAACTACTCAGCAACAGCTAAAACATCACTGTGCCTTCAATGCTGTTCTCATGCTTAATCTAAAACACAGCACTATACCAGCTACTTGGAAGAAAATGAACTGTGTCCCAGCCAAAACCAGGACAATGAGGTGTGTGAGTCATTGAACTCCAAAGGAAGAAAAAAAATTGGCAAGATACATGGAAGGATATTGTAAAATATGTTTTCCATTCTTGCCTTCCAGAGAAGATGAGAATATGATACAACAACATAGTGCTATTTTATTTTCTCCATAAATTTCCTTCTCCCTCATGTCTTTGGGGAAAAAAGGAAAAAAATGCAGGATGGAACAAGCATTTGTGTTCCCCATATGTTGGCTTGCTAGGGGTATTTTGAGGCAAATGTATGTCACCTATGTAATGTAAGTTGTGGATAATCATACAGATGAAGGAAAGACTGTAGTTAGGATGAAGATTTTGCAATGGAATTACATAGTAATTTGAGTTAAACTTGTAATTCTGTTGAATTAGTTTTCAAGAGCACACAGAGTTTGCTAGTGCTGGTGTTCTCCTCCAAGAGAAACCAGCTATAGTGCATAGGTAATCCTGAAACATGAGGGGAGTCTGGAATGCAGCAATGCAGACGTTGATTTTGTCTGTCTCTATTTTTGGGATGAGAGGAATAAGAGTACCAGGTTGATTGATATGCCTAGTTTAATGGATTATTTAATGGATTATTATTCATTTTTTGGTTTGATTATCAATAAACCCCAGAAGCTGTTTTGATCTGCCTTCTTCTTCCTTCTTATCAGCCTTTTTTTTAACTGCTTCCTTTACCAACTCTGGTTTTCATGTTAAAATACAAAAAAACCCTTGATAATAATTTCAAGATCTAAATAATTTTTATTTCTTTGGTTCCAAATAACTAAACTCTTGCACTGTAAAATTAGCTGCTTTTCAAAATGTCAAGGAATTGTGTGTTTTCTAGCTGTAATTTTGCAGAAAAATAACATGCATTAATGGAAAACATTTTGCACCAAGTGATGTCTCTTAATATTATGGTAGAGACATGTCACAAATCTAAAGAAATGATTTTGCGTCAGTGTAATGGTGGTCATGAGAAAAGAGAATTGAAAAGCAGACATATATAGACAATGAGCCAACACTTCTGGAAGTAAGGAACGTAAAGAAGGCAATTTTATTTGAAAGGTGTTCATTTTCTAATTTTCAAACAAATAGTTGAATAAGTCAGCATTCATTAAAGTGCTGCTGGCTAATAATGTATTTTTCAACTGAAGTGGAACTGTAATGACTGAAGGCTAATTAAAAAAAAAAAAAAAAAAGGCACAAAACCTTCCTGACTTAAAATCATGTAATTGAAAATGTCACTGAAAATCTGGCAAGCTAAGGGCTGTTGGGCTACTCCTCTCTAAATATTGTACAAAATTAAATTGCAGTTATGTAACAACACACTGCACCAGCTGCTACATATGAGACCTTCAGAACATCTGTGTTGGGCATTGCTCCATCTCAGGATGGATAGATTCCTGCCTGCCAGACAAAAATGGCAAGAATGTTGGGAATCATCCTGATTATGCTAATCAAGAGACATTTTAATCTTCCTTGGAGGAACAGATTTTGGTTCTTTTGTATATTGTTAAAATGTGATACTGTGTGTAAGTAGCATTTCCTTTATTTGGTGAGAAAGCTTATCATTATCATTAGGAACTTTGTGGTTCTTAGCTCAAATTAGTTTATTAAATTATTTGATATGTAGCATAGAGACTTGTGCTACATACATACAATTTTTTTTTATCATCTGACTAGTAAAATACATTGGGCTAAGTAAGTAGATTGGACTTCCTTTAATAAAGCAGAAGTTTTTAAAGCATGAATGACAAAGCCTTTTGCTGGTTGGCCCTGGAATAACGTAATACTGCTGCTTTTCCCCATTCTTCATTGTAAAATTTAATTAAAAGTAACTGAAAATAAATACTGATTATTGTTGCATGGTGGCAGGGATTCTTATTAATCTCCACTGACAACAGAGACACTCCCCATATTTTCCTATTCTCATTCACAGTTGCAACTTGAAAGAGAACAATGAAGGTCTGTGTGTTGCTCTGCAGCAAGATGTGGTCTGTGTTATATATATGCATTTAAATGAATAGCTGTGTTTGTTTTCATTTGGTTTGATTATGGTCCTTATGTACTTAATAATTTGTATAAACAAATATTTGCACTGCCGTTCGTATGTGCTTTTATATTCCCTGTTCGTTTCTGCTGCCGCTGGTACCTGGGTAATTTCTTCAGTCAATGTAAAGAAGCTTAATTGTGAACAAAACTTAATTGGCATTTTGAGTTGAGAAAAACATATGCTTCTCAGAGGGTAATTGCAATTGCAAGTTTGTCATCGTGCTGCATGTCCTGGAAATGAAGCAGTTTTATTTTATGCCAAAGAGATACTAATGACGTGTTGTGGTAGGATTCCTACCAAATGGTAGTATGAGATGCAGCAAAATTTCACCAGCGAATGAAATGCGGATCCACACATGAGGGTCGTGGTCATTTTCTCTTGTATCAAAAATGCTTTTGCTTTTATAAAAAGGAGTGAAACATTTCTGGAAAATTGAAAGACATATTTAGATGTCTTTTAAGAACAGCAGTTTTTTCAGGACTACTTTTGACATTATGTATTTAATTTTTATTACAATGCTTTGAAGATATAAAATTTTATAGTACTGTCATATGTAAAAACAGCTGCAGTGGTTTAAGATCACTGTGTTCCATGAATGTTCACCAGCAAGCCCATCAGCTGAGACACAGTAACTGATCCTGTTAATACCTGTAATCTATTTAAAAGCATTCATGTAGTGACTTACATTATCTCAGTTGAGAAGCCAATAACAAAATGCTAAGGTGTGATAATGAATATTTTAGAGGTAGTAATCTTACGTGAAGAAGTGAATGTAGGGCAGTGCTGACTGCACAATATGTGCACTCAGTGTGTTGTGTATTAACAGAGAACATGATAGGTCTGGTTAGGAGTACTTTGAATCTGTGTAGGTAAGAACTGCTTTACTTGTCTTTCCTGGCTTTTTTAGTTCACCATCATTTCCAGGTTAAACAGAGTAATTAATTAAAAACCCAGTAATAAAGAAAGAGAAGTATATTGCCTCTGAAGGCAAACTATTTGTGCATTTAAGTCATGGATGGGTAGTATTTTGTATGTTTTGAGCCATGATGTTGTCTTTAATTATTTTTTTAGAGTGTTCATATTTTGGAGCGAAAGGCTTCTTCAGGGAGCACAGACCCTTCTTTAAGCAAGCAGTTCCTTGAAAGCGATCATCTCTCTCTATCCAAGGTAAGCAAAAGGCTGGGATGGAATCTGAGTAGTAAGTTTCCGTCTGGAGTTACAAAGTAGTTTGACTAACACTTCAGGGACAGTGTTTTGTATGATTCTACCATCGAGTGTATTGTGAGTCTTCCCTACAGCTTATTGTTCCATAACTGAGGTGGAAGAAGAGCCAGTAATCTTTAGTAAATGTTATATTACCAAAATTAAGGTGGGTTTCTTTTCACATGGATGGCCTAGGAACAAATTTTACTATCTCAGAGTATGGGGCTAGAAGGGACTTTGGTGATCCTTGTGTGTCCCTTCCAACTCAGGATATTGTTTGATTCTATGATTTTGAGAAATTTTCCAGTTCAATCCTCTTATTAAGGAAGAGCAAATCATATCCAAGTCTAAAATTGCTGCTAATAAATATTAGTTTAAAAAATATGTCCTAATAACATCCCTTGTGGGTAGTTTGAAATGTAAAAGCTCTTGCGAGACTTTCTTTCCTGAGGCAGAGAAAAGGATGGAACTGCAGGGGTGACACCACCCGCATGAGTGGTGGAGCCTTGTGTGTGGTGTTTTGAAGTCAATTTCTTTCTGGGTAAATTCCTCAGTATTGGAATAAGTGATTCCAAACAAGTCTAATTCCACATAAAGAAAGCTTCATTTTAAGATACTTCATATCTGACAGTAAGATTGTTACTGAAAAGGTGAGGATGCTGTGATGGAATATTTGGTGGAAAAGAAAAAGCTGAAATTTAATGCCTGCAAGTTCTGAAACAGACTTGGTAAAACAATTCCAAAAGGAAATATTCTGTTCATCCAGTGAAAATGAAATGGTTTATTCTTTTTTATTTGGAAAATAAATATTTTGCAGTTAAAAGTTGAGAAAGTAGTTGGTAGTGGTTCCCTTAATCCCCATACATGGGGCATGTGCAGATGCAGGGACTGAAGGCTGTGATTGTGTTTCCCCAGTTGTGCTGCTTTCCACAGGGCTGCTTCTCATGGAATACCTATGGAATCACTGAAGTCCTAAAGTACTGTAGTACTGAAGTACTAAAGTGCTATACTTGAAAATTGTCCTTGGATGAGGACTCCACAAGAGTATCGCTTTCACTCTGTTTCTTCCACGTTTTTGTCTTTCCTTCATAATGGCTCTTGTATTGGGCATATCTCAACACTCCAAAACTGAATTTTTTTGAGGCACAGTTAGGATTTTTAGGAGGGTTTTAAGAACAGCCTGTAGCACCGATGCAGCAGGAGACAAGTATCCACGCTGCACTGAATAATTGCTCATTTTATCCCTCTGTATCTGGCCTTTTGTTTAAATGAATAGCTATATGAGATTGTGTGATTTCTAGTCGAGAAGTAATCAATACTGATGTTATCTAGTGGATAAAAGACTTATGCCTGCAGCTGATCATCTAAAGGAGAAATCAATATGGTGAAGAATCCGTTGGCAGAGATGCAGAGACTCTCTTCTCGCCCCGGGAGACTTAAGAGTTTAATTCGTCCCCCTCAAGTGCCAAGTATTTCCTTGTAGGGAAAAAATAATACATATGTGCTTCCCTCTATAGAGTGGAAATAAAATATTGAAGCAAAACATGGGAAAGTAAAAAAAGGTGGATTTCGAGTGTGGCATTTACAGACAATGAGATAGTTTATGGTTATTCAGTGAAAACTAAGCTGAATAAAGATTCCTATTAAAATTTACTGCAGTATATATTATTTCGGATAGAGCTTTTCACCCTTCTCACAATACCAACACCTTATTGAAAATTGTAGTTTTGAAATTTGCTGTTACCTTTGCAACTATATTTTCTTAATAGTAATATTGATGTTATCAGGGCCATATAATTTATCTGGAGGTGTTACGAAAGACTGACAGTGCTTGGCTTTGAACAGTTTTTTAGGAAATGTGGAGACAAACAATTTTTTACCCCCTTTAAATGTTTGATGCTCTATGACATTCTTCCTTTCTTGATAACTTTTCATAACATTGCTGGGAGTTACGACAGATCAGCTGAGAAAATGCAAGTTTACAGCTTTATAAGGTATAATTAGTGAAACATTAGTATGGCTTCCTCATAGTCTGAGGAAGTTGGCAGTAAGAGATTTTTAAACTGGTGCAGAATACTTTTGATTGCAGTAGTAGCAAGAGTATAGAAATACAGGCATGACTCCATCTTTTTCTCTTTAAAAATATTGTTCTTTACCTGTTCACCATGTTACATTGTAAATCTGCCTTGAGCTGCACCAGTCACCATGCAGAAGTGGTACATACCAGAAATATGCTTTAATTGGCTCCATGAAAGGCATACAACTGGTTGTATCTCAAATGATACTGTTCCTGTGTTTTTCTCTAGAGACAAAAATTAGTTAGCTGTCCTATAAATTTCTCATAATACAGTGAAAATTAATGCAGGAAAATAAAAAAGAAATCCTTTCGCAGTTTTCTGAAGGCTCAATTAGCCAGTGAAGCTCTGTCATAAAATGCCTTTGAAGATTATCACTAGCTACACTCAAAATCAACAATAAAGCAACCTCTTCTGCTAGTTTTTCTGATTTGGAGGAAAAACTGGGGCATCCAGAACCAATGTAGCTTGTACTTTAAAGATCAGAAAATTTAAATTTCTTTATGATTAAGAAATACCACGAAGGGCACTCTTACTGTACACCTTACCTGGTAAGGTTTAGAGTTCCAAAAATGTTTGTATTTAGGAGTTTTAAATGAGATACAGCTAGACATAATATAGTGACCATGTAGTATGGTACCTCAACAGATTGATTTAAAAGCCTGGCTCCTACTCTTTGTCTTGCATTGAAGAATTTATGCCACTTGTAAGTACAATTTTTCACTATGTGTGTGCACAGTTAATTAATCAATGTATCTTCATGCTTTTTCACCAGGAACCTGACAGCTGGGAAATCATAGAGGGTCTGAAAATAGGCCAGACCAATGTCCAGAAGCCAGACAAACATGAAGGTTTCATGCTGAAAAAGAGAAAATGGCCATTAAAAGGTTGGCACAAGGTAAATGTCTCATCAACCAATCAGAACATTATCACCTTATTTTATGAGTTGGGAATTTTTTGTCTAGACAAAATTAGGATGTTGAATAAATACCCACGATGTTGGTGTATGACTTTTTCTTCCACCTGTGTATAAAATTAGTTTGCAGAGACAGTTCATTCTGTCAAATCACAGCGCCTGCTGCCTAAGGTTGTATTCAAAATCTGGATGGAATTTGTAAATGCTGCAGATGCCTTGTGTTTTAAGAGGTTTAATCACTACCCCTTTTTTTTTCCAATATAACAAAGTATAGCTGTGTACTCTAAGATTGCATTGAGTTTACACTGAAGTTACACAGCAGAGGAGAGCTGAGGGACTTTTCCATGTATCCAATGGAAATACATTGGATATGTATTCCCTTCAGGTCTGCTGACAGGAGACTTCTTCAGCTTTGTCCCCGAATTTTGTTTGTCTTCTTGACTGGAATTTTCATTGTGGGCATACAGTTGGGACTGTGCATTTTTGCCCTAAGAAATCTCTATTCAAGAAAAACCCCAAACATCCCAAAACTCAACCACAAATCTCCTGATTTTGTTTAGTTAATTTGGACGCATATCTCCATGCATGATTCTGCCTTTTGTTAGCCTTACACCTGGTGTTCATAAATCCTTTTGTCTGTCTTTCATACCACAATAATTGCATTTCCTACTCCCCCTTTTTAGCAACAAGGTGTGTGGTAGTGATGCTCACTCATATTTTTGTACCCATGGGTACTTATAGTAGAATAATTTTCTGGGACAGAATGATTTTTGCTGCAAAAGATAGTGAAATCATTTGCTATACATGGTGTTTTTTCTGGGAAAGCACTAACTTTGTTTTTTTTTCCTTGCTGTGGGACTTAGTTAGGTCTGAGTCTAAATGCAGTGCATACTGGTATAAATTACCGCTTTTTTCCTAATTTCTCTTTTCTTTCTGGATGTTGTACTAAATTATACACATGCTTACCACCCTTTTTTCCCTGCATGCTTATCTATGTTAGATGTTTTGGCTTTGTTTTACTTAACTAGAATTTGTTGTTTCAGCAGCCAGATACTTAGGCATTACCTGTATTTAGTCTAGACAAATTAATGGATTTCAAACTGACATAGCTGAAACATGAAAAAGCATGCCAATCCCCCACCTCCAACAAATCAATCTGACCCTCCAAAAAAATCAATGAGTTGTATAAGAATTTACGGAATAAACCACTGCTCTCACACCTTTAAAATACATTATATTAATGTGTTGCTATTTGGCCAAGTGTCTGTTTTGGTAAGGAACTAATTTATAGGTGAGCAAAAGGAGTCCAACTTTCACAGTTCTGTAAAGGTGATCACTACTGATGATCTGGATGAATTTAGAGCACTAACTTGTGTAGATAATTTCTAATGTGATTAAGAGCTGCACATTTTAGCATCCTCCTCTACTCTGCCTTACATTTCACCTTATGTGAAGGAACTATGCTGAACTTAGATTTTGAAACTTTGGGTTTGTTAATAAGTTAATTTTTTTCCCAGTGCTGGCCTGGATATCTCGGAGTTTCCATAACAATGCTTTGTGCTGAGAGTCCAGTGAGGAACTTCAGAGACAGTAATTGCAGTGTGTGCTATATTAATGTTCTGCTAGAAAAGCCATATATAGCATCTTTTGTCTATGGAACATTGCATGTCATATTCTGACAGTCCTGAATGTGCTTTAGTAGCATACCAGGTATAATGTGTGCAACTTGGTGAACTTATCATTCTCTGAAGTGCAGTGTTCTTTGGAATGAAATGATGATGAAAGATAATTTTCTTTTGTGTATGCAGCTTAGGGAGAGAGCAATATGACATGAATATCATGTTCTTGTGAAGTCCATTAGTGACCACACCTACCTAAAAAAACCCCCCAAAATGTTCCTGTTGTTTTGACATCTTATTCAAGAAGTTATATCTCCAGGTGTGCTGGTTTCAGCTGGAGTAGAGAAAAGCACTGTTTTCCTGCCCAGTGTGAGATATTGGTACCATCTGTTGTGTAACTGCCATAATTTCTAGGGGGGATTTTCTGCTGTCTAACTACTGACCCCGCTCATAATGTTAATTTAACAGGTTTACCTAAGGAAACAATTATTCTTCCTTTCCATGTCACAACAGCTTTGAGAATCAAGCAGAGTATTTTGCTGTGTTCTGGATTTTTAACAAAGATTAATGCTTTAGGTTACACTCTAAAAATAGGAATTAGTTGCTATTACTTTGCATGTTTTTAACATTAGCAATGATAAACACAAGTCAGCAAATCTCATTTCAGGTCCAGTTTCCTGCTAGGCTTTATCTTTGTGCTGCGTGTCGAAGTCGGCCTTAACTTGACTGCAAAGAAGCTTGAGTGATCTGGTACAGACAAGCTAGGGAAGCTTTAACTGAGGGAGAAATACAGTGTGAGTAGGGGATTCTGCTCTCAGTTCTAAGTTGGAACTGCTCAGCAAAATAAAGGTGTAGCAATAGCACAGGCACAGGCATCATCAGATTAGGCCAGTCCTGGTAACCATGTCAGGGAAGATACAGTGGCTCACCCTGTATCACCAACACCTAAAACATCAGCCCTCCCATGACCTGGGGATGTTTCTGGGAATGCTGTAATATTTGCTCTGGTACTAATACCTGTATTACCTAGTTTAACACTAGAAAAGGTGTCTTCAGCATAAGCTACAATCTCATCTTTACTTCACTGAGTAGAGGTCTGCCACAAGGCACAAAGTTTTGGATGGTAGACCGTGGTCTCTCAGATGGTCTTCCTTTTGAGATTCACTACCCCCACTAGGAAAAACTTCTCAGTTTCTGGATAGGGAAGGTAGGTTGTTAATTTGAAATGTGACCAGATTCTGAGGGAAGAAAAACAGGAAGAAAATGAAGAAACAGATATAATTCTCTTGTCCTACAGTCTCTCTCTTCCAGAGTTTATTACATTACCTGGAAAACTGGAAAAAAAATTATCCTTCATTATCAAAGTTTATGATAAACATAGAACATAATGGTGAAAAAAGAGAATCTAGGTTTCTTTGTTTAGAAGATAATTGTCAAAAAACAAGCAAGAAAATTATTTAATAATGTATTTATCCTCTCCTTCCAACCCCCAAATGTTCCTTAATTGTTACAGGGTAATCCTTTTCCAGAAGAATTGTTGTATACCGTTTAAATTGCATCTGCTCATTAAGAAAGAATGTTGTTGGCTTTTTTCTTATAATTTCAGAGGTTTTTTGTCCTGGATAATGGAATGTTGAAATATTCAAAGTCACCAATTGATGTAAGTAGAGTTGAAGACTATTTTAAAACTTTTAATGAAGTTCAGTCTGCTCATACTCACTCTAGGCATATTTATGACAGTAAACACGTGAAAGTTGTTGATGGATTTAAAGATAAATCATGTAAGATTTTGGTTATGTCTTCAAGAATTCTACCTTTTTTACTTCTGTGGAAATATAAGTTAAATTACTTAAAGTAGTTTCTTGAATGAAGCTGCTTGAGAGATTAACCTGACCATGTATTTTTCTTTTCCAATTTTTATGTCAGTCAGACCTGATTATTCTGAGATATTTGGATAGGACAAAGAATTGATAACAGTGTACTCTAGAGATGTAAAAGGTAGCAGTGAATTAGTTAGATCTGATACCAATAACTGTCAAGTCGTAGCAGCAGGGTGTCAAGTACTGTCTAATTTTCTCTGCTTCTCGCTTACCTGTACATGTGCACTGGTGTGAACCACTTAACACACCTAAACTTGGAGTCGGCTTTGTACCAAGCACTTCTTGTGAGATACTTTTCTCTATCAATATAATAAGTGGTTAACTGGTTAGTCTGAGTGCAGCTTTTGTTTTTTAATATGGCTTTATGTTAAAAAGGTTATGAAATGGGAAACCATTTCAGTACCAGATAGTTTTCTGTAAAATATATAGAAAAAATACATGATACTTCTAAATTTTTACCCTGTTGTGTTGATTTTAGATACAGAAAGGAAAGGTCCATGGGAGCATTGATGTTGGTTTATCAGTCATGTCTATAAAAAAAAAGGCTCGTAGGATAGATCTTGACACAGAAGAACACATCTATCACCTAAAGGTAAAAAGTATATATTTTTTTTCATCCTCCATACAAATAAATAAAATTGTAAAAGATCATGCAGAAAAGTTTTATCTTGAATGCTTTCTTGACAGTAATTTTTTTTCCAGGTGAAATCACAGGATTCATTTGATGCATGGGTTTCAAAGTTACGGCACCACCGGTTGTACCGTCAGAATGAGATCGTGAGATCTCCGAGGGATGCCAGCTTTCACATATTCCCCTCAGCTTCTACTACAGAGTCTTCACCAGCTGCCAATGTGTCAGATGGAAAGGTGTGTAGTGTTCTTTGGCTGAAAACTCATGGCTTGCCTGTGGGCAGTTTCAATGGGCTCTTGTAATGCCAATAAGACAGGAGCTTCCACTGTGGGAACTGATGGCCAGCAAAAAGCTGTGAGTGTGTGCAGCTGAAATACTGTCTAATTAGCCTTACTTCATTAATGACTTCATTAATGGGCTGTTGTAGAGATCTTGTGAAGTATTCACCACCTATACAATTTGCACTCACCTCTGTCATCAGATATAAATGTCTCTTCGCTGATTATGTTCTTCTTCTAAAACAACAGCTTTCCTAACTGGTACCTAGCACAATCCTCTTGTGGGGTTCTTGGTTTGATTCTCCAACATGCAATTCAGAAAAATCTATGTCTTTGGGAACTATGCAGACAAATCACAGAGTCACTGAAAACACAATACATATTTTGGTTTCTGTTCTGAAGTAGCATAGTCATTACACTGACAAGGCAACACAGCAACGGTAAATTTAAGCATTTTATTCTGCTTTAGGTGCAACAAAACAACTACCCCTGGCAGCCTCCTATACCTTGTAGTAACAGCCTTCCTGTCACCTGCACTACTGGTCAGAGCAAAGTAGCAGCCTGGTTGCAGGACTCTGAAGAGATGGACAGATGTGCAGAAGGTTAGACTTTATCTTTTTATGCCTCGTTCTTTCAGCAAAACTTCTTGTTGATATAAGAAAGAGTCAAGTCAGTAAGGTGGTTAAGTTACATCTCTACAAGAACATGTAGTAGCTCTTCAGGTAATTAGGTACTTGTGGTGGGAGCTTTGCTCTCTATGTGTTTTGGGATGTTGCTTTTAAAATTTATCTTAATAATCTGTAGTACGGAGTTATTTTAATGGATGTCGTTGTTCAAATATGATCACTTTTGGAGGTTCAGACTTGTTTCTGACTCCTGTAGAAATAGCAAGTGTTCTGCACTTCTGAAAACAAAACTTTTATTTGGATGCCTTACTACAACGGGTTTGGATATTTAACTCTTTTAATGCAATTAAGTGCTAACAATGGACACCATGGCAAAAAAAAGTCTGAATTGAAGTACCTAATGTATTTTTATTTTATATTTGTTAGATCTTGCTCATTGTCAGTCTAACCTTGTGGAACTCAGTAAACTTCTTCAAAATTTAGAAATACTACAGAGAACTCAGTCAGCACCAAATTTCACAGACATGCAGGTAAATATGCTTGAACATAAATCATTACACTGAAATATTTATTCTTTCTGTTAAGGGAAATATAGAGGTGTTGTCTGTTAACTCACAATGGTTTTCTGAAATAATAGTAAATCTTGGATTAAATGTTTATCTTATATGTTTATTTTAATCGTGTAATACTGTTTCTGTTTAATGTGTAAACAAATAGTAAAGATGTATTTTGTATTTGAGTTAAATAGGACAAATCAAATGATTAAGTAATTTGCAAAACAAAACTGAGGACTGTTACAATAGAACATATGTTGTATTTAAGGAGTTTTTGTTGTGTTGAGTAAGATAACATTTAAAGTTTTTTAAGGATTGGAGACCCAAAGACCCTCAAAGATGAAGTTGCATGCTCTAGAAAAGGGGGCATAGTACAAAGGTCCCTAGTTTTGGACTGTTTCCCAGTTCAGTGTGAGTTTTCCTCTTAACAGAAAGCAGTGGCAGATCCTAAATCATAAATACTTTCTTCCATTTTCACTGAATCCTCTTGTCTTTACAAATATCTGAGTAGTACTACAACAGAAATCCATGAGAATTTCAAGATCTGGTCCTAAATATTATGCGCCCATGAAAAAAGGGGTACCAGTAGTTTTGCTAAAGGAGCTAACTGTATTGTGTGTTTATAAAAGTGTATGGATAGCTACAGCTGATCACTGCTCGAATTTCGGGCCCCAGCAGCAGCGTTCTTCTCCTTACTTTCTAACTTGTGCATGTCTAATTCTACAACTCTCTACTAACTTGCTGTGTTGTCTGTGTTGCTTGTGTCAACTTAATAGCACTTTGTCGCTTTTAACTATTTGTGTAATGTAGGCTAACTGTGTAGATATTTCAAAGAAAGACAAGCGGGTCACGAGACGATGGAGAACAAAAAGTGTCAGCAAAGATGCAAAAATTCAACTTCAGGTACTGAATGCACTATGTTCTACTTTTCACTGTACTTTAGATTAAATTCTAAGCATGAAATGTTGTATTAGCTGAAAGTAGGAAGTCAGTGTGCTGTCTTTTATGTTTCTGATGAAGTAAATTAAATCTCAGTTTGTTGTTCAAAACCTAGAGCAGAGAGTGAGAAAAGTACTGATTTTATTTTCATTCATATGAAAACATTGCCCTCTAGGGAAAGGAGTGGGATCTGAATATCAGTCAATTAAGGTGTACATGCACCACACGGGGATACTGCTATTCCGTATCAATGTTGCAAAGAAGGGCATTTGAACAAGAGACATCAAGATAAAAGCAGAATGAAATACTAAACACACCAGTTGTCTTTGTCAAGACCTATACTTGGAATGTTACCAATTATAAGTATTTTCACAAGCCTACTGTTGTGGAAAAGGCTAATATGGGAACAAATCAAATAACCAAAAAATGAATTATGTGAAACAAGAATTTACTCCATCCTTCCCTAGAACTGAAAGATAAAAGCACAGAAATAAGCATAATGTGCATGTACTGCTGCATTGTGTTTTGTTGGAAGCAGTTGTGTGTTCTGAGTTCTGATCCAAAAGCTGATCTTTTTTAAAACTAAGTAACTGATAGTGAAGACTAATCAGGTGTCTTTGGGAGCTAGCAATTACCACCGTGATGTCTGCTACTGAGTAAATAAATGTCAGCAACTTTTAATGTGTTCAAATACCTTGAAATTTGTACAAATTTTGAAAGCTTTTATTATGTCCCCAATAGGTGCATTAAGGAGTTTTCACTTAAGATGAATAATCTTAAGGAAGGAAGAAGTTATAGTTGCAGCAGCTTTCTCATTGCAACTCTTGTAGTTTATTTTTCTTTCTACCTATTATACTTTGATAAATCACAATAGGTAGAACAATGAAGCATCTGTTGGGATTAAAAAGGTTTATTAACAAAGGAATTTTTGTGATTGATGTCATGTCCTATTATCTGGAATTGAAAGATCACAGCTTTTCCCTGGTGCTGAATAACACAGGGAAATTAAAATATCAGGAAAACGCATGCAAGTACTTGGTGCCTATGAAGAGTCAGTCACCATTGCATGTTCTTCTTTCATGCCACAGTAAGCTCAGAGAAGTCCTATCCACAAAAATGATGAAAGCAGTCAATATATGATGATTTATGGTTGGTCATAGTGAATAATGAACTGTTCCTGCGTTACTTTCACTTTGCCAAAGTGTCACTGGCCTGGGCTTCCATCAGAGGTACCTGACTCTCAAACTGCTCTTTGTGGTTTGGTGGGAGTGTGCCTCAGCTCCTGAAATTTTCAAATAGGATTGCAGGTTCCCCTGAGAGGGTGTGTGTGCATGGCACTGCTCTACATGGGTCTGTCGCTTCTGGGTTGATAATGAACTCTGCCTAACTTGGGTCAGCATTAATTCCTGGAAAGCTTCACGCTGCAAATATAAAGCTTATTTTGTTATAGCAAAGTATTAAGTTATTGTTGACTGATTTATAAACTAATTTGCAGTGAAATAGAGACAACAAAATTGTTCTAAATTGTATGGAAGACAAAGAATACTTGATGGCTACTCCGTTATCTTGCCTAGTTTGATAGACTCAGTTTATTCTTCCAAGGGCTGTCCTGTCTCCACAATGCTAGAGCTGTGATCTGTAGAAAGATGGCCTCACTGACTCATTGTGTTATTCCTAATTTGCTTAGGTTGCCAGTAAAAGTGGATTGCCTCTGATGCCTATGCGCTCTTTAAGCTAATTCACATTTTCTTCTTGTGTTAGACATTCCTTCTACTTCATTGGCCTTCCTTATTGCTCATTTTTTCAAGACTGCTTCAAGTCTTTCTGAACTGTTTATCAGGATATCCCCTACTGAGAATCATTTTGTCTGATTTGTGATCATTGTTTTCATGGTGCTTACACATAATTTGCTATTGAATGGTTGACATTTGGTACTAATAAAATTTCTTTTGTACTATTACTTTCCTCATACCTTCATACATCTCATTAGTTTTAGAGGATAATGCTAATATTAACAAATTAAGCTAGTTTCACTCTGAATTCCATTTAGAGTACTTGCACCTATTTATTTCAGAATGAGCAGATTTTAATTACATCAAAGACCTTCTGATAGTACGATGTTGTGAGCATCCTTCTGGGGAGCATAACATTAGGGAGCTTTATTTAAAGGTGTGTGCTTTGTGAGTGTGGTGAACGAGGCTGTGATTTCTGCTGGCTCAGTATCCACTGCATATGAGGCAAGGAGGGAATTCTCCCATCCAGATTTTGTATTGCACTTGTTACCATGTTTTTGTTAGTAAGATAGCTTTTTTTGTATTCCTGCTAATACATCCTGCAGTATGAATGCTACCTGTGTAATGTATTTAAAACATACTTTTTCTTGTAAGTAAAGCTGCTTGATTTGTTTCCTAGAAATCTATATTTACCACTTGAATATACCAGTTTTGCGTGCAGTTGACTTTGCTCACTTTAGTCATAACTAGAGTGGGGTTACTCCCCGAAGTAAAATTGAGCATAGCATGTGTCTTTACATTTGCAGGTTTGGGTGTTTACTATTGCTAAGTTGTTTAGAATTAAGAGCTGAATTTACAGGCCTTTACTCAAGAGTAATACATGAATTGCTTCTCTAAAGAAAGATTGCTTTAATAAAGGAGGTTCATTTTGTTTTTAAAAAGCCTATTTAAAATCGTATGAAAATGGCCTGCAGCAACAGGTTAGTTGACCTGTATTAATTCATTTTACAGATTATACTTTTGTGCAAAAACTGAGTTGTAGGTTTTGGGTTTGTTTTTTTTATTTATTTCCCTTTTGGTAAAAGGCTAAGTTATCATTCTCATGACAGCCTGAAGATCTTTAAATGAAGAAAAAAACCCCATTACTGCAAAACAATAAAGAACCAGTGAGATTTTGGTTCAAAATATCAAAAGCTCAAAAGTTGTAAAGTTCCAAGACTTCCCAGGGTGAATAGTTTAATAGAGAGCTATATAGTATGGAGTAACCTGAAAAATCATCTTGCTCTACCAAAGCTTTCAGCTCAGAACTGAAGCCAGACCCAGACTAGCTTATTACTTTTTCCCTTAAGTATTTCTTTTTATAGTAACTGAGATTATGACCTCACTTTCTATCACGTTGAGGAAAGTGTAGTTCTGCAAAGCTCACTATTTCCATTTTAATAATGCATACCTGCATTCATAATCTTATATATTTATATATGTATGTATTTGTGCATATCTCTCTCTGTACATAGGTTTGTCCCTATTATTAGATAAGAATATTCTTCCATACTCTTGTTCACAGGATAGATGTATTTCTGTAGAGCACAAAGAGCTTTACATTACGCCTATGATCTGGTCTCTGCTTTAACAGAGTTTGTTCTCAGTATTTCAGGGGTTATGTACATGTTATTTTAATGTGAGAATCATATAAAATATTGCACCACGAGTCTTTTACTGTGTTCATTAGACAACCCTTCCAATTGTCAGTGGCATTGCCACTAATATCGGCCAGAGGGTGAAGTGTTTGGCCATTCTCCACTGTAGCAACCCTACTGGGAATGTTGCAGAAGCCAGACAGTTCAGCTAATAAGTGAAATACAATATCTTGTTCTTCAGCATGGTGTCCATGTATCCAATCTGTACATTGTTATTTGTATGGCGATCAGGCTGTTTGCAGAAAAAGTAAAAATGTATATAGATCTAAAAATACTGAAGTGACTACAGGTGAAGATACAAGGGAAGAAAAATGTAAAGGAATTGAGAATTGTTTTCTAAAAGCAGAAAGGTGTATTTCCTAGTCTTCCAAAATCTTAAAATGGCTTCAGAATAATGACATTTTGATTAAAGATTAAATAGAATGACTTTATGACAGATGTGGAGCTCCTCTGCATTAGACAGTTACTTGCTTGGCTTTAATGTACCGTGACAAATTTTCTTACAAGTAAAATAAATGTAAAATTAAGCAGGATGAGGCCACAAGTTAGGCATGCAGAAAAGAAAGCAGTTATTGAAATATTTAGTTTTTATTTGTGCTGCTTTATCTGAGTTTTTGCCTTGGTTTGGAAGCCAAACCTTCAATAATGTATGGGAAAACGGGGTGGAACTCAAAATGTGATGTGTGGAGAAAATGATTCATTAGGCTCAAGGATGGATGTGGAAATGCCAGAGCTATGTGCAGGAATGTTTACCTATGAAAACATTCACACTGAAAAGATAACGTGCACACTGAAAAGTTTTACCATTGAGACATATGCATCTTCAGTGACCGCAGTTTATGCACTTCTACTACTGCAAAGTGATTTCTTTCAGAATTCATCTTCCAGATGGCCAAGTGACCACAGAGTTTGATCTTCGTTTTATTTTCTGGCATGCTGTAGCATCCTTTCTGTTCTCTTATTCCATTATTGCCTTATGACTCCAAATGGCAATGCTAATAGATTATTTTTTTGGTAGTCTTAGTGAGTGCACTGCAGTCCAACTCATTTGGAGATAATTTTAATGAAGTATCCAGCTTTTTATGTCTCTGGCATGCACGGCTGAAAACACATGATATGTCCTCAACATGTGTAGGCCATAAGAATTAACAAAATTGAAACCCACTTAAAGACTCTCCCTCTACCTTTTCTGTTCACCTTTCATCTTCCTGTGTCCCATCACCCCTTCCCTTCTCTTTTTCTACTTCCTTCTTTTCTTGCATTCACTGTCAGGAAGGGCCGGCACCGAAGGGCCAGTTCAGCACAACACGACGCCGGCAGAGACTGGCAGCTGCAGTGGCTACAACAGTGAGTGGATTTAAAACTCAAGGGATAGCTCTAAAGATGGGAAGCTGTGTAACGTGATTGTGTAATAAGCTTATGAAAATGTTTCTTGCACTTTTTGGAGGTGTCCCTGCTACCCACTTTCAGCTGAGTTTCTTAGAAGTGGTCAGGCCCAACACAGAGGTATTCTATAAATGTGGGTCTGAGCTTGTTTACATGGTATGTGTCCCTCCTCCTTTATACAAGTGCAAGTGACAGACTCAGGCCCTGCACTGAATATGTCTTTGACATACTATACAAAATAGAAAAAAATTATCAAATTCTGTTAAAAGGTGTTATGGCAGTTATAGCAAGACAACAGAACTAAGGAGATTTGTTACAAATGACCATGGAATTACAAAACTTTCTGGTATTTCTATGAGTAGTATAAGGTTAGCCTTTTCATTTGAGGCACTTTCTGTTTACATTCCATAATCCCAAAAAGTCATATTACTACCTCAGTGTCAGTATGTAGTTTTGCTAATTCTGTAAGTCTTTGTCAGAAAATGTGGAGCTATGAAATCAACACTGGGGCTGGGAATTAGTTATGGGAAGTCCTGTTTGTGAAATTGAATTACCATCAAAAGGATATCTTCAGCTACTGCTTTATCAAGAAAGTACTCATTAGAAAGGCCCAATATAGACATTTGTACTAATCCATCAGCTGCTAAGTACAACAGTGAGATGGGGAAGACTGTGCAGCCAAAGACTGAAGTGAGCTTTAAATGCATACTCCTTATCTAGCCCAAGCAGTGAATGTCTTCACCAGGCTGAAGTATTCCAGGGTCTGCTGTTCCAGGCCGAAGCTGAAATCCCCTAGATGAGACATAGTTTCTACTTAAGCCTAACTATCTTGAGCTCCTGCTATCTGAACAACAAACTCAGTTATTGCTTTGCTCTTTTAAAAAGTATGAGACGTATCAGTGTTTCTCCAGCTTTCAAATTAACTCATCCAAATTTATTCCTCCGTAATCAGTTGATGCTAAATGCCGTGCTCCATAATTGATTGCTATTTTGACTCCGTCGGCCTGCCTGCCTAGCACAGGAATTTACCTGATTCCCAGTTTCCTCAGTTTGCTCAGGGCTGAGCAGTGTTGGTGGGAGGCTCTAACCAGAAGGTTCAGCAGCAGTTAAACAGCTTTGGCAAGGGTTGCACTCCTTTCCTAGCGAGTGCTTCAGTGGACAAATGCAGCTGGACTTGGATTGGAAGGCAGTAAGAGTACAGTGAATTGCTGAGTTGTTACCTGCAGCTGAAGTGAGGACCTGTTGAGGGAGGTCTTGCAGGAACTGGAAAAAATGCAGGAGGAAGAAAAACTAGGGGCACCAAAATGACTCTGTGGCTGTGGCAGTGTTCGTGGCCATGGCCTGTTCTTCCTGGCTGATGCACAAAATGGTTGTTTCTCCCAGACAATGAAGCTGTGTGCATAGACTGAGGGGTACAGAATTATATCAGCTGAATGCACAGCAGAAAGAGGTTTTCCTTACAACCCACTTGGCCAGGAACAGTCTGTTCCTACATGAACACGTAGTTCTGAAGAAGGTGATGGATGAGTGGGTATAAGGCTTCTGGTGTAAAGCAGGAAGTTGGGACAAGGTTCATCTGAGGTTAAGTCTCGAAGTGTCTGTATGGAGAAAACTAGAGTGATGCATCAAGAAGCTAAATATTTTTTCAAAACCCTTCAAAACAACAACAATAAAAAACAGTCAAAAAGAGAATAGGTAGTAAAGTCAGGATCAAGTCACCATTAATATAGAGAGAAAGCACATCAGTGAAAAGAAAAAAGGGGAAGAGAAGTATATTGGCAGTGTTTCTTGGACTGTTGCCTATTCAAGAGAATGAAAATGGCAGTTTAATGTGGTTTTTTTCATCTGTTATGGAAAGTAGCTTGGAAACTTTTCTAAAAAATGCGTATGAGGAGAGTTCATGTCAATCAACAATTTGGTATATTTGGTTCTTATATTTAAAGCAATCAGCAAGGCTACTTGCCTCTGTCATGTGAATGTATATTTCTTGCAAGTAGTGTGACGTATTTGTAGAACGTGTAAATTCTGGTTCTAAGGCATAACTGAAAATACTATTTTTTCAATAAACCTCACTGCAGAAACATTTCTTTTCAGCCTGGTCAGCTGAGGTTTGAGCCAGAAATGATGGATCTAAAGCAGATCTCTTCAGCTTGATTCATCACAGAGTGACACAGAGCCCCCCTGCATGTGTGGGCAGCCTGCCTGCAGCTCTGCCAGTCCATGTAGGTCTGGGAAACCTCCCCAGTCACCACAGGCATGTGGGGCTGAGGGGACTCTCCTTCAAGCTCTGGCATGATAGCTGGTGTCGGCTTCTTTCCTGCCTTCTGGATGGTCTGGAGGGTTGGGTATGTGCTCCACACACACAGGTACAGTGTAGATACCTACTCTGCTCTCCTGGAGCCACCCGGAGCAGTTGAAACTTTGTGGTGCTCCCAGAAAGTTCTGAAAACCTGCTGTCTCATTCAAGAAGGGGAAAGGTTTTGGAAAGGAAATTTGAAATTAACCTACATTTAGCCACAGTAGTCTGTTAACCTAATTTTGCTGGGCTCTTGAGAGAGGCATTCTGGTACTTGTGAAGAAGATAAAGGGTTAAATAGCCAGTACGAATAGAAGAAATTTATTCTACATCTTCTGTTAATGAATTCTTCTTGATATGAGGCTAAAACGAGGTCCAGTAAAAAATACCTACTTTGTTGATATAGCTGGAAATCAAACTACATGAGAGCAGGAATAAAGCTTATATTAGATAGGTGCTATAGAGTTATTATTTAATGTGCTATATGTATCTGGAAATCGAGAAAGAACAGAGTAGAAAATGTATTTCACAGAGTATGCTCATGAGTGGAATGATTAATAGATCCAACAGGATTTTGAGGGTTTCACTGGAGAATCAGAACCTAAACCTAAAATGTGTATTGATATCTACTTTTACAGGAAGGAATTGGTAAAACCATTCCCTGATCAAATCAAATAACAAGGTACCAAGTTCAACCACTGATAGCAGTATAGAACTAATCTGTTGATAAAAACTCTTAGTAATATGACTTTTTATGTTGTCTGCTGCTCTTTATCATGCCTTGGAAGAGACATTTTATATTTTGGCCCCATTTTTCATATTTGAATAATTACATTGGGCTGCAGTGCGAAAATCCTTGATTTACACATTTGATCAATCTAATGAAATTAATTAGATTTAATGTGCTAAATAGTGCTTGATATGTTAAACAGTGCTTAATATTTAAGTAACAAAGTGTAGTTCTGCATGCCTTTCTGTTGCATTTACATTTGAAAATTGTGTTCTTGGCCTGATTTTCATATAAATATGTGTAAATGGTAACATGAAAGTAAAATACAACATACGCTGACACATGCTTCACATATACAGCAGTGGTAGCCATATAGCGCATATGTAGCATATAGGTAACTGCTCAGTACGTGATACATGTGTATATAACTTAGAAAGACTTGCTTGTCCTTTTTTTTGATTACTGCACCTTAACAGTAGAGGAGAAAGAGAAATGGAAAGACAATAAACTAAATTCTTTGCTCCATCTTACTAAACTGTATCTCTCTGCATTTATTTATGGTTCATGTATTTTAAATGAAAATCAGGTGGAGTTTTGATTTTATTTTGTTATTGTTGTTTATTTGTTTAGTTAAAAAAGAAAATAGAAAGACTCTATGCTTCTTCCCTCTTCATAGTTGCCAGTACGAGTTTCAACTGAAGATTTATGCGTAGATTTGAAAAACTGATATATTTGATATATTTGATAATATTATATCTTATTTCTAGATCTGTGGAGGAACTTGCACATTTCAAATGTTGGTATTACAACAACAGACTCATCTACAATTACTCCCAAATGTCCAAATATAAAGGAGCATGTCTCATGGTTCAATTTTCCAGTAATCTTCTAAGCATTAGGAAATAATCTGTTTTTTGTAAATGTTAGAATTTAAATACTCCATTATTACCTGTTTGCTGTGTGTTTAGGCCTTATGTTTTGTGTTTCAGTGAAAAAATTCAAGAGAAGTCTGCATCAGCTGTGTTGAGATTTAGGAGAGTAAGAAGTTACATGTTCACTCTTACCATGTTCTTCACATTGTGAACTGAGTCTTTTCAGAAGAAATTTATATTTTGCTTCAACAGAGTCAAAAGTTTGGTTACACCTTATACAACATTTCTTCTCTGTTTCTTGCTGTAGGTCCCTTTCAGTGCTACAATGTCACCCGTTCGATTGCATTCATCCAACCCCAACCTTTGTGCAGACATTGAGTTTCAGGCTCCCCCAAGCCATGTAACAGACCCTCTGGAGTGCTCTGCAGAGTACATGAAGCTTCAAGAAGAGTTCTGCTTGATGGCACAAAAAGGTAGCTGGGGATGCCAAGCCTTTCCTGTAATGTGCTTCTCTGTTGTGTTTCTTTATTGCCTTCACATGGTTATGGCCAGGGCTTTCATCTGCATTAGATGATACTGTACAGGAGTTTTTAGCTGTTCAGGTGGCTTTGCATAAAGGCAACATGTATTATCTTTCTTATATTTTCCATGCATGTCATAAATGTAGAGATAGGTAAACTGAAATTGTTTTCCAAGTCTTCTGAACTACTTTCTGCATTCTGTAAATGTGACTGAATTTGCAAACATTTGTTTTTTTCTCAACAAAATGCATTGTTTCTCCCCCAAGATGATTCAGAATCTAACTGCTACACATATGCTATGAATTCATTTTTGTGCAATATTTTCTATGTCAGTGGAATCAATGGAAAAAGAGCTTATTACAGGAATGTACTTTAGGAATGCAGTTTTATTGCCAGTAAGTGAATGGTTCTACAAACTGAAAAATACCATTTTAAAAAGGTTTTGTTATCAGTTTGCTGTTATATAACAAGCAAAGAAAAAACGTGAGACTGACATCTTAAAAAAATTTAAAAACCTGTTTAAAGACCAAGTAATCCTCTTTATTAGTACAATATTAAGTCCTAGCAGAACTGATGTTTCTGTTACTCTGAAAAGTACAAATAAAAAACAGAAATAAAATAATGCACATTGGACGCAGTTTTTCCAAATATGCACCTTTCCATATGTTCAGCACCAAGAATATGCTGAGATGAGATATGTGTGAACTTACATTGCGCACATTACAATCGCAAGCTGTAAGTGTTTGTCCTTAATTTGACATGGGTTACTTGAAGTTCAGACCCTTGTTTCAGATGTTCATAACTGTGGGATGGAAGTCTCACTCTCTGTCTTTATTGCTGAAGTATTGTAATAGATGTCAATGTGATTTCTGTAGCCAAGAAAACACCTGTTTTATTTTTTTCTTTTTGCTTAGTGCATTCTCTTTTGAAGTCTGCCTTTAACAGCATAGCTATAGAGAAGGAGAAGCTTAAGCAGATTGTTTCAGAGCAGGATCTTACAGGCCACAATGCTCAAATAACTCACCTCAGACAGTCCCTCTCTCAGGTATGTTCTTGATCTGATTTCAAGCACATCTAGCTTGCCCGATGCACTATTTCTTTTGTATTTTGGCCATTTCCTGAAGTAAAAGGAGCTAAGAAAAATCCAAGTTCTCAACCAGAACTATGGCATATTCTGTTATGATGTAGATCTAACCTCAGTGCATGTGGAGGTGAAGGATATAATTTGTGTAAGCATGTGTCTGTTACGGTTTTCCAAAGTAAAAAAAAAGGATCAAATGTTTTTATACAAATGCTAGATGTCTTTCTTGGAGCTATTCCAGCACAGCCGAGGAAATATTCTCATTTTTGTATTAGTTTTTAAATTTTGACTGTATATTGTCAGATTTTTTTTCTATATCTGTGTCTCTAAATGCAAAAGGAATCCTGGGTTGCAATATAGTCACGGGTAAATTGGATTTCCAGATACACACGTGTTACTCTCCAGCATCTCTCCCACTTAAGCTAAAGGAAAAATTGTAATTTGCTTTAGTGGGGAAGAAGAAATAAGCAACAATAAGTCCTCAGGTTGCAAAATAACTAAATTTTTAAAATTAATTGTCAAGGAAGCATAAAAGTGTTTGCTGGATTGATGTGGAGGACTACATCTGCAAGAAGTATGAGTAGAGGTTTAAGGACAAACTTTTCTATAGATACAGATGCTTATCATGTTATGCAGATTGATTTCTGTGCAGTGTGATAAAAAAGGATTAGGGACAAGAGATAAGGGTAAACATTTCTGGTTATTGACACAAATTTATCTAAGACCTGTGGATATTTATTAGCAACTTTCATGAAATAGGGAATCATGTTTTCTTCTTGGTCCTGGCCTCCAACGTTAGTTTAAAAGTCACTGTCACATTTTAGTTCACTGTCTCAGTGAAGAATAAGTGGAAAATTGACTGTGACTCGGTTTGTCCAGTCTCATGACTAGGTTTGAGCTGTTGAAGAAGCTTCTGTCAGGCTGCTGTTGGTCATTACTTTCCCTTTCTGAGGGATGTCAACTATGAACATGCCTAGACCATTTCAGAACAAAGCAAAATTGGGTAATTTAAACTGTTTAGTGACAGTTTAAGCTTACCTATTTTGCTTTGGTCTTTGTTTCAGTACATTCATGCAATCTATTCCTGAATCTACACTAGGGGGAGACAGAAGAAGGTTCTTACTCCATTGTAACAATCCTTTTCTACTAAAACAATATGTCTTTCTGTTCTTTTCTATAATCCTCAGTGCTGGGAATATATTAAGGTTAAGTTAGCCATGTTCTAGGTTTGTAGCATATTATACTTCTGGATTTCAGAATGTGGCACTCAAGTCTTACCAAATAACAGATACTACATATACATATACATATACATATACATATACATATACATATACATATACATATACATATACATATACATATATGCAGCCAAATTTATAATCTAGGTTGGACTTTAAAATAGGAAAAAGTTCAGCAGATACCAGACACCAGTTGAATTCTGTTGGTATTTGAGGTACTGTAGTGGATCAGTAGTTCAAAATAAGTACAAAGGCACATCTATAAAATTGATCTGGGTGGGCAGACAATGACACTAGCAATTATGTTGGTTTTACTGGAAATGAAGCAATCTCTGCTTGCAGCCTCTGAGTGCTGATAACCTTAACTCAGAAGGGGCTGTATAGTTGTAAACCAAGAATTGCCTGTTCAGGCATTTTGTGGGTAGTTCCCATTTATTGTTCTGCAGTTTCACTCTTTCTTGCTGCATTCACTCCCCATTTCCATAATGTACATAACCCACCAATACACCTGCCAAAGAGCTCTCTGAAGAACTGAGGCAGAATGCCAGTGTCACATTGTGGGAGAACATCTGCCCCCCCATCTCCTGAAAATCAGTGAAGGCAAAGTAACCAAAGATGAGATCATGTTAGAGAGGATCTCAAAATAGGTTTCTCCCTATGAATGGAAGAAAGGAGGTTCTGTGATTTTTTTTTAGGAAATTGCTGGAAAGAAGCTTTTATTTCTTTCTTTTTTTCTTTTTTTCTTTTTTTTTTTTTGTTTTGTTTTGTTTTGTTTAATGGTTACATTTCAATTTTAAATGAAATGTACAATTTTTATTTTAAGGCTCTCAACCAGAATGCTGAACTAAGGAGTCGCTTGAACAGAATACATTCAGAATCTGTTATTTGTGATCAGGTTGTCAGTGTAAATATTATCCCTAGTCCTGATGAGGTAAGACTTTGGCCTTTAATGGATTTAGAGTACAAACAAACCTTGCTAATTCTCACTAAATAGCTGAAACACACCTGACAAATTATTGAATTTTTCAGGTTGGCAAATGTTCATTCATAGAAGAAGTCAGGTTATATTTCCTTACATACAATAAAACTTTGGTCTTTTGTTTTCCATATGTCAGACATGGAAGAACTCAGCTTGGCCTCTTTGGAGGAACAGAGAAGGACTCCAGTTTTGGAATATTAGTTGTTGGCTGTGGGAATTAGTGAGGTTTTACTGTATTTGAATGTATCACACAGTAGCTAACCAATTCTGTATCTTAGTTTCTTGTCAAATTAACAGAATTATTTAGTATTTAATGGCCTGATTTTGCAAGTGCCTAAAGGGCCTCATGTTTAGTATCTTGAGTGGTGCTGTTAAAATCAAAAGGTTCAGGCAATGAACCAAGCACTGCACTAATATTTTTGCAACACCTAATCTTTCTTGTTTTGCTTTCCTTAGTCAACAGATTAACAAACGTTTGTATTAATAACAGTGAGTTTTCCATGTGACAAATCTGAATTTGTGGACTGTAATATATTACAATTATTCTGGTCACTTTGGCAACCATTCTGCTTGCATTTTACAAAAATGTTTTTGATTTGTCATTTGCACTATTTTTTTTTCTATGCACATGCCATTTCAATTAAGAGTCTTATCTCCTAATTATTTCTTCCAACAAGCAAGAAAGGTAAAATTGTTTTTGTTTATTTGCTTTTTGAAGATGCCCAAACAATTTTTCCAAAAATCCAGCTTGTTGGAGGCTAGCAACAGAAGATAGAAGTGAAGTGGTGCCACAGCACAGCAATCTTCAGTGAAGTTCTAGGCAATGTCCATTTTTTCTGTTCTGTACTTTTTTGTTGGTTAGCTGTTGCTTTTTCATTTGTTCATCATTGTCTTGGTAGAAGTGTGCCTGACTGAAGAAGTTTTTCAAAGAAGTTCCAGATCTCTCATTCACTTATCTTGCTCTTTTTATGTGTATCTATAATCTTTCCACGTGTAGATAATGCCTGTGTCAGGGTCTTTTTCAGGTAGGAGAACGTGTATTTTTCCAAGTCCCTCTAGTTTATGCAAAACCTCAAAATTTTAATCACTTCCTGTTAAAGATTAGGGTAAAATGAGCTTCTGTTTTCATTATAATTCATCAAGCATCACAATCCATCTGCAATCTTATAAGTCCTAATGAAAAAGGAATGGATTTTGACCTCTGGGCTTGTTTATGCTTTTTTGGGATGTTTTGTTAGTGCCTTTTGAGGTAATGGTATAGAATAATTCTACAGGATTAAGATGTTAACAAAACCATATGCAGGAGTTCTGGAATGAGATTAATGGGGATTGTGCTGCAATCTGAAGAGTTAACCATGTTTAGAAGGGCTTCAGTAGTTGCATCTGTATTTTCTCCCAGGAACAACATGCTGTATAAATTAAGGCATTAAGTCAGAAACCTGTTTCCCTCCACAGCAACAGATCCTGTGGTAAAGTGGTACAAGGAGAGAATCTTAATTTTTCTTAATGTGATAGCTGCAGGGTAATGTTGAAATCTGATGTTCCTCCCATCACTAGCAGGAAGAGGAGGGTACGTTTCACTATTTTAGCTTGCTGCACTACCAACATACACATAGCACAGTTTTGAATCCTTGACTTTGCTGTTACATTTCTTTATAATAAATTGTAGAGTGTTCATTCCCTTTAGAAGTATTGAGTCAGTGTTAATGGCATAATTCAAATGAGATTTGGAGTATAAACACAGAATAAAAGCCCATAAAAAGATATATTATACCTATCCTCCTGAATATTCTAACACTTCAAACATTGTTACTAAACTGGTTCACAAGGTCATTTATTTGGAAAGTAACTTATAACTACCTGACCTTATAAACCTCTATAATTAAAATTTAGTTGTATCTAAGCTAGCTCCCAGTGATGTAATCTGTTATTACCAGATGTCATTTAATCTGAAATTCATGGCTGAGCTTGTCTGACACAACCCAGCTATTGTCCACAAAATAATTTCTCTGCGTAGAGAACTAGATCTGCAATTTCATGCTGCTAAAACTTGGCAGTAGATGCTGGGCAGGCCTCAAATGAAGTGCATTTTGAACAAGACAAGTGTTCAAAATGCACTTTATTTAGTAATCCTCAGTCTCATCTGTTAGGTACACACAAAGTCCTACTAAAATGCTGTCTTTACTCTCTGTGCTTTTATTTGGCATAGAAAACTTATTTGGGTGATGTACCCATTCTATGCCTATTTCTTTAATATTTATATTAGAAATAATACTTTTACTATTCTGTGCTTTATTTACAGACGGGTGAACAAATTCATGTCAGTTTGCCACTGTCTCAGCAAGTTTCTAATGAAAGCAGGCTTTCTATGTCTGAATCTGTTTCAGAGTTCTTTGATGCACAGGAAGTGCTTCTATCTGCGAGCTCGTCAGAAAACGAGGTAGGCTATGACAGCATGTGGCAGCTGTGCTGCTGGACAGAGTTAGGTAGTGCTGCCACTAGTGAAGCTTTTCTTTAGTAATGCTACTTAGAATAAAAAGGTATAAAGTGTAGATAAACAAACCTGAGACTACCACAGAAAGAGGTGTAGGGAGTTCCCTGAAGTGTAAAACTGAGTTGAAGGTTAGTTGTGTCAGTAACTTATGTTCAGTACATGTCCTTTCTAGGCTATGGCAGTTCCATCTAAGGATGACAGACAGTTATATCTGACTGTGCAGTCAATTAAATTTAGATTTTAAAATATTCTTTAAAATGTCTTCTGCTATATATGTATATAAAGTTATTCTCTGTAATGAGAGAAATGGACAAAAAAGTAATATTTCTGGAAAAAACAGTTGTGTAAAACAATTCTTAAAAATAGTCTTTTTACCTGATGAGATTCTTGTTTTGCAAAATGATGTTTATATAATTCGTTTGCTGAAACACACGTTGCATTTTATTGTTTGGTTCTTTATAAAAAGCACAAATCTGACTATCTCTTCTCACCTCCCATCCATAGTGCATTGTGTTACCAATTTTTTGTTCATCCCTGATCTTACTTGAAGCCACCTTTTACAGATCTCATGTCTGTATTTGGATTATAAGGAATTCAGAAACGTGGGGACAACGTAGCATTTGTTTTGACACTTTTAGTGCATTGGCACTATAGACTGATTGAAACATCCAGTTGATTTAGTTAATAGTTCTGATTGGATACAGATTATATCTTTGGATATTTGTGTCTCAGATAACTATTTTTGTCTGGTTTGGTAGTATATTTTATATGTATTTGAGTTGATGGATATTTTATTTATGTTTTAGGCTTCTGATGATGAATCTTATATCAGTGATGTGAGTGACAATATATCTGAGGACAACACCAGTGTTGCAGACAACATTTCTCGGCAAAGTATACCGTGTTTCAAACTTGGGGAAATTACGTTGGTTATGTTCATGTACCAGAATTACTGCATGTCAGTACAAGACCAACTCAGCTGAAAACAGTGAAGTTGGGCTTGCTTGTTCTGACAGTGATTTGTTTTAATGGAGAGCACTGTTTTTCTTAGTCTGATGCTTTCTTATGATAATATTTTTTTCCCTTCCCAGTTCTTAATGGTGAGCTAACAGGAGGCGCTTTCAGAAACGGACGGAGAACTTGTCTCCCAGCTCCCAGCCCTGACACCAGTAACATCAATCTGTGGAATATTTTGAGAAATAACATTGGCAAAGATCTTTCCAAAGTATCCATGCCAGTTGAGCTAAATGAACCTCTGAATACCTTGCAACATCTTTGTGAAGAGCTGGAATACAGTGAGCTCTTGGACAAGGCTGCTGAAACAGATGATCCTTATGAACGCATGGTAATGCATTTAGTGTAGCACTTCTGTCTGTATTAAAATGGGAGCTGTCGAGTGGGGTCTATGTGGGGTCTTCTCTTTCTCCTCATGGTCACAGACAACAGACCTCCCTGCTGGGTCAGAAAAGTGTGAACACTTGCAGGTGGTAGGTTTGATCTGAGCAAGGCTGAGGGACTTTTCTTGATCTCAAACCAAGTCCTGCAGTTGTAACTCATTTATTTAAGATTGATCTCACGCTCTATGACTGTAGATGTAGGCATTGGCAGTTTCTAACTCTGCAGCATCCTTTCCTGGCTTTCAGTGATCAAGTCCAGCAGCCTTCAAGAGTTGATCAAGTCTGTGGCTGGCTCATGATCAATATAGGCATGAATAAGATGTCCTCCCAGGCAATTTCTAATAGAGAAGTTTCAAAACACCAGAACAAAGTTTGCCAGGGCAGCCTGTCTTCAGCTCCCCTGTAAGTGTGTTTTGGGTTTTTAATGGACAGCCAGCAGCCTGTGCTCAGCTCTCAGGGTGCTTTGATCTGTCATGTCTCCTCTTTCTCAGAAGATGCAGGGAAAGGCTGTAAGGGAAAGTTGGCAGTGTTGTTGCTGAACATACCTGCTGTTCCCTGGTATGGGTTGGCAGCACTGTGGATAACTGGGAGAAGAGAGGTTGCCTTTGGCTGTCATACAGTCGCACATTCAAGTCCCTGAACTGCCATGTTCGCAAGGCCTGCTGTGTTTAGGAGGAGTCCTAAACACTGAAGAAGTTGAACCTGTCTTGCAAAAGGGAGTTGAATTATTCATCATCACATTCTGTTTTCTTACAAGACTCAGGAGATGATCCTAGTGGGCTCCTTCCAACTCAGAATATTCTGTGATTCTATCCCTCACGAAAGGAGGGAGATTCTGTAATGAGTGGGCAGGATTGTAATGAGTAAAGCAGGCTGATTGCCGCCTTTGTTGAAAAGTTTGGAAGGTTGGTATCGAAGCAGTAAAGAGAATTCAGGAAGGAAAAGCCATGGTGCAACTGAAAACTTCCTTGGAAACGTGAATTCAATCCCCTTCTCTGCTACGGATGTGTACTGCAGTACTTGGGAATACAAGCCAAACTTTTAAAAAGCACCTTAAAAATGCAAACTGCACACCTGAGCTGAGGCATATGGGACTACTTGGAAAAGAGCTGAGTACCCAAAGCTTGTGGCAGCAATGCTGTGAATATGTCACTGCATGTTTACTGTTCTCTGAAAAATCAAGACTTTGCTATCTTCAATAAGCATCCAAAAGCAGTGGAAACCTTTTTACTTCACATTACTCTCTATATCATAAAGATAGTAAACTCCTTCGTTTCTCTGCAGTGTCTTATAGTTAAATTGAAAAGGAAGTTGGAATTAATCTGAAGGCAGTTTTAGAACAATGAAGGTTTTTACTGTTGAAGACAATCCTGTGAAAAAAGTGTTAATTTTGTTGATGCTGCATTTCTGAATAATACAAAATGAACAGAGAATGGAGCACCTATTACACAGTGGGAAGAAAACAAAGCATGTAAGATCTTATATGAGGGCTGTATCTTCACTAGCAGGAGGAGAGGGGAACTTGGTTGAAGTTTGCCCCACTGGTAGCATATTGCCAATAGCTGACTCATTTTTATCCCTGTATTGTTTTTCAGAAGTTTTGTTTGGACTTCTGACTGGCTGATATGATTTTTTTTTAAACCCTGCGAATGGGACCTGTAAACTAAATAACCATGGCATGTCACTTAACTTATTACTCCCACTTAAGCCTGGCTTAGAGGTTATTAAAGTGTGGTTGTGAATATAGACAAGGGGGCTGTTACGGCTGCACACGTGTGGCAGATATGGAGATAACTCCGCTTTAAGGGCATCCTAAGTGAGAGCTGTTTATGTTTGGCACTAAATAAAATAGTTCCCATAGGAAAAGGGTATGTGATCTTGTAATTAGAAGTTATCACATAATATGTATTCACAGGAAGAAGGACTAGAGCTGGGTCTGTTTTAGGTCACTAAAGATAAGCCTGGTCAAAGGCAGACAAACAATGTCATGTGCAGATTGTCATTTTAAGGGACTGTTGAAAGACTGAATAAGGCCATGAAGAAAAAGAAATTATATCAACAGAACAAATAAAGTTTATACTGGTTCTGGCTGGGATGCATGGCTTCACTCTTAGGCATGCTTCGTTAATCCAGTTTTCACTCTGAGCAGAGTGAGTTGTGTGGTACCATACCGTGATGGCACATACACAAGGATGTCTGCTTATTCTCACGTTCTGGTCTGTATTTTCACAGGTTCTCATAGCTGCCTTTGCAGCATCAGGCTATGCCTCTACATACTTTAGAGCAGGAAGCAAGCCATTTAACCCAGTGCTTGGTGAAACATACGAATGTATTAGAGAAGACAAAGGATTTCGATTTTTCTCAGAGCAGGTAAAGCTCGTTTCTAGATAGACACTCCTGTTTAGATTTATATTTTTGGTTCTTCATTTTATAGAATAATCCCATTTTTTTCTTTCTAGTTAGAATGGTTTTCTTTCTTCAGAGTAAATAAATATTGTTAATATGAGTGGACTTCAATAAATTCTAGAAGGAATAAATTTTTATAGTAATCACAAGGAACTATAAACACTGTTTTAAGTACAACCACTTAAGTTATATCTGTTTTCATAGCTATGTGGGCTATTTAGTATTTTCATATTGCAATAACAATTGTACTGTCTTAGGACTGAAAATTAAATGTTTTTAACTCAACTGAACTGTTTTTCAGGTTAGCCACCATCCTCCTATTTCAGCCTGTCACTGTGAATCGAAAAACTTTGTGTTTTGGCAAGGTACACTTTTTAATTCTAAAGCATAACTTCTTTTTTTATCGTCAAGTAAAAACTTTGTACAAGCTGAGCTTTGCATTTGGAACTTACTCAGAATTTCTATACTTATTATTTTGAAGTGACGTATTATAAACTGATGATTGATTTATTTTACTCCAAACTCTCATTCTTAAGAGTGAGCAGACATGTTACAACTTCCCCTGTCACCTGCAGCCTGTTTATATACTCTTCTGTTTATAAGATTTTTACCAATAAAATTACTATTTCTTACAAACACAAGCAGTTCTTTTTACAGTCGAAGAAATAACTCTTTCTTCCCTTACATCTATTGGCATATGCCTTTAATTTGTATTGGTTATTTGCACAAGACATTTGATAATCATGCAGCACAGACATGATTCTTAATTAAACTTACATTTAGTTTTTCTGACCTAATGTAATTTTCTAGTATTTTTTCTTTAGTATTTTCATGGCAAATTCATACTATCTACTGCCCTGTTTTGAATTGGGTAGTCCAACACAAATGGTCTTGTGCCATGCAGATCACTGCAAGGGGTCATTTCAGTTTTTTAAATATTTCACTATTATATTCAGATATCAGGTGGAAAAACAAATTCTGGGGGAAATCAATGGAAATTCTGCCAGTTGGAACCTTGAATGTGACTCTTCCAAAGTAAGCTACTATCCTCTCTTTTGTTTTCAGTCTTTGGTGCACTCTAGTCTGTGCTGCCTTGTGAATGGGTTGGGGGAAGTGTATGCAGACATCACATGGATCGTACTGGTGAGAGTTGGTGCCTAGCTCTAATCTCTCCTTACTGTTCAGGCATAGTTACTGGAGCTTTTTTGAGCCTGAAGATCCATTTTTGGTTTTGGAGGAAAAATGTACAAACTCCCTAGAGAGTGATGGAGAGGGGGATAGAAATGTTTTGGGAGAGAGAACCCATGTTTTAAATGTACAGAAGTAGTGATGAGCTGTTCAGAACAAGGCTGCAATGCAGGACTGTCAGCAGCTGGTGCTGTTCTAAGGCTCTCAATGCCACTGAGTGTTCCCTCAGAACAACCAGACCATGAAAAGTCTTTTTTCAAATTGTGGATAAACCAAAATATGTTCTTCAGATGTTGGCAGAGTAGTGAGAAGCAGTAGCTTCACCCACCAGTAAGACCAGTTGCAGCTTGTAAATCCTAAGACTATGCAAGGAGTGGATACTTTAAACATGTCTTCTGTTTTTGCAGTGGTGTTCTTGCTCCTGTACATTGCAGCCAGCCTTTCTTTCTGCCTGTAACAGTGTAGTATCACTCCTCCTCTTTATCCATCTCATGAAATTGACATAAATGCACTGTGGAGCAGCTTTGTCTTCTGTCTTCATGCTTTCCCCTAAGCTCTGAAGGAGAATGTGCTTTGCACAATATAATTTCCCAGTTTTATTCTCTTGTTTGACATTAGAGATGTTTTGAAAGGATAGTTCTTGCAGAGGGAAAGGGATGGTGTGCCGGTGTGCTCCTGGCTTCCTACTTCCTTTCCTTGATCTCCTTTTCATATTTATTTTGTTCTATTTGTGATTTAATTACATTTTCTGCTTATAGCCTCAATTCACCCTTATGCTGATCTGTGGGTCACTGTCCTGCCCCTATAGGAATTGTGGCCAAAGCACTTTATGCTCTGAGGACAGTGAATATGCCATGCAGGGCTTCAGTGGTTCATAATGTGTTCATTTGTGGTTTATAGCACCTTTCTGTAGTTCTGTGCACTGGAGCTTAGGTGAGCTTCTCTAAGGAGGATTAATAACGTACCCAGATGCAGGACTTTGTCATCTGTGCAGATGTTTTTGGGCAATATGGTTTGTTTTTACAATAAAGGAGCAATGTTTTATTTTTTTGTCGCTAACAATCATGATTAATAGATGTTACCAACTACTTTTTAATCTGTTCTTAGGTATGGAGATTACTATGTCTGGAACAAAGTCACTACTTGCATACACAATATTCTTAGTGGAAGGAGATGGATAGAACACTACGGAGAGATAACTATCAGAAACACAAAAAGCAGTGTTTGTATTTGTAAACTCACTTTTGTCAAGGTAACACATGGGTGCTAATATCTTATATTCATATAACTGTGTATTAAGGATGCATCAAGCTGTTTCTTCACTCTTCCCAAAGTCCACATTCTGCACTTTATCTTTTATTTCCTTTATCAGTGTTCATGAAATGTAAATTGTCAAATGAGAAGGCTATGTCAAGTAGTATGATTCTATTCCACTGAACATTTGATATCAGTGTGTTCCACTGCTGTATGGCTGTGTGCTGTCCTGTTTTTTGATTAAAAATGAAATGTCAAGTTTTTTTTGTATTACCACAAGGAAAACACAAAGTCACTGTACACTACCATGCCATTTTACTTCTCCCTTTACTAGAATTTGTTGGTCAATAATTTATCTCTTTAGATTACATAATGCTGCTTTCCTTCATAGTATTTCAATATCCAGGCAAGGACCATATGTAAAAATAGAACTCTGTATAGCTATGTCACTATCAAGTATATTCCCTAAAAATAAGTTTGTCTTCATATTGCAACAGAAGACATCAATACCATTGCAATGTTAGCAATGGGGTGTCAACAAAAATCTGAAATTTGTGTTTTGATGGATAATCTGAGAATGGGCAACTGGATCTTGGATGAAGGTGTAAGAGCTAAATGTGTCTAAGAAAAGCAAAACAGAGAAGAGAAGCAGAAAGAAACAAATAACAAGTAATACTGGCAGAATGTCTTCCCTGTTGTAGTGTTCAGCACCCATCAAAGGATTCCCATACAAATACAGGTATATTCAGTACTTCATATAGGAAGAGGAGTGTTAGCTGGCTCTGACTGGCAAAGGGTCATTTTTGCAGAATTGTGTGGGATTTGGGTTAATGAATGACAGTATAGTTGCCAGATGTGCAGATAATTTAAATATTATTATGTCAAAACCACATAGCAAATTATGCAGTGTTTCTCCTGTGCTAAATCAGTTAGTGTTAGGACCATATGATTTTCAAATTTTGGTATTCTTAGTTCCAGGTGAGCTGTTCCGACTCAGAATTTGGACAGTTAGCACCACCTGCCAAGATTCATTCATTATGTGTATTGGTACAATGGGTTGTTGGAGAAGCAGTGTGAGCTAGTAATTCTTGGTTAAACTTGCAGGTGAACTACTGGAATTCAAATGTAAATGAGGTCCAGGGTGTTGTGATAGATCAAGAAGGGAAGGTGGTTCACCGCCTTTTTGGAAAGTGGCATGAAGGCCTCTATTGTGGGGTTGCACCTTCAGCCAAATGCATATGGAGGCCAGGTAAGAAGCTTGTAATAAGCTCTGGAAGGTGTTGTAGAGTAAGCCTAAACTATGTGAAGCTGTTTTAGCCTTCATTTTAAATACACAAAATGCTACTATGAAATTAAAATTCCTGGCTGGACAAATAAACAAGAATTTACATGACTTTATAATAATGGTAAATGGAAATGTTCTTACAGGGCATAATTTTTTACATCTCAGTCTGACTCCTGGCCAAATGTGCTGGGGTCTTGGGGTCAACAGAAGAATAAAATTAAGAAAAAAATTGGGCATCCGGGCTGGCCTGTCTGGCTTCTTACAGAGAGCAGGGTAACTTGTTTGGATTCACAAACAGGGGTTTATTGAGTTTGTTGTCTTAATGCTTTATTAACCTAATGGATTGGTCTTCAGAGACAGTGAACACCTGGGACTTTCAGGATCTAATTTCAACTTCCTGCTTGCTTAGAGGCCTGAGGTTGAATTAGTAATTCTTTGCACCTGTATCTTTCATATGTGCATTATCCAGGAATTGCTGTTCTTAGAATTTTGAATCCTACTTTGTATTTTTGCTGTTTTGAACCCTACTTTGCACCCTGTTCTCTGTGATGTCTGTTCTGACTCCTCATAGTGCTGAATCAGCCTGTGAGTGTGTGTTAAGTTCCAAAATGAACTCTAAATATCAGTTAAGGTTAGGTTTTAGACAGACATTTGGTAAGCCCACTTTCTGGGGAACAGGAAACTATTTTTAACTTGAAAATCTTGAAAACATTAGCTTTTATTTAAAATAGAAGGAAAAGCATAAAAGTTTTGAATCTGTTAACATGCAATTAGAATCGCTGCAGGATAAGCAGTTGAAATTAATATTTAGTGAATTTTGTTTCACCTAGAAAATAGCTTTTGATGCTTTTTAATTGTAAGAGTAAAATATATTAATTATTTTTCTGTTAAAAGTTTATAAATAAAGGAATCTCTTGCATATTTAGAGTCATAGCTTAAAAAGCTTTTTTCTTTCTCTTATATATTCAGGCTCCATGCCAACCAATTATGAGCGCTATTATGGCTTCACAAGGTTTGCTATTGAGCTCAATGAATTAGATCCTGTACTGAAAGATCTTCTTCCTGCAACAGATGCACGATTCAGGCCAGATCAAAGGCAAGAATGCTTATTTATACACTTAATGTTTGGTGGGTTCAAGGCTGAGCATGGCTGAGTCTTGAATTTTGTCGGTATCTGCACTGCAGTCTGAATTAAGCTGTGGCGGATTCTGCTGGTAGAGAAGATAGTCAGTATTGCACTCAAATTTCTGCTTAACGCAGCTGAGGGAAATTAGAAAGCTTCTTGTTGACGCAGTAGAGCTGTAGTGCAACCTTGGGGCAGATTCCTCATAACAAACTGAAAAACAGGCTCTGAAATGTCATGCACTTCTGCTGTGAATGGAAGCAACCCTAATTCCCTCCAAATTCTCTGTTCATAGTTCTTCAGTGTTTGTGATATGCTGAAGTTACTGAACAAAGTGTGTGCCTTAGGCTGTAGGTCAGGTACACGTAGCTGGGGAGTCGCGCCTCAGCCTGGATCTGAAAGTACAACACCGACAACACTCTTGGCTTCTGCTTGTCTTCTGTGATGATTGGTGCTGGAAAATCCCTTGGGCCAGATGCTGTGTGATTGCTATAGAGCCTGCTGTTATTCCTACAGGCTTCTGGAGGAAGGAAATATAGAAGCAGCAGCATCTGAGAAACAAAGGATAGAGGAACTCCAGAGAGCTCGGAGGCGGTACATGGAAGAAAACGGCATTGAATATGTACCCAAATTTTTTAAGTGAGTCTATTCATTTGAGTAGTAAGTCTCTCTTTTCTATACTTTAACTGGATTAAGTACTACAAGAATTACCACCAACACAGACTGATAATCATGAAAGCGTGGAAAGATGCAGTTTTAAGAAAGATAATTAGATACCTGATACCTGCTTCTCTGAAGCAATTTTTACACAGTTAAGCTTCATAATTGAATGATCATTTTCTCATAATGGGGCTCCGCTATACAAACCTTCCTACTGAAGTGGAATTAGAAGTATAATATTAGGATCTGAGATTTAACTAGGGGCTTTTTTTAAGTCATTGCATAGCCAAGTAATACCGTGTGGCCTGAGCAACAACATCATACATATATATATATCTATAACGTGTATATAAATGTGTATGTATACACTAAAAATGTATTTATTTTTGAATGGAGGTGGTTTTTTGTTGGCTGTTTTTTAATAAGCATTCTTCTGAAACAAGGAACAGTCATGCCAAGTAGCCTCATGTTTAGCATGGGGAATCAAAAGTGAAAAGATTGAATGTGCTTGATGCAGTTGTAGCATAATAGAAGCAAAATACAGAGGAGACAAAAACCCAAATGGTTAAAGGTTTACATTCTGCAAGCTATATCTATTGGATAATCCTCTTCACATAATCAGAATCTGTAGTGGCCAAAGGGGTTTTATGTGTGTCTGATCTGTGTGAGCAGCTCTAAGACCTGCTCACACAGATCAGACAATGGATTTTCAGTCTTGTCTGTTTTATCTGTCTTCCACTTTTGATATAGGTAGAGGTTGATTTTACCTTTAAATTCCTGACCTGTGTCCTTTAGATACATGAAATTTGATTTAATATTGGCTTAGATCAGAGAGGTGTGGAATTTGATTTTATATTGCATAAGAGCAATATCTATGGTTAAAACTTTTTTCCTCTCTTTATCTCTCTCTTTTTTTTCCCCTTTCTACAGAAAAGTTATTGATGCTAATCAAAGAGAAGCCTGGGTTACCAATGAAACCTACTGGGAACTGCGAAAGGATCCTGGCTTTAGTAAAGTAGACATTCCTGTACTCTGGTAAACTGAGAATGTAGACCTAGTAAACATATCACTCTGAAGAAAAAAAATAACTATGCACAATATGTTTCTTATAGCTAAGCGTGGTTTGTGGGTCTACGGAAAAACCATATCATACGCATTTATATTCATCTTTATAATGGACTTTTGAAAGTGCATTAGACCAGGCCCCTGACCACTTCTGGATCTTTCTAATTTTGCAGCAGCCATTAAAACTAAAAAAAAAAGAAAAAAAAAGGAAACAGAAACCTTTTAAAGTTTCATACACTGAAAATTCAGAAATAAAGAAGCAGATGAGTTATCCAAAGTCACTCGGAAGAGGTGGTAAGCGCAAAACTGCAACCGGTGCTTTAAACAGACATTAAGAGTAATACAATCTAAATTAAAACAAAAAAAAGGAAGAAAAACAGAAAAAAATCCATTTTGTTTCAAATATTTTTGTTAAAAACTCTTGGGTCACAACACTGTCATTTCTGGCTTCAGGTTAGTCCTTTGGTGTGATGTGCTTGGACTGGCCTTTGTCAAAAAGATATGCTTTTCTGGAAGCTGTTCCCATTCATATACCATTGTTCATGCCTTAACAAAATATGAAGATGTACAGTAAGTAATTTTAAAATATCTATGCTTAGGCTTGTGTGAAGGGCAGATTTTTAAAGCTCTAGAATTTTATCACAATATAAATACTGGAAGACCTGCATTATTTGAAATCAAAAGATAACCAAACATCTAACTGTATTTCAGAGATATGAGATCTACTGTATATGCTTTAGCTTTGGGATGCTGACTGTATAAGAAACTGAAAAGAAACTTCTGGCTGGTCGAATTTCAGTTTTGGTAAATGCATATGAATTGCTATTCAGAAAGTTTGTATTCTAAATGACTGATGTTGAGATGCAGTCATCATTTTTAGTACTGGCTGGACATTGACCTCACAGTGAACCTCATTTTCCCATAACTGCTTGTACAATTAGAAATCCCCAAAGCTCTGCAACAGTGTTAAAAGCACAGAAAGATTTCATGCGAAGGTCTCTGGCTTCTCTCCAGAAGTTGGATAGTACTGTGAATGGAACTGTTTTCTGCCACACACACTGTTTATTTTCCTGGCTCTGTTTTTTCCCCATCCACTTTTCTTATCTAAATTTATGTTTGAGAGTATGGCAGAGGCTCCCATGTGTTGTAGCTAACAACTTCTACTTGTGTTGCCAAAATAACTTTTGTGCAAAATTATACATTTTTTCACAAAGTGGTTCTATATTTTTTGATTAAAAACAAAGTCTCTTATGTGTTGCTAAGCCTCAGTTAATATAAGTGGGAGAAGACTTGGCACTTTCTATTTGAAAATCTCGGAAACATGAAAGAGTAGGAGGGCATATTTTAATAAAAGAAAAAACAGTAATTTATTAGATAAAGACTACATTCCATATGGTATGATCTAGTCTTCCATTTATGCATGTTATACATCCCACCACTGATGATGGGTTAGATTTCACGCACAGACTCTGTATTCCTTTGTGCCCTTATATGACATACAATTTTTCTGTTTGATTCCAGTCCTGAGACCAAAAGTAAAATTACTAGATAGGTATGGGATCTGCCAGCAGAGCTGCTTGAACAGTTCTCAGTGCATTACCACACATCCCCAGCTCTCAGCCTGCTTTTTCCTTTATCAGAGTCAGGTCCCTATACAACTGAGATTACTTTGGTTATTTAATATTAATTTAGTTCTCTCTGTTGATTGCAGGGCAAAGTAACTAGCAGGGCAACTAGCTACTAATAATTCCAATTTTGTCACACAGTTCTGTTGTCAGAAAGAACTATAAAAAACTACAGTAAATATTAAATAGACTTTTTATGAATTGTGAATGCTCGTGAATTTCTTATAAAAATTTGGTATAAAAATCCCTGTGTAGATTAATGGGATTTCTTCCAAAGAAAATTTTAAGTTATTCAAAGAATGTTATCTTTCTCTTTCCTAGTTGAACCTAGTCTGATTTATTCTTATTTTAGTTCTACAATTGTTATTATAAGAAAATGAAAATATATCAAATTTGGTTTTTTAAATAATATTTGGTTAATGTCATCCTACTTGCTTTAATGACATTACACTAGGAATCAAATTGGCACATTGTGTGTAAAATAGCAATTAATTATTCTGTGTCATTTTCTATAAAACCAACTCTATTAAACGTTTGTCCATCTTTTGCTCCGGTCTTTGTGTGCAGTTCACCATGATATTAGGAAGTATTATGTGTATATGACTGCAAGTACGTTTGAGAGACAGAACTGCATGTCCTCAAATCTTTAATTTAAATACAGAGAGAAGGTCTTTAATTTCACAGTGTTCTCATAGTGCTCTGTGAATGCCGTTATTTGCAATGCAAACTGAAACTTGGTGGACACTGAAAATGCTATCACTGATTTGTTTTTCTATAATTTTTTATTTGATGCTCATTGAAAGAAAAATAATGCTAACATTTTTAAAATTTAGAAAATCTATGATATGCTAAATCTTTCTATTAGAGGCACTTTCTAAGCCTAGTGGATGTTAAATTAGTTAATTAGTAAGTAGAGAAGACACAAAATGATGCAACACAAGATATTTGCAATCTGTATCAGAAATGAAAAAGTTCAAGCAGATGCACCATAAAGCAGTTTCTTGTAGTGCAGAATTCTCTGTATTCTGTGCAAAATCTGTTATTGCATTTTTCCTCTGACATTGGGAGACATCATGGCATATTTTGTGCTGTTTCTGAAGAGGATAGGTCTGAGGGCTTCTATCCAAATTATAATTTTTAGTCAACCTGTGACATTTCACAGCATTGAGTCAGAGGGGACAGTGAGTTTTCCACACCCCCTGCCCATGTAGTGCAGAATGGAGTATCCCATGCTGCAAAGACAATGCACCACTGGCTGTTTTGCAGCCTGGCACCTTTTGTAAATACCTGCTGGTTTTTGGCAGGGCTGCTGCTCAGCCACCCGTTCCCAGCACGTGGGATTTTTCTGCTCCAGGAGCAGACTTTTTCACGTCCATTGAACCTTGTGAAGTGTTTCCTGGCCCAGTCCTCAAGCTGAGCAGTGTCCTTCTGGTTGAAGCTTTGCCATTTGGTGTGCCATGTCATCCTCCTAATTTGATGTCATCTGTGAACTAGTTACCATGTAGTCTTATGTCCTTGTCCAGGTCACTGGTGAGATTTTGATTGACATGGCTACAGAACTGACCCCTGCAGAGCTGTCCTCATTGCTGGCTGCCAGCAGGGCAAAAGCCATTGATCAGTGAGTGCCCTTCAAGCCCGGGATTCAAGCAGTTTTCAGCCCAACTCACTCCGTTCATCCAGGCAGTATTTCCTTTTGGAAGGCATGAGAAATGCTATCCAACTCAGTAGATTTAATTGCTATATGCTTGGTAGGTGTTGAAAATTAGTGTAAATCAATTGACATGTCAAACTTTTTATGCGATTTAAGAAGTTCTTTCACTTCAAAGACATATGCTTTTCTCCTGTGTTTTCTCAAAACACTTATTTCTGTATAAAGATACACAATTCTTATGCTTTAGTTTCACAATAATGAGGTGTACTTTCTATTAATATTTTAAAAGTGTACCTTAATTTCCTTGTTCTGGTACTTTGGATATGATAGGGTAATAGCAGCTATTTTCATCAAATGCAATGTCTTACAAAGGCTTATATAGCTTCATTCTTATTTTAGATCAGTATTATCAAGATGTCAGATTTTTTGGTATATTAGAAATTTTTATCTCACAGGAAAAGACAATTCGAATATGAGTTGATTTTCATGAACTAACACTGTGATTAAAAAATCATCTAGGCACCCGTTCTAACTGTAGACAGATGTAGGTTGCATGAAATAAACTTTTTTGTATTTGGCTTTAAAAGTGCAGTTCCCACTATAATAATCTTTTCATCATACAAATAATGTTACCCTTCTTTTTTCTCATTTTGAACTTCTGACTCTGAGTAAGCCTGTATGGCATCTGTGGGTTTTATGAGTAGCACATGCCAGGCATATGTCAAATACTGCAGTATGTATACATGGGACAGTGTTGAAAGATATAATCCTTAATTCCCTACTGAACACTGACAGTGCTTTATGGAACCAAATTGCACAAACCTTAAGGCACACTAGGAGCCAGGGCTGGTCCTGCCCCTATGGGCACCTGGCAAGCACCTTGCATCTGGGCCATGTCCTCTGTTCCCCATGGAAGGAATGTGATTTTCTCACCTCTCACCAGTGGAGCCCAACACAACTGCAGTCTTACACCGAGCTTCTCCTCAAAAAATCAGAATTTTTAGAAATGCCCTGGAGGGGAGGAAAGGTTCATTTGCAACTGCACAGTAACCAAGAGGGCTGAAAATACCAAATCTCTGTTTGGCAAAATTTGCTTTCACTAGCAAATGTCTGTGAGTATAGGGAAGGTTTGTGTGGTCTCCTTGTTTTACAGGATTTTAGACATTGTCTGGTGCAACAATAAACAGTAGCTGTTTTACATGTGTTGGCTGCAGCTATAATCTGAGGAATGAACATTTTTAGATGTCATTAGTAATACTGGAGCTGCATAATGAAAGCAAAAGAGAGTTTTTCAGATTAAATCCACCTGAAAGGAAAGTGTATTTGTATTCATATGCTAAAATGATAGGAGGGGTTAAGCTAGAGATTTTTGCCCACGTAGGGGAATAAGATTAATGTTGACAAAAGTGTATCAGAAACACTGGAATGGCCTCACTGGTAACCTTGTGTTATACACAGACCCATGAGAAAGCTAAGGAAATTTGCTGTGTCATAACCACTTACCTTGGCAGCTAACGGGGCTGAAAAACACTGCCTTGTTTTTTCTTTCTGTCTGTCATTAAGTAACAGTCATCAAAACTTTGTTAAACTGAATTTATGCTTCAGTGCATATATTGATAAATTGGAGGTATATTTAGTATAAAAAGTAGTATAATTTTCTACTTTACCATTCCTAGTTACTACTGTGGTAATTCTGATACCAGTCAGGATTTTCATGAAGAAAGGGTATTTTTTTCTTTTTTTTTTCTTTTCTTTTTTTCTTTTCTTTTTTTTTTTTTTTTTTTTAAACAGAAGAATCTAGGCTGTGGTAATAAAGGTCTAATTATTCCTGGGGAGCGTATCTCCATAAGATCCGTTAGAACAGTGACTGGCACCCAGGAGAATGCTGCCAATCTGAGTAAGGTCAGAGAAATGGCTTATTTACAGCAATTTATCTTATTTTTGTATTATATATTTTAAGGAGTCTACTTACAAAAGGAAATACATTATTTACTCTTTAAACTAGGGTATGTAAAACACCTTTATTCACTGGCTTTAGTGTAGACTATGTATTTGTTTCATTAAACTGAAAAATATCTTTATAGAAGGATTTTTATACAGTTTCTTGCAAGTTTAAAAAGTAATATTGTGTTTTATATACCAGCCTCCTCCTTTGTCAAATTTTATGGCATTATTAACTCATCATCTTTAATTTTTTTTTAATTACTTTCCTTGCAATCTTTGTCAAACCTCAGAAAAGAAAGGTGACGGAGAGACAGCAATGCAGAATGGTAAAATGTGTCACAGAAGCTCTGTCAGTGTGAGATGTAATAAAACAGAAAGTTCTCTAACTTGTAGGAATTAAAATATCAGCAGAGCTGCTGAATCAATTTCAGGCTGGTTGTCTTAATACCATTTTTCTTTCCACTGATCCATGACAGCATGAAAAAAAGGGAGGATTGGAGACAGTTGCTCAGAATTAATGCAGAAGGTGAAGGGATGTTTTTACTCCTTTTATAAATAAAAAATGACTGTAGCCAGCATTTGACTGAAGGCGTCTTGGTAACATGGACAAAGAGAGTTACGTAGTCTGAATATATAATCAGCAGTGTGTAATATATTCTTTCTGAGCTATGAATAATTCATTGAAGTATGGTAAAGCTACTTATTGGTACTCCTGGAGCAATGATTCAAATGTCTCCTGTGAAACACTAAAATGTATTTTCATATTGACTGCTACTTTTTGTGGTTTACATTAATGAAAGAGGATATCTTGTGCTAGTGTATAATGTTGCTGGCCCAGAACATTAGGCATGCAAAATGAGAAGAGGTGAGGAAATTCCTTCAAAAACTCAGAAGTGGGTAAGTTCTCTGAGAATCAAAATGATGTGCTATACAAGAGCAGCACACAGTGGCAAATATTCAACCAGAACTGTTCTTCACTGAGGTGCTTGCTTCTGGTGCCTGTCAGTGTAGCCACACATGCAACCACTTGTTCTGAAATTGCATCTCTTTTTAGGATTGTGCTTGTGTCCCAAGGGTTGGTTTGTCATGTCCACCAAGAATAATCAGTGCTCGAGTCAGGACTGCAAACTCAGATTTCTTGTCTAGTAGTCCTGTGCTGGATGCTCTCTCTTTGTTAAATTCACCTGAACAAGGGTTATTATAGTAACATTAGCATAGTGAATACAAAGTTAATCCTCAGTATTTTCTAGCTAAAGGAAAATTCAGGATATCTTCTTTAACTATGTGGAAGAAATACAGATGAGATCTTCTATTATCCTTGTATTTGTTTAATATTTTATAAAATATTTTGAAACTGGATCACAATAAATATATTAAAATTACTTTATCACCTATCTTGAAATTGACATTGAAAATTGTCATTCCAATTTGAGGTTAGAAAATAAGTTTATTTAGTTTTTGAAAAAAGTGCTGCTGGTATTCTTTAGTAGTTAAGATATAGTATAACAAACTCATATCACAATAAATTTTATTTTCTGCTGAGTCTCACAGAAGACCTGACTGAGCAGAAAAATAAGTGCTGATGAGCGTATTTTGGTATGCAGGCATAAATGCAAAATGACAACTTCTACCTTAGTAAGCTTTCTCTCTAATTAGCAAAGACACTGTTCTTGTTCCTTTTTAATCATTTCTAGACTACTTATTTTCAAACATTTTTTCCACACTAAGAATTAAACACATGAAGTTTGAGTTTTAAAAAATAAACCATGTTTGGAATTCTGCAGACATGAAGAGTGGTGTTCATGTCATGCTAAATGTCCACTTCTCAGGGTGGACCACTCAAATTTCACCCTTGGGCCAAAAATAAATATCAGTGGGCTTTTCCAGTGGACCTCTTCTTTGCATATGGACTTGTGTCTATGTTATTTACTGTAAAATAAGAAATCAAGCTGCCAGCATCTGATGTCTGAAATATTTTTCTTCCCCAGAACTGCATAGCAAACTGCCTGGTTTTTATCTGTTACTGCTAGATTGTCTGAAGTGGATACGTTTATTTAGCACGTGAAAAGCCATCATAAAATTAAACTATTGTGGTATCAAGAAAGATTATTATGGTAATTCTGTACTAGGATATTATGTATATTTTATTTGTTGCAACCAGTAGCAAGACTCTTCTCTGGGTCTCCATCTACTTTCCTTTGTATAATTAACTGGTGATTTATGATTTCTCAGTATTTCAACAGCAAAGAATTCTGTATTTTCTCTCACTTTTGCACAAAGCTAGTATAAATTGGGAATAATGTCACACTTTTTTTGGTGTGATTAGATGCCATGCACACATGTATGAAATGTAGTAAATGTTAGTATTTTTATCTTGCTCGGATTCTGAGAATGCCCTTAGTAGAGTAAGGTTTAGATTAGTTGTCATTTTTATACTGCCTTACTGAGCTTGTTTGCTTTTAACAACCCTTCAGGTGGTAGATTGCCCTGTGCCAATTCTTTAGCAGGCCAAAATGCCAGAACCTAAACAGCTAAAAGAGCATTCTTTGCTGATTGCCCATATCCCTGTGCTTGTTCTGAAAAAAACCATGCAAAACAAACCATATCTGTTGATTCCTTCTGCACCTCTTTGGGTAGCTTACTTGTAAAAGGAGATCCTCAGAGTCTTTCCACTGTGATTATGCTATTATGTCGGCTACAAAGGCAAGAAGAAACTTGCTCTGTGGTTTTTAAGATTAATTTAAAGGCAAAAAGTTGCTTTTTAGAAGCATAACATATAGAGCCAGTGCTACTTTTGAGTAGTGGGTAGATAGTCTGTTTTAATGGGAAATACAGACTGCAATGAGAAAAGGTCTGAGTTTTTAGATGCACCAGGTAAAATTTTTCTGTTGTTTGAAAGCAATAGAAAAAATTTACTTAAGGGAAAGAAAGACAGTGAGAAGCATTTATGTACCCAGCTACCCAAATGTTGCAGAATGCATTGTTTTTTGAGTACTTTAGTATTAAACCTCACATGCAGGACTCCCAGTTTTATACTCAAGAGTTTGCTGTGGACTTCCATAATGTGATGAAGAATAGGACACTGGAAAAAAAATCAGTACCATAATTTCTAAATAACACTAAATAATAGAAAATTGATTTTCATATATTTGTAGTGAAAATTATATAAGCTACCTATAGTATTGCAATTTTTAAAAGTGTAAATTTGGTCCTTCATTGTACATTCAGTAATTTAGCATTAAAAAAAATTGTTAATTGTTCTTGAGTGATTTCCTGCAAATGCATTCATCTGTGCTTGACTATTCACAAGTTTGGGATGTCTTCATTATGATTCTTCTTTACATCTTATTAATTCTGATTCCAAATATGGGCTGATTATGCCTGTAAAAGCAATTTTATTGCTTATGATTAGTAAACATCATCAGCTGAGGAGCAATACAGAAAGGATGTAATTTGCATGTTCCAAATCTGTAGAATTTTATTTCACTGTGAGAGTTTATAGCAGCACACATCAGATTTTTTTCCTGCTCCATCTGCTTGGACTCTGACGTTGCACAGGCATTGATGCATACTTAGCATTAACACTGCAAACAGTTCTCATTTAAATCAGTTTAAAAGATGTAGATGCTTAAGTTCAAATAAAAATGCTCAACAGTGACATTCCTAAGGAAACAATGTACCGGCTTACCTGCTTACCCCAGGCTTTGTACCACTTGATTTCTAATTACTACATGCTTAAACACATGAGCACCTAGGCAGAGGCTGAGCTGCTGTTGGTACTCCATTCTCCATTGAACCTGGGGAGCTTTCAGGTGAGTGGATGATCCAGCTGCCCAAATCTATTTCAGCTCTAGGCCTAATGTCCAGGCAAGCCTAGGTATTCAACTAGTTGCCCTTAAGCTTAATTTTGAACATGTGCATAGTGTTGTGGAAGATACATTGTGTGAAATACAGTTGGTTTGACTGCTTGCCACTCTGAGCAATATATTTGACTTTCCTTTGACTCTCTTGCATTTTGGAATCTTATTCTGGAGCTTGTAGTTTTTAAGAACAAGTTAACTTCATGTCTCTGCAAAGCTCAATTAGGTATGACATTTGGAATAAAGATCAGTACATTAAAACAATCACAATTCATCATATTATGTCTCATTCTGGCAAGCTTAATTGTAGGAGTATTTGCAATCCCCATTCCTGTTTCCCTATACTTTCCCCAGGATGGTGCCAGCCCAGAGCTGAGGGTTGCTGGTACTGTATGCCAGTCAAAAAAAGGAGTCTAACCTTTCTGATTTGTGGAGAAGGGGGTGGCTGACTAAGAGCACACTCTTTATCTCAGCCCGGACAAGGATGAATGTGAGAAAGTGCCTCTCTCCGTCTAGGCTTTAGCACATACATAGAATTGCTTTTTTCAGTATGTTGAGTTCTCTGGCTGCTTCTGAGATTGAACCTAGCCAGAAAAGAGCAGTAATAAAACAGTTTTAAGTTTTTCATGTAATGCAGCTGCAACACTTAACTCTGTGTCTTTGCACTTGTAAGTTGGTTTTGAACATACTGTTGTAGTTATCCAGAGAGCAGATGAGGCCTCACACTGACTACCTCTCATGCAATAAAACCCAAGCTCATTCAGTAGTTAATGTTGATTACAGTTGAGCATCCTTTGGCCACATGATTCAGGGAGGTGGTAGTGGGGGAAGTAGTAAACAAGAAATATTAATTAAGACTTTATTCCAGTGATGTATATGGTATACATGATACCCATAATACCAACTCCAGCTGAAGGAGGTCCTACAGCTTCTGGTAGGAATAAAAAGTGAATTTGGCTATGCTATAGTTTTTGTTGTGCTCTAAAATGTAACAAAAGATGTCATCTGTTTCCTTCACGCTAAGTCAGATTTACAAGGATATTGTGTCCAAAACATACACGCAATTCTAATTTTTGAGGAAACATGATGCTCTTTTACCTGTTGCAGTGTAATTGGATAATGCATGTACAAATGACTTGTGTAGCCTGCCAATGAATGTTGCTAATGCCTTACCAAAAAAAAAAAAAAAAAGATAAAGCATATTTTTTGTATTTTTTTTTCCTCAGAGGCAAATCCAAACAATGCTAGACTTGGGAAACTGTTTACTGAAAAGCATTTTCTAATAGATCTCTGAAGAAGTGCAATTGTATAATTACTATTGTTCAGTGCATACAGTACATTGTCTCCATCACTCTGTACACTGCTGCTATTAGTGCTTGTTCTAATAAATCTCAATGTACACTGTTTAAACTGCTGTCATCTGTGTTCTGATTTATTAATATAAGAAATACTTGAGGCAATGGTTCTTGAATAAAGTATTTGTAACTAGTTATATGAATTGATTATTAATCATAAAGTTCTTAATCTATATTTTACAGATTGACTTTGAAGAGATGGGTGATAGTGGCAGCAAAAGCACTGAAACAGTGGTTTTTCAAAAGCATCATTCTGTTCCTTTCTAACCTTTTTCCACTGCAGGAATATTTTTATAAAACTTTTCCCATGTGATTCTCTATGCAGTTCCTTTAAATCTGTCAGGAGCTACCAACCGCAGTGTCAAAGAAAGTAGTTTTCTGTTTGGCAGTTCCTAGTTATATCTTCATACTACTGCTGCTAAGAGCCTTTTTCCCTTTTTTTTTTTTCCACTTCAGCTTGTTCTTTGTGATTAAAGGGAGCTTGCAGTATGCTTCTCAAGTTTTGAGAGAGGGTGTAGAAAAAATTGTTCCTGATGTTCTCTAATAGTTTTGAAAAAAGTGGAAATGAAAGAAAAAAAAATTACTTGACACCCACCCTGTCTGGCCTCTTGGAAAAATAACAGTATGTGGGATTTTGGGATTTTTCCATTATGTGTTCTTGTCAGCTGTTCAGCCCTTAAAATGAAAACATAATAAAAAATAAGAATTTGGTTGGGAGGAGAAATTAAGGTTTTTGTTATTTCTTGGCATTGTAAAAAGAACAAGTGCTCAAACAGTCTGGAATGCTGCCTGAATGGAAGCTATTGCAAAGGAAGGGAAAAGTATTTTTTCATGAATGGCAGTGCTTTCTGTCTTGTGTCGGAGTACACATCTTGTCCAAACCCAGGCTCTGAGGCAGGGGCACATTAGGAGCTTATTCCCTGTTAAACCGTTCCATGAGCAAAACTCGGCTCTGCTTTCATGTTTGTCCCGTAGAGATCTGTCCTTTAACTCTGAATGCTTTGGATGACTGTGACCCAGCAGAATTACTGTGCATGAGTGAAATGCGAAAAGTTCTATGGCATTACTTAATTGGTAAAAAAAATCAACACAGCAAACCTTTGGGAATAGAGTGCAAGAGGCCTGTGAGGCAGCACGAGCAATCTGACAACTAATTTAGCATCAAAACTATTACTTTAGGTATGAAAGTAAATTACATATTTAGATTTAATCTAATCGAGAGACAGGTGATACTTCTTCGTAACCACAAACGTGGGCACTGTGGTGTGGTGAAGTGAGACAGTGTGGGAAGCTATTGACAGGATTTCATCCTGACTCAGCTAAAGGAGTTACCCACAGAAAGCTGTTCCAAGTTTCGCTGCTGGTACAAAAATCTGTTCTGATGTGATGATACATAACATTTTTGCACAGCCAACATATGAAGCCGCATGGTTCTTCAGGTCCTCATGAGGTGCTCCATTTTGATTGAGTAATGAGTCTAATTTTACTCAAGAGCAGCCAATAAAATGTCTTATATTTAGACTGTGATTTTTATTTCTGAGAGCTATGTCTAAGATTTAACTTAGAGTAGATAAAGAGAGGTTAAGTTGTATATCCCATATCTATATCCCAAGAGCATATTAATATAATGGTATATTAAAAAAATCAGAAAAATAAATATATGCATAAATGCATGTTACACACATGAATGTGTTGTGAAGATGTTTTTTGCCTGTGATGAGACTACATTAGATTGTTTGTAATTACAAGGATAAGTTCCAAAGCAAAACCAAATATATAGTTGCTTTTCTCACTGCTGAGTGTCTGACTACATTTCCTTCAGTAAAGAAAAGAATCTAGTTACTTGCTCAAATTTCACAACTATCCTAGGTTTCTTGAGCAGGTTTTTTGGCAAGTCAGTGGAGGATAAAATTATAATTAAACATTCCCAAAAGGTTACATTTGTTGGACTGCAGGTGGACTACAAGTTCTGGTAAGGATGTTAGGTTATTTCTTTCACATGATAAATTTTAAAGTGTCAATTGTCTTTTAAGTTCCTCTTTAAGTAGGTTATTTTTGAGGGCTTTGTATTACATTTAGCAGTCAAAGAAATTGAAGAAATATAGCACAAGAGCACGTCCATTCTTCAGTTCTAGTTCAAGAGCTGACTTCACTTAAATGCTGATCAGCTGACCTAGAATAGCAGTATTAGTCAGGCTACTTTTTATATCTGATGACAAGAAATTTTTGTTACCTGTTTGTTAAAATTTTTAGTATCTGGAAACTGCTCAAGTGTAATACTTTATGCCTACATGTGTGAAAAGAATGAATTAGGAAACTAGATGAAGACATATTCTTGTAGCATGAAAATGAACAGTCTGAATAAACATAGAGGTGATTATGAAAGAGGATGCTGAATTCTTGCTTGCCCTACAAACACTGATTTAATTTTGTTTGTTTATAAATACTCTGTATCCAAAGACCTGAGAGTACTTTATAATAATAATAAGAATAATCAGTTCTTGCAGTATCCTTCCCTGAGAAGTGATATATTAGCACAGCCATATACAGTAGGTTTCACAGACAGAGGTTAATTGCCCAGTATTACAGAACAGCTGGTGTCAATGCCAAAAATAAAAGCAGTCCTGCTGCTCAGTTTAAAACATAAGGAGAAGAAGCAAGAAGCAAGATATGTCTAAGACTGAAGGAAGTTTTATATAGATATAACTGTACCAGCACCCATTAGCATGGACCATGGGAGTTATAACATAGTAGACAAATCCTTTGTTTTGTAATTTTTCTTCAGATACAGTGGCACAGCAGCATCTGCAGTTCTGCATCCTCATACAGGTGGATGGACAAGCCCACAAAGCTGTCCTCTCACACAGACATCCGCTGACAGATGCTGGATAAAAAGGGTTTAGCCATTTGGGCAACATCCCTCAAAGGAAAGGAAGCATTAAACCTTCTTCAGATCAAACTGGCTTGTTTTTTTCCAGATTTGTCTTTACAAGCTAATAATGCTACATGATGAAAGTAGCTTTGTTGTATGCAGTAATGTTTATGTAACAAATGAAAGCTGGAAGATGAAGGGAGAAAAGAAACCTTAAGTGTTAACTGACTGGATAAACTGAGGTGGTCTTGAAAAGATTAAACCCAAAATTTGCACCATATTATGCTGGTAATTTGTTTAATGTCTTCTTAGTGAGCAAAAAGATGCTGTCAGTTGCCAGACTGAGAGCTGAAAGATGGGCCTGCTTCTCACAGGTGGTAAGTGTAAATGCAAACATACTATCTCAGCAAATCCCTGGGGCACTACTTTTGCATTTCTTTTTAGTTAAGGCTTCACAGCTAACACATCCATCTGTCTGTTAAAAATACTGCCATTAATACTGGGGCGATTAAGAAGAAGCAAAAGCTGGGATATTTAAAACACTCTAAAGATGGACACATGAAACATAGATTAAGTAATCTGTGCGTCCGTGAACAAAGGTCTGGAACCTGAAAGGTAGGTCTGTGGAAGAGCATATAAAACAATCACCAGAATTTCTACTCCTTACCTGCTTTTGTGTTTCCCTTTATCATCACCATGGTTCTAGTGAGAAGGCAGTGAAGTGGTACAAAAGAGCCAACTGTGCAACACATACTTTTTTCATCAGGTGAACAGATGTTGCTTGTCTGAAGGTGAAAGAGGGGTGATGTCATCAAAAGACATAGAGAAGCCAGTTGGACTTCACATCGTGTAGCCTTTCCCTGATGTAACTCTTTCAGTACAGTGCAGCTTTAAATATTTTGATTGCTGGGCAAGTGTCACTATAACAACTCCTGGCAGGAGATCTCCCTTTATCGTGTGTGTAGCACAGACTGGGGATATGTGTTACCAGTGTTATCATTGTTCTGTGGCAGAGAATAGAAGGAGATTCCAATAGCTGAGCTGTAAACCTAAAGAATGTTATATAGGAATCATAGTGATAGCAAGTGTGTGTATCTGTCTTTCAAATGCACTATTAAAAGTGACCTTGAAAATAATTTAGAACACCCCTAATGATACTTTTTAGATATCTGTATAGAAAAGGGTGACAGTGTTTCCTGCACTTTTAAATTTTTTTCAAATTCATTCTAATTTGTAAAGTAACTGTTCACATACAAAAGTCCCATATAACTAAAACATAGAGGTCCAATAAAAAACATACCTTTAGAAACTTCTCATTAAAATTATCTCCTGATTCTACAAATAGCAGTGTAATATTCAAAAGGATCTGGCTCCACAAGAAGTAAAATATGCTTTAAATGTGGGGAACTTAAAATATTTTAGGACTAGGCTTCTGCAAAAAATTAAATTATACCATGTCTAATTCATTTGTTCCCCTGTACTGCATAGCATTTAGAAACTGATTTAAGGTTTTCACTGTATTTGAATGATATAATAAATGCAACATGGAAGTATCTATGTTGAAGCTAAGTCTGCTGGAAACATTCTTGCTTTAACATACTTTCCTTCCCACCGTGGTCTCCAGATGCCATAGGGCTTTGTGAGCAGCAGTCACTGCAAGCAATGAGTGCCAAATGACCCCAGTACCCTCAGTATCCCAGCAAACTGCTAGACCAGGAGTTCAGCATGACAGTGGTACTGTCTCCAGACCCAGGAACTCTAAAGTTATGTAAGTCATGGTGTTAAACCAGACGGCTTTGCTTGTACATGATAACCTCTAGACAAATGCCACCTCAAAAAAATCAAAAAAGAAGTCAAGTGCTGTTAAACCCACTCAGCTTGTTATAAAAAAACAAAAAGTGTATATGTAATAAGGACCATATTTTGTCCCATAAAATGTTATTTTTGTTACCTCCTGAAACAGAACAGCCCCTGTATTGCACAGATCCTGTCTTTCTAGGGAAATACTCATGCCGTATGCTGGAAAGTCATGGAATTTTGCAAGTAATTTTTTCAGCAGCATTTTATTTTGCTGGTTTTATATGTTAAATTCTCGCACTTGCTCTTTTGCAGAGATCTGTAGGTAAATGTAATACAGTTCAAAGGCACTTGAAGTGTATATGATACCAGGAGATCTGGCAAATGATGACATCTTTTTGTACACTAAGAAGATATTAAACAAATTACCAGCATAATTTGGCATAGATTGTGGGTTTAATCCTTTCAAGTGAAACACCAACTAAGTTTATCCAGTCAGTTAACACTTAAGATTTCTTTTCTCCCCTCAACTGACTGCTTAATCATGCTAATCTTATGATATGGTTGATTGTGACAAGAAATAAATTAAAATCAGATCAGTTCAAGTGGATTACAGATGGTTTAAGATTTCTGGACTGAAAATAATTAAATAATTCCACATTTTCAGTTCCTTGGACAAATCTCTAGTCTGCACCACCTTAGATCAGCTTATAAATGCCTCTTCAGACACCCTGTAATTACAGGTGACTAACATTCCTGCAAGGGATAATGTAGAATAACTAATATTAAACCAAAAATTATTATGGAATTATCTAAGAACCACAAAAAGCCTTCTGCATCCTCCAATGTTATGCAGAGAGCAGGACTGTCCTCTAGATTTTACTCTTAAAAAATCTCCATGTTCATATCAATATGATGTAAGGAAAAAAATACAGTATTTAAGCATAAAAATTCTCAACTATACTTAGCTACTACTTGCTCTGATACTACTCCATGGCTAAGACCCACTCTGAAAAACCAGAACTCATCTTGCATAGGAAATAAACTATCTTGGTGTTCCCTCCAGGGGAAGATAATCAGGCTAGAAAAGTCCTCTTGCTCTTCTGTGAAGGGCTGTGTGTGGGAAGGCAGAGGGGATGCCTTGTCAGTGCCCTAGCAGGGCTCTATGCTGAGGGGAGTGGAATATTTCAGCCCAGATCCTCCCCAGGGATAGCCTTGAACCCAAATGTGAGCAAGGACTTTCATCTGCACAGCTTGGCGAGACAAGGCAAGATTTTTTTATTCCAATGATGACTCAGGCATAACTTATGCACTTGGAAATTAAATGTTTTTCATTTATTGGTTGCCCAAAATGAGAGCACGCCAGGGCTGCAGAAATGCTGGAAGTTTATAAGTACAGTGGTGTGCCAAGTAAAAAGTGCCTAGTGCTGGAGGAGCAGGGAAATACCTTAAGTTTCTTCACTCGGATGTGCAAAATTAGTGACTGTTTTCAGAACATGGCAGTGTTACTGTACTTGGAATCCTGTTCTCCGATCTGTGGCATGAGGACAACACAAACATCTGCTGAAGCATTTAGGGTGGATTATAGGGTGTTAGAGTAACAGGAATAGCACATAAACATATCAAATGAAACTATTCATTATCAAAATTAGAGCTAGATCAGGTGTATGATCTATGACCACATATTGAGTACGAAAAATAATACAAATACATTTTGAATAAACAGTGCCAGCTGATCTTAATAATCTGCAGGAAAAGCAGTATCCTGTCAAACATATATATACAGGATTAATCTAAATCAAGAATCGGCAGGCAGTTTTCATTTTAGAATTCCCTTAGCTTTTCCTTCTCTTTAAAACCTTTTCAGTTCTGTTAATGTGTTTTGATTGAGTAAATATGTACAGGGTTTTTCTGATAGTGTAATATGAATTACAGCCAGAATTAATTGCAGCCTTTCACATGCTTTCAATTCAAAGTCTATATATAACCTGACTTGATTTTTCAGCACCCTCTAGAGTAAGTAGAAGGATCCAGCAGCCTTTCCTTTCATCTTAGCTGAGGTAATGCCCTCCTCTTTTTGCCATTTTGTTGGACTTCCTGATGCTCTGAACCTTTAAAAATATTATGGAAGCATTGACACATGACAAATTATTAAATAAGTGTTCATATTATAAAAACAGTCCTTTAGATACTTTCACATGAAAACCTTACTTCAGGAAAAAAAGCCAATCAAACCAATTGTTACCTGGCAACCAGGGATAATATTCCTACTTAACTGTAGCTTTACATGCCTGTGGCTGATACTTTACCTACTGTAACTACAAAGGGAGTCTCTGGAAGAAGCGATACAAGGTTTAGCCAGTTCTGTGTTCATCAATCTTGCAAGAAAATCAAGTTACCTCTACCTGAGGGTGGGTCAGCTCCTGCTGCCTCTCTCACAGATCCTCCACAGTGCTCTCTACTGTCTTTTTTTCTTTAAAATTTTCTGTCTTTTTATGCTGGTGCTTTATATCTTGGATCCTTGAGTTGCTCCTCATGCCTCTATCAATAATCTCACTTTCTGCAATTTTACTTTTATTATTTTGCATAATTCTCACAATTTAATGAGCTTTTCTGTAGTCTGAGCTAAATACATGCAGCTCAAGCCTAGGCCTTGGGTCATAGGCAGCTAAGTCCATAGGAGCTTAATAACAAATGATGAAAGCTCACTGCTGTTTCCACAGCCATCTCTGGTCTCACACTTCAGCCCAGCACAGCGCTCAGTCCCCAGCTGAGCTCTCCCAGCTAGGTTATGCCAGTGCTGTGAAAGGCAACACCATCTCACAGAGCTACCAGTGTTCATCAAAGTGTAATTCCAGTGGCCTCCCAGAGCACGTCTGGGCTGCTTGGTTGGGCGTTGCTAAAACACCAGAATTCAGCTGTGGCAAGGACCCAACAAACAACAGTACACCAATAACTCCTAGTGGGAAGCTAAGGTTTATGGAAGTTAGTTTTCTATTTCTATGACAGAAAATTTTGATTTCAAGCAGTGGCATTAAACTGCCAATAAAAGGGCACCATTTCCCTCTCAGTTTACACTGGTAATTAATTATTCATCATGCAGAATTAGAGAGCTTAACTGAAAGTCTGTGAGAGAAGTCTCAAGCAATACAACAAAGAAATTCGGTAGCTGAGATGCTGTTGATTCTTTCCAAGGGAAATATAACTCAATCTAAGAAAAAGCAGTTTGACAGATTTTTTTTTTTTTTTAAAGCATGTTAATTTGTTTGCAAGAACAATATAAAAAGAATTAAACATGGGATTGATGTCTGGAAGCTACACTTGATACAGAGCTCTTTACTACTATCATTACTAATGTCATAATATGTTTGCTGCTGCAACCAAAAACTTTGTTAAACAGGTTGGTGATGGAGGAAGATTAGTTCCAGTGCCCAGCCTCAGTGAAGCTGACAGATACCAACCTCTGAGCCTTGTGATTAAAAAAAGAAAATGTTCACTTTCAAAAAAATCTAAATTTGCTTCAACACCTTTCACATTAAAAGACATTCTTCAAGGGGAGAAAGAAATTTCTGCAGGTAAGATTTTCATCTTTCTTCAAAGTGAAAAATGCATGTTTTCTAGTAAATGCATAGTGAACAGTTTAAACTGTGCAGGGAGTATGATGTTTCCTTTGTAAGTGGGTAATAACATTTTTCTTGCTTAGTCATGTAATAAATATTTAAGAAAAAAGTACAAATCAAAATGGTAAGAAAAAAGGAAAAAAAGGACTTTCTGGAAAAAGATTTAAAAAATTAAGTAATTTATAGTAAAAAGCCTCGATATTTTCTGAACTAATATTAAACAACTTCAGCCTTGCTTTTTCACAACCCACAAAATCCTGATGGATGTATTGATGTAGGTTGATTAATTGCTACACAAAATTTGTTTGGAAATGTACACTTTCCTCTGTATATTCACTTTTAAGTGTGTAAGAACAGCCTCAGTTCCGCAGCTCTTCCATGCTGGAAGTCCCTGGTGCTGACCTGGGCTCTGAACAGGCAGAAGCATTTGACAACAGCTATTACATCTGACTGATGTAATTGGATTTTCATAAGACTTTTTCCATGTTTGAAACCTCTTTGGTGTATTTAAAGAGCTTAACTCTTTTAAAATTGCCTTTGATATGCAATAACATAAATGTTGAGGAGATTCTATGAGAATTAGGGGGTGCAAAATTGAACTATACTGCCTATATCTTCCTGTACATTCCTTAGAAAAGGGTGTAAGTCCTGTCTGCATGCTCTGTTTTCTCAAAAGTTTTATTGATTTTTTTTTTCTGAAAATATGTCAATTTGGACAAAACAAAAGTATTTTGATATTAATTGCACAACAAATGCATCAGTTAAAAACCCCACTAAGGCAAATTAGTATGAGCACAAGAAGACAGAAATACCACTTGATCCCAAAGGACGGGATTTCAGGACACAAGCATGATAAGGAAAATTTTAATCCTGTCTTACATTCAGGAGAAGTCAGCTGGCTTGTCCTGAATGAAAAAAAGAAATTAAAAATCTCATTAAAAAGTCTCACAAAACCTTACTAGTCTTTTCTGTAAAGGTTAAATGTCATGTGCAGAAAGTATTGTTCTTGAACATAAGAGAAGAGGTTTGTAATTGAATTTCCTTTTCTATGTGACAAAGACAAGCATTTGCAATCCTTCTAGAATTATGAAAAATACCTGAACCCTTTTTTTGGTTAAAAATAAACACAAACAGGATTCATGCTAGGTGACTTCATAATGTCAGTTTATCCTAAAAGCTTCAAAGGATTAAAAACAAAAAAAGGAGTAAACCCCAGATTCTTAGATGTATTTGGAAATCTAATCCCTGTGTTCATTTTAATTTTGTAACCAATGCATTCTAGTATTTTTTCTGTTAGTGTAATGGAAATGTATTTAATATTATAAAGACGTTTTTATAGAGATGCTTTGGTACCTACCTTTTGGTTGTACAACAACTGAATGCAAACTTTCAAGCAAGTCAGAATTAATCTCTTGTTTTCCTTCAAAATGAACTGACATAGTCCCTGGAATCAATAGGCATCTATGGAAAGTGTGGTAAGTCTTTCTAAATGTGACATGTCAGGTAAAAGGCAGCATTAATGTTACTGGTACACCCATGTCTCATTCAGGTATCGCAAAAATCAAGAAAAATTAGGGTATTTGTATGGCAGCTAGACAAAATTCAGAATTCCCTAATACTTTTTATACAGTGGCTTTCATTTTATTTCTAGTTTTAATATTCTGTTTGGCCTCCACTGAGTCATCTTGGGTTTCAGAGCCTCTGTCATTAAAGCCAGAACACACTACATGTGTAGTTTATATGAATCAACACCATAGTTACGGGTACAAGTACTTGAGGAGAATAATGATAAACACAGAAATTTCAAAATAGTTTTAAACAAACCCAGGAACATGGGCACAGCTCTGCCAGAGAGAGGCACAGAAACCCTCTGACTCCTATGTGCTCTTTCCATCAATCAGTAGTAACACCAATAAACAAGTTCTCAGTGTAGCTCTGAATTTCACATCAAAATGGTTAAGCATGGTAGGAATGGCACCATTTATTCTTTCTATGTGAAAATATTGTGTTCAGAATTTTCATTACACAAAGGTTATCTTCTTTTACTCAGGTGTCTCGTCTTACCAGCTGCTCAACTATGAAGACAAATCAGATGTTTCGCTTAATGGTAAAAGAGGAAATCAGATAATGAACGATGTTGGTTTTGATGTTGCTGGATCAGATTCTGTTGCCTTTAAAGCTTCATTTGGCATAGTGACCAAACACGAAGTTGAAGTACCAACATTACTTAAAGAACTTACTACAAGGTTGTATTCTGTGTTTTGATTTCTGTTTCCATAATTATATTTGGTTGAAAGTTGAAGGTTGATAGTCTGAAGTGGTTAGGTTTTGATTAATTTTAGTCAATCAGTAGCAGTCACCATCTGATATTTTCAAAGGTATCAGGTTGGATCACTGGGATTAGACACATGACCTTCTGTATAATGCAGACAGTACAATTTTCCTGAATTATTTGAATTACGGTGAATCTCTCAAGAAAAAAAAATACAAATTCAGAGAGGAAGAGTCCATCCAACCTCCCATCTGTGTTATACCATTGTATTAAAAATTTGAAATTTACTTTGAATGACATTACCAAACTTCAGGTTTCAGAAACAGGATTTCTTTGCCTTTGATGAACGAGAACGCCATATATATAATTGCCGCTGTAGGTACTTTGAGGTTTTATGAAGCTATTACAGTCTTTTCTGCAAAAAGCAAAGTAAGTTTATCTACTTGAATTTTTCATAACCTTCTCTGACTTTTCTTTAAACCCAGCCTCTTTTACCAACATTCTTGTAGAGCTGTGGACAATGAAAATGAACTTGGTGCTCCTGTGATGCTAGCACAAATGTCAAACGTGTAGAAACATGATGTGACTAATTCTAGGTGTAATTCTTTATTTTATATTTCAAAGAGTGTCCCTTGGTCACAATGTCATCCCAGTGAATCCCAGCAGTGCAACCCAGTAAATTATTTACTACGCATGATACAGCATTTGGCATTTGCAAATATGAATTTTTACCTTGTTATTTACCAAGAAGTGCACGCCATTTTGTATCTGTAACCTCTCCTTCCGCGCCTGCCTTTTCCCGGCTTATTTGGAACCTCCAAACGTTGTCATGAATAACTGGGGTGAGGAGAGAGGTTCTAGTCTCCTGAAAAAAGATTCAGTTATAGAGCTAACTGCCACTGTTTGTAAAAATTCTTCTACAAACACTTGTTTCATGATTATTCAATATTGTTTATAAGTGATATAAGGTTTTTCTCAGTTATTGGCACTAAAACCGAAGTCAGATGGAGAGGCTTTGAATTTTCCAGTGTACCAGATATCCTCTCTAACATCTGTACAACACTGGCTTTCCTTGAATTTTTTAATGCTTCTGTTCCCAAACACTGAAAACCAACATTTAGTTTCCAGAGATCTCCTTGGTCAGTTGTTTTATTGCTATGAAACAGACATTATGGTGATTTATTTACTGATTTAAAGTTACTTAGTTGCTTTGTAAACTGCTAATTATGTCTGAATTTCCTTCCTGCCTCCCTCTTGATTTTAGAAAAATAAACTTTGATCATTGTCTAGTCCATCAATCAAGAAAAAGTAGGATGGAAATTTTGTGTGTGGTCATGGAAAGTATTCGAACTACAAGGCAGTGCTCATTAACTGTCCATACTGGAATGCGTGGAGAGACAATGAGGGTAAGTATGTTTGACAAAGTTCTGTAACTTAAATGATCAAGCATAAAAAGCTCATTTTTATAAATTTTATTGTTTGATTTAATTGTATTTTTATAATGTAAGCTTGGAAAAAATCTGAAGTAAATCAATATTATTGTACTGATGTAAAGTGATTTAAAATTTGGTCTTTGGTTAGCAGTGACTGAAGGATGGGAAATGCATGAAGGGATGGCCAGACAATGAGCCATTGCTTGGGGTAAAACCTCAGCAAAATGTGGAATTTATGACTTCTTAGTTTGACTTTCTAAAAACTGTATAACCTTTCTTTCACTATTGTGGTTATCGTCTGTAACACATTGGAACTTCAGGTTATTATTTGAAGAGTCGGCATCTTACTCCCTGTTTTATGCCCTTTCTCCCGCTTCCGTCCCAATGTGTTTGAATAATTAAACCTACAAGTCTTCTGACTTTGCTCTTTACTAGTAGTTATAAATCATTCACGTAATTTTCAGTAAGTGATGCAAATTACTCTCTCTGTATCAAATGTTATTAAAATGCAAAGTTGTTAATAGAAAATTCTTTAGTTCTGAAATTTGATCTTCAGTTTCCCCCTGGCATTATAATTCTCGATATATGCAGTTAAGATTAGTATTATGCTTATTTATTCATTTCAATTTGTAACTTTTTTTCTTTTGATGCTTCTCTAAATTATAGTTTCACATAATTGAAGATCAGAATTATAAAGGGCGGGACAAAGCCATTGTTTTTCCTGCACATACAACTATTGCTTTTAGTGTATTTGAACTCTACATTCATTTGGATGGTAATTTTGGTAAGTGATGTGAATTACTGTCATTACTGCTATTATTTATAATGTTTTAAGTTTTTAAAACTGTTTGATTGCTCTTGATATACGTAATCCCTGATTCCATACAATGTTATGCTTTAATTTTATGCACGTAAATATTCTGACTTTCTGACAGAAACAGTGCTTGAAAAGATAAACAAGGCAGGTGCTAGAAAATAGTCTGCTGTGGGAACATTTTTTAAAAGTTAGTATGACTTTGTATTTTTTTTAATTCTGCAGCTGCATGGAACAAAAAGCCCCACAGTTATATTTCTAGCTGGTGAGGAACAGGCTTCTGACACTATCTGATCAGTTTTGCATAAAGTAGGCAAGTACAAAGACACAAGTAAAGAAAAGAGTGTACACAACTTCTAAACTAATAACATTTTTTTCTCTTGGGGCTTTAATTTCAATCTGATACATCATTTGCACATATAAATATCTAAAGCCATTTAGGAGGAAATAATTGCAGTAATTGGAAACAAATAAAAATTTTGCATAGCTTAGATTTTACTTTACAAGTTTTCTTTCAAGTTATGGATAGAAATACAGATGATACTTATTTTTATTTTTAAAAAAAATTTTAATAGCTGATTCAGTATTGGAAGAGGTGAGTAAAGAACGCACAGCCTTGCTTACTATTTTTCATTTCTACTTTCAGGTAAGACTACAGAAATGTTTCTCCTTCAGAATCAGGGCTTCAGTTTGTATGATACTGACTGTCCTAATCCCTTAACATGACCATAATTTGTGTATGAACCAAAACAGCCTATGAGGATGTTAACTGAAAGCCACCAACATTTAAAAATTCCCATCGAATCTGTGTTACTTGATTCTGTGAGCTATTACTGTGTGCAGACTTGGATTAAAAAGTTGTACTAGCCATTAAAAAATTAGCAAAGCTAAATTTAATCACTGTTAACTTTATTGATTAGAAAGCATATTAAACTGTTGTGCAATTATGGCTTTTATATTTATGCCTTTTAAAAACTTTTCATTTTTACAGAACTCTGTGTGACTCCAATTTCAAAAGGAGGATTTGAAAGAGAGAAATCTGGATCATCTTCACTGACCAAATTAAGGAGATTAAAGAATAATTTGTTTCATCGAAGTATGACCTTTGATATTTATATACAAATGTCTTCTTTAATGCATGAAAAGTGTACCTTTGTTTCTTTAATTTCTGTGCAAGATGAATGTTTAAAGAAAAAATTTTGACGCAAAATGTAACTCTCAATTTCTAGAGTATTAAAATGATTATAGAGTTACTAAAATTTGCATTTGAGAACCTGACTCTCAGAAATAACGAATCTATGGTTATAAAACTCTAAAGATCTTAAAACTTGTGGCTGTTGATAAACTGGTATTGAGCAATTATACAGCTAACTTAACATTTCATGTGTTTGCCATTTACAACTCGTGTTATACAAGTTATAATTCTAGTAATATTTGAGGGCAAAAGCTGTAAGTTTAAATACCGAACAATATTAACTGCAATATTTAAATGTACTCATTAGGCACTGTGTTCCCATGGCAGGGACATGGCCAAGATACCATCATAGTCCTCTTTTTTCATTCTAATATGAACATTACCATCCAACAAAAATGCGGATCCCGGTATGCAGCTTTAGACCAAGATCTTAAACTTGTAACACTCCTTGGTCCAAGTACTTTGGAAATCCCCAGATCCGAGTGTGAAGATAAATGCTGAGCAGTAAACATGTCCCAGAGGCTGCTCTGTATAGGTGTCCTTTCTCCACTGTATACCATTCTCGATCAAAGGACTTTTATGGACCAAGCCTTCAAGTGCTGCTCCAGTCTACACTAGGGGAATACTTCAGTGGGTATGATACATCTCAGTAGCTGTCGCTGCCTAAGAGTTCTTCACTCAATCTAGTCAGTCCCCGAAGAGAGAGGGAAAAGGTGGTAGTTCCTACTTGGCATATCTGGATGCTCAGAAATCTGCTAGGAGGTTAACAAAGAGTCCTCTGAGTTTTCTAAACAGATACTTTTTTAAGTATTAGTGGGATTTTTTTGTAAATAATAGGAAACAAAAGTGAATTTGCAATGTTTAGAATGTAAAACTAGAAATGCAAAAATATAAATAGGGAAGTACACAGCTGTGATTTGACTTTGCACTAGGTTTCTCATCTCAGGCCTATCTTTTAGGTGTATTTCTAAAAATATAATTACATATATCATATACAAAAAATTCTGGCTTTTGTTAGTGTCTTAAGTGAAGAAAAATTTTCATCACAAAAGGTTTTTGATGGGAAGCAGTCTATATGGCATGCTTAGCATGGTTTTGTGAAGCAGTTGTTATTTCTAGAATTAAACAGACATTTTTTAAACAGTTCATAATGTAATAACAAATCACTGCTTCTTTTTGTGTGTTCTTTTTCAGATAAAGGAGTAGTGGAAATCATTGCTAACTCTGATCCTTACTTGGAGGACCTTTTTGCAGATTATTATGAAAAAGCTGCAAGCATGACTGATCTCTCTACAAGCTATCTCAGAGACGGTTCTCACATCCGAATTAATTTACTTAATAACAACATCCCCAAAGGCCCCTGTGTCCTTTGTGGAATGGGAAGTTCTAAAAGGGAGACAGTTTATGGATGCCTGGAGTGTTCTTTTAATGGACAGAAGTACGTACGACTGCATGCTGTGCCCTGTTTTGACCTCTGGCATAAGAGAATGAAGTAAATGATCTGGGTAAGTGCCTGTTGTCACAGACATGGGCATAACTGTGCCACAAACTTTTCAGAGTTAGTAAATAATGACTCAAATTGTGAAATGCAAAATAGTGAAAGTGCAAAACATTTTATTACACCGTTATCTTCAAATTCTTTGCTTCACAGTCAATGACCTTCTACTTTAAAATGCACATGCATTCCCTGACATTGCTGTTTTTCCTAGAACCTTCTCATTATCATGATAATGAAAAACATACTTTTAAATAGTATTTTCATAATGTCAAAATATATGCTAGAACTTGAAGTTGTTTACACAAACTTGTTGTTAAACCCCCAAAATGTTGCCTTTCTCTACACGGGCATATGATGGTTAAATGAGAATATTTGTTAATAATTTAGTGTTCTCATGAATGTTTAATTGAAGTATCAGATTAAAAAACATGCTAAAACTTAGCTCAGTCTAATGTTTCAGTTACAAAAGGGAACAACTGAAACTATGGATGGGAGTTTCATATTAGGATGCTGTTGCTGTATATCAAGTTTGTTTAGATTATTAAAAAGTACCAGCCAGTCTACCTGCTGTGGTTGGATTTTACGTCACAGCTGCTCTTGACTTTGTTTTATGTGCTCAGAAAAAACCTGCTTAGTAGAAAATATTTTGGAAGCTTATGAAAATAATGGAACTGCACACTCCAAAAACACTTCAGGGGTGAAGATCTTTTACAGGTGCATCCCAGCCTCAGGAAATTGAGTCTTGTTGAGGACTGGAACAGCAGAGATCTGTGTCCAGGGCTGGGACTGGGTGTGCTGTAGGGCGCTGTTAAAGCTCTCACCACACTGTTTTACACTGGCAAAGCAAAAAACCTTTTTATACCTTTTAAAATTATTTCAAGGTTAACGCAGGTATGGAAGCTTTTTTCATTTGGGCTGCCACTTTCACTGTGTACATCTGATTATTACATGTTGAAATGAATGCAGCCATTGCTCTTCATGTGGGAAGAGTGAAGTATGTTACACAAGTGTTATGATGTATTCTGCACAAGCAGAACAGTTAACAGGTATAAGTACAGTAATTAATGACTTATGTTTATATATAGTATCTCCCATCATCTTCGACCTCATTCAATTAAATGATGGTAGTGTAGATTTTTAACTTGGTGCTGCTGAATAAACTGGCTAACTTGATAATTTTATTAAGTGAAAGTTTTAAAACTCACTTAAAATACTGCTTTTTCTTCAACATCGAATTCTTTATATTAGTATTACATCAAAGAGGTAATTTTAAGTTGATTTTAAAACATTTTTGCTTTTATCTTATCATTCCATAGACAGAGTTCGCCTATTTTAAGGCTTTTTATAGTTGATTGCTGCAAATGGCATTTCCTCAAGAAGCTAGGCTAGGAGCCTGCAGGGGTCTAAGAGAGTTATATTCCTGGGATTCTGTTTTCCCTTTTTATTTTACAGGGTATTAAGAAGTGTTCATTGGTTATGTTCCAGCTATGTCAAAGGTTACTGTAACTTTTACGTGCTCAGTAGAACAGAAATAATTATTTTCATCAGTATTTCACCAAATGAGAGACTACTGAGCAATACTGTAGATTGGAACATGTTGTAGAAACCACTAATATTAGATCATGGTGTACTTCAATTTTATTTCTTTCTTTTGAAACATCTAACACATTTATTAGCCGAATGTTAAAAATAAGATTTTTACAGTCACCTTAAGAGATATAAAAAGACACTACTATAAAAAAAATACAAAAATTCTGTAACAAAGTATTATTATTTAGAATTCAGTGTCCAGAAAACAGCCAAAGATTTTTTAAAGTACTTAGAGTTCATCATGCTGGTAGACATTGTACTCCTTTGCTGATATGAAGCCATCTCTATCATGGTCATTCTTCTTAAATATATCAGCTAAGATTTCATCATGGGCTGAGGGATGACGTTTTTTGCCATCTCTTGCAAATTCTTCTTTCAAATACTGGCTTATCTAGAAGAAAAGAAAAAAGTCCCATCGTTGTGACTTTTATGCCAGTACTCAACAGCTATCTTCGAGGACACTGGGTGTATACAAGTAACATATTGTGATTCCAGTGCAGACACATCTACAGTCTGTCTCCATGAAGTCTGAGACTTATTAGTGTATTAAAGCAAATTTCAGCAAACTACAGCACAGTGTAGTTTGTGTAAGCACACAGAAACCTTACATGATCAGCTACAGCAGAGGCAGCTCATGTAAAGATAAAACTGATGAAGCCACATCTATAATTTTATAAACTATTTCTTTAAAATTATTTACATCATTTTACCTCCAGTTCAGAGAGTTTCTTGTCACCATCTTTGTCTATTTGATTAAACGCTTCAACACTACGAGGTCCCTTATTTACTGCATAAAGTTCAATCTCAAAGATCAGTGTTGCATTGGGTGGAATCTTGCCCTGTGCTATGAATAAAAGAAAAAAAAGGCATTTAAGGAATCAGACACTATGGGCAGAGATAATGTGTATGATAAATTCACATGTAAAGCATTTTTTTATTAAAAAAGGCTGTGTTAATATTCAGATTAAACTCTGAATTTAAATGTTGTACATCTAGACAGGAGATTGATTGTGTTGGATAAATGATTTTGGAAGAAACTTGATAATCACGTACTTGCCTGAGACAAAACTGTATCACATATCAATTCAGGTACTTTCAGAGATTCAGTGAATGGTTATCATGAAAAACAAGTATTTCTAAAGTTCTTACACTTTCACATCCTGTCCTGTGACAGGACTTAGAGACTGGTTCTAAGATATATGTCTTTATTAAAACAGCTGCAATTAGAATATAACATTAGTAGACCAATGCTCATATGTATCTTCTGTCTGAAAAAACAAGCAGACAATATCATGTTTTACCTACTTCATGCTGAAAGAACTTGATGTAAAATAGTGTTTAAAATCTACATCTCAAAAAGAAGCAATAGAATGTAAGTCATCTGACCCCACAGAAACCCCAAACTACTGGAATACTTTGTCTGGTATCTGAATTAAAAAAACAACTTGTAAGAATTCATTGTTCCTGGATCAAAGTGTTTTCTGACACATAATGTAAAACCAGCACTGCCTACAAACACAGGTCCATGTATCATGCATCTGGCAAAAAAATGGAACTAAAAAGAGACAGCAACAAACCAATGAGGTCTAAAAAGAGTGCCAAAAGAGCATAAAGAAATCATGCAGTGTAAAATTAAATTGTAAACATGCAAGCTGCCAAAGCCAGTGAGCAGGACCTTGTAACCTCACAATTTTCAGCTTGTGCCCATCCTTCGCAAACTGAAGAAAAGCTAAAGAATCCACACTGTTTGTAAACAGAAGATAAAACTATGACACTACTCATCTAAAATAGCCATAGTAAAAATGACAGGTTTCAGAGTTCAAAAGGTTTTAACCCTCCATGCTTTAGAAAAGTAGAAATTTTAAATACATCTGAATATAAATCATGACTTAAATACCACTTACCAAAGAAAGATACAATACTAGAATTCAGTGCCAGTAGTTTACAAATATACATACTATACATACCAACACAGGAAAGACATGTAAAGATTTAGAAAGGCACATGCATCTTTTCTAATTCAAGATTAGGCAGGCATCTTCCCCAGCATGCAGGAATACGCTGAGATAGAGGACAGGTGTGCTGTAGGAAAATACTATTTTCTTCAAGTGCTACCTGGAACAAACAGTTAACACTAGTATTAAAGAACATTTTTTATTTGTATCAGTGTTTTTCCTTTTTGTATGAAATTGTATTAAAGACAAAACTGATGCACTGAATTCTGACGTATCACTACCTAAGTATTATTATAGAGCAGGAGCTACCTTTTCACAGAAACTGCTACACCCATGTCAGAGCTGAATTTATCTACACTTGAGTGCTGAAACACTGCATAAAACTTGTACTGGAACTTTTTTTAAGTAATCTGCACACTAAATTATCTTATATTTAAATCAGATTTCATGCATTGCACTGTTGCAATTACTGTGTAATGTGATGATAAGATCCATTAACTGTTCAGAATGTAAGCAGTATTTTAAGCAATTTTTTTTCTACTTAGATTAATTGCACTGCATTATATTCCATTTAACTCAGAAGATGAAGATTGTCATTAAAAGGCTAGACAGGTAGCAGTCAAATAACAAAAACCACATGTGACTGGAATTTAATAGATTAACACAATAATGCTGATAACCAATCATGAAGATCTTCCTTTTGCTGCCAATTTTTCATATTATGGCAATACGTGGGAAAACGCACTGGGTGGCACATACTGAGTTCTAACGCAAACTGCAAGGCCTGGGTGTGGGTCTGTGGTCAGGACTACTTAAACTGCACAGCAATGAGCAGGACAGGGGCTGCACAGCTGCACTGTCTCCAAATGGGAGCACCAGTTCTTACAGACATTTACAATATTGTATGTTTGAAAGGGTAAAACAGAGGAAAGACAAAGTTTATTGTTAAAACTTCTTTTTTACCGTATCCTTGCTGTCCATACGCTAATGATGGAGGAATTGTCACTTTCCGTTTTTCTCCAGGACACATATTCATCATAGCAATATCTAAGCCTTTTATGACTTGTCCAACACCCAGAACGAACCATTTTGGATGACCTTCATTTTGTGTCCGACTATTAAAAAAAAACTGTGCATGAGTAACATTAATTTAATATTTTTTTAAATAAATATAACTTCAAGTTGCAGTCTGTAAGAACATAGATTATTAGCATGCAAGAATGTTTAGAGTGCTAGAATACATAGTACAAGCACTTTTTCTGCTACATTTATAATTTAAGGTCAACTCCTCACATGTGTAAGGGGAAACGTCCTTTTTAAACTAAAAAAACCCCTTGTTTTTTAACTTCTTACAAAAACATCTGATCTTCCTGATCATGTACACTGCATGCCAGAAACAAAGTGCCACTGCAGGAAGTCTCCAAGAAGAGGAATGTGGGGAGAACTAGAAAGTGAAAATGTCTCCAGCAGTTCACAACACTGTGGGAGGGCATGGGACTGAGAATGCAGGTGTGCGTTGAGGGAACTTGGCAATGTCAGCTACAGTACTGTGTGCTCACCTACCACTTTGGCCAGTTCAGATAGTCAGTGCTTGAGGCAGCCTCTGGTCATATGAGGCATCCCCAGTATGGGCACTACACTGAACAGCAACTGAGCAAAACATCCAGAGTGCAACACTCTGCATACCAAAGTCAGTCACTTCAGTAGGCAAAGAAATGCAAGTGAAATGGTACTGTTAAATGTAGAATTATCCTATACTGATTTTTTCTTAAATTATACAAATGGGGGAATGAATCAAGATTTTTTAATAAGCTAAGCTACTGTCTGAGGATAGATGGATGGGGCAAAGTGAAAAAGCGAAAGACTAAATGATAACTTTGCAGTAAAATGGACGGTTATAGGAGAAAAACAGCAACGGGGAAGAGGCAAAAAGGCTGCAAACCACTACTGTAATAATGTGGCTACACTGCACAGTGCCAACTAAGTGGAACTGCATGCTATAGTCAAGGTTCTGCCTAAAATTGTCAGCCTGCATTCCTACCAGGAGCTCCTCCTCCCAATCCAAGTCTGCACATATTACAGCACAGAACACGGCAAGTGACAGCATGATGGGGGTTTTTTTCCCACCCTGCCGAAGAGGCCCTCCATGTGAGGTGTGGGCTACAGGCTCTCGAAGTTCCTCCCTGTCGGGCCCCTTCACTGGCGACGGCCGCCAGCCTCGAGCGAAGCCGTTTGTGATTTCCATCTTTTGCCTCTGCGCTCCCTCTTGACCCTAAGGAAACTCTGCATCCTTCAACACTCGGCTGAGGAAAAGTAAAGGTTGAGACGGGGAGAAATTAGTAATGTTGATGCGGTCAGTGCGGGCTCCGAGCTGCGCCCACGCCGGGAGCGCCCCGAGTCCCGCTTATCCGGCTTAGGGTGAGTGGAGCGGCTGTGCCACGTACCCCGGCGGGCAGGGCCCACCGCCCGTCCTCCGACCCGGTGCCACGGGGGCTCACCTGCAGTAAAACTTGGATCCGTCGCTGGCCAGGAATCCGTCATAGTGCGCGTTCAGTAGGTCGCCCTTCTTGCTCTTCGGGCTGCAGGCCTCGGGGAGGTGCAGCACCTCTATATGAACCTCCTCCGCCGCCGCCGTGCCGCCCTCAGCCCGGGCCGG
>VZTH01006992.1:205660-433358 GCA_013397815.1 Aleadryas rufinucha | reverse complement strand
TTGCGCGGCGGTCGCCAGGAGCCGGCTGCGGGGCTGGGCCGGGGGACGCGCCTGGCGGAGGAGCGCCAGCGCTCCCCACTCTCGCCCGGTGCGGGCGGCGGCCGGGCCGGCCGGAGCCCTGCGAACCGACTGCCCCGGCAGCCGCACGGGCGAGCTGTGCCCGGCCCTGGCGTTTTGCCGCGCCCTTCTCGCGACCTGGATTGTGCCTTGCCGAGTTAGTCAGACTCTCAGCAGGATCTCCTGTATCCCAGCCTGGGAAACACAGGATGAACTTTGGTTTCATTAAAAGCATTTTTAGAAGCGCTGTAGACAAAAGGTGCACCAAATGCTAGCATTTGCCTGGTTTTCTTTGGCTGATCCTCTGCTGTAATAGAGACAGCATCTCCCTTTGGAGCAGGCAGCGGGCAGGCAGTGGTGTCAAGGTGAAACATTTCTCCTCTGACACTGTAGTAGGACTAATTGTCGCTCCGAAGCAGATCGGCATTGGATAACATACCGTGCTTAATCGTGCCTCATGTTACACTGCTTTGACAGTATCTTCTTTGTCCTCTGGCTCTTCAGCACTTCATGTGTGCAGTTCTGCTTCAGCATACACAGGTTGTGAGTGTGGAGTGGTGTGAAACTCGGTTCTGAGGGATTATAAAATGTGGGCCATGTTGTGAGGATTGTACGGATGTGGTGTGAAATGAAGTGTACAGAGCATAATCTTGCATTTTTCAGAGCAATTATGTGTCTACAGATGCGGGCCTTCTGGTAAAAGGGAGCAGTTGTGCTGTAATTAGGTATTTGATGTCTTTGTCCCTTCTTCACAATAACTATAGAGAAAACACATTGAGGAAAAGTTGTGATTAGGAGAGAAAGAATGAGCACAAGGTTGTTTTCAAAACAATGAAAATTGTCACTTTCACTTACATGACTGAAAACGTTGCTGTAGGAAAAGATAAATGGATACAGGAAATCAACTCTTGTGGTGTTTGCTCCCCTTTAAAGTCTGTTATTTAATAGGCAAATACTCTACAGTAGCTGTGAATGCTGTACACACAACAGACTGTTCTATCAGCATGCAGCTAACTTCTGCTGAAAGCCAGTAATCCTCCAAAGCAGCAAACTTCAGAACCCTTCCTTAGGCTTGTGCTGGGCAACAGAGAGCATCTGCTCCTGCATTTCAAAATTAGTATGTCAGGGATTGCCTACAATTTCCAGAATGTAGGAAGGCAGCATTTTTTTTTAAGTAATCTAATAATATTAGTGAAATGTTTAAATTTTATTACCATCTGCCTTGTTACTCTACTATCTGTATAGTATCTGTTTTTGTGGCTGAAAATAGGCTGTCGTACTTGTCATTAATAGTAGACACCAAGCAGCAAAGGAGCTTGCTTATTGTTGCTGAAGCGTTGTGGAAAACATTTAGTTTCTTCCTTCATTAAAAACAAACCAGAAATACAGCTGCTTTTTTTTTCTCCTCAAATAAGAATTTGTGAAGTACAAATTTGTTAACTATTTTCTCAAATGTGGGACACTGCCCAGTTTCAAATTACAAGAGGTGTTTCTGTTCTTTGGCTTGCTTCTGTGAGGCATGGGGCCTTTTAAGTCCTTTGCTTCTGTTTTTTTCCAATACCAGCATAATGTGAGGATGGAATAGTCATTAATGTAGGTTCCCTTTTTTTCAGAATAAGACTGTTTTGAATATTTAGAAGGCATTGACTTAGGAGATAAGGGCAGCACAGAATCCATGTCTTGCAACAGAATGTAGCAGAAAAAAAGATCTGTGCATTTTTGAGTTGCATTTTACAGTCTTCTGAATTGCACATTCTTTGAGTGTTAGTGTTGATGTACATGTACCATTTGAAATATTTCCTGTGTGAATTCTTATTCTTCAGTGTTTGTACTTTTTATCATTCTGCTTTTAAATTTGAGTGTGGATCTGCTTTTTAGTTATCATTCTGCATTTAAAAAGACATATATGCTTACTGTTACAGCTAGTAAACAACAAAAACCCCCAACATACAGTTACATGTTATTATTTCTTTATCATGGAGTGGTAACACGATTTAATGTAGCCTGGTCTCACTCTACTTGAATTAGTGTTACAACTTGTAATGATGCTGGTACTGGAGAAGGTCCACAGAAGGGCAATGGAGCTGAAGGGTCGTGAGACTGAGTCATACCAGGACCAGCTGTGTGAGCTGAGGGGGCTCAGCCTGGAGGAGAGGAGGCTCAGGGGTGACCTTATCACTCTACAACTCCCTGACAGAAAGTTGGCCAGCCTCCTCTTTTCCAAGATAACAAGTGACAGAACGAGAGGAAACGGCTTCAAGCTGCACCATGGGAGGCTGGTTGGGCATCAGGAGGAAATTGTTAATGGAAAGGGTTGCATTGGAACAGGCTGCCCAGGGAGGTGGTAGGCACCATCCCTGGAGGTGTTGAAGAAACAAATGGATATGGGCCTTAGTGCTCTGGTCTAGTTGACAAGGTGGTGATTTGTTAAAAGTTGGACTCTATGATCTTGGAGATCTTTTCCAACCTTTAATGATTCTATAATGCTATGAGTGTGAATAGTATGAAACCTGTAGCTGATTTCAGAGTCTGTACCTGATATAGCCTTGTGTTTTAAAATACACTGCTGCTGGATGGCTTCAGGTTGCTCTGTTGGGATGGCAATTGGAAAGCACCCTGGGCCACACTGTCATATTGCCAAATACATAGAGGGCTTGGCCACACAGTTTTTGCCATTCCAAACCCTAAGCCAAGCAGGAAGTTAAAGTTTGGTGTTAAGTTGTAAAATAGAGGGATAATCTGCTCTTATTGTCCAGCTGGCCCAGACTATAATGGGCCAGCGTAATTGTTATGCTCTGCTGGGATATTTTAGTGCTACATTATTTGTAAAAATGTAGAAAGTGTCAATACTTAAGTGTGAAATATAAAGTTTTCACTGAAATACGGTAGGTAAAGGAGAACATAGCTTGGCAGTTGGTGGTATCAGTCATTTATTTGTATCTTACAAGTAAGTTCCTACAATCTTAGAAAAATCTGCCTGAAAAATATATTTGAATGAGAATGGTATTTCAGAGGTATGTACTTTAACTAAAGCCTTCAAAACAGGATTCCATGGTGGCTAAATTTAAATTTAATATTTCTCTAGAATGGAATACAGTGAAAACAGAAGTAATGCTGATCTTGCACCCAAAAAGAATGGGAGTGGAATATCCATGTAACACCAGTCTGGTTATAGAGTGGCTCTGGTCTTCAGACTGCACAGATTTTTCACTTCCTGGTGTATTACAAGAATAATTTAATGTTTGCCTCTTTTATTAAAGTTTAACAGCCAAGGAGATGAATTCAATTTACAATTTAGGAATTAGACTAAACTTTCTCTTTCATGTTTTTGATCTCTCTAGGTTGGCAGCCTCGGTGGTTTGTTCTAGACAATGGGATATTGTCATACTACGATTCCCAGGATGATGTTTGCAAAGGCAGCAAAGGAAGTATAAAGATGGCTGTGTGTGAAATAAAAGGTAAGAATTAATAGATTTCTGCTTGAGGAAATTTTAGCTGCCACGGAAATAGAAAAGATCACCGATCATACATTTTTGCATCACAAGTTTTTCCTCCTCTGTTTTTGTGTATCTGTAGTCCAGTGTGTCAGCTTCATAGTTCACAAATAACAATGAATGTGAATAGAGTTCTGTTTTGAGATTTAGAACACACTGTATATTACTTTTTTTGTTAGTGTTTCTTTAGTGTAGATAGAATCAGTGATATAAAGTGGAGAGGATCACTTTTTAAAAATTTTTTTGCCATTCCAGTTGATTTTGCTTCTTATCTTGTTCTTTTGGTGATGGAAAGGGGGAGAAAGATTGAGCAGCCTTGGGGTTTTCCTTACTCAGCAGTGCTGCATTGTGATTTACTGTATTACTGTGGGATTATCATAAGCATTTCGAAACACTTTGAGCAGTGTTTAATAAACTGTTATTACCGAGTTGAGGTTATTATTATTTCAATTTTTTTTTTCTCTTCTATCATAAGTTCATGCAACAGACAACACGAGAATGGAGCTAATCATCCCAGGGGAGCAGCATTTCTATATGAAAGCAGTTAATGCAGCTGAAAGGCAAAGATGGCTGGTAGCACTGGGGAGCGCAAAAGCCTGTTTAGCAGATACCAGAACAAAAAAAGAAAAAGGTATGTGTGTTTCCTAGAGGATATCACTTTTTCAGGTAATCATAGTGCAAATAATGTGGTACAAAGTCAGTATTATTGTCTTTTAATATAAATTGTAATTATTTTTAGTCATCTCTATGGTAAATTCCCCCTAAGTGTTAGAGTTAGAAGTGACCTCTGTTGACCTCTTTTATCTTAAGAAGCTGAAATGCCAGCAAGGTCACAAGAACAAACATATTGTTTGTTGCTGTTGTGAAGCCATTTCATTTCTATCGTTTTAGTAACTCTTCATAGTAAATATTCTTTTTTTCCATAGTTTTTCTTGGAGGGCTTAGTGTAACTGTTTCCAGCCACTCTGGTCGGCATAAATTTTATCCAGTAATTTTTTTCTACATTACATTGCAGCTAAGAAAGATTTCAACTTTATTTTTCCTGATAATACGACTTTTTCATAATAGTAATTAAATTAGCATCAGTTATCCAAAAGTATTGTCTGCTTCAAGTATAATTCTTGATTCATTGCAGAATCCAGTTTTCCTCAAAATTAAGTGGAAGTTTAAGTGGATTTTTAAATTGATATTTAAATGAAAAGTGCTTAAAAATTACAATGTGTATGTACATTGTATGCAATAAATTTATATTTCCATGTTTTTTCATAGAAATAAGTGAGACCAATGAATCTCTTAAAACCAAAATGTCCGAACTTCGTCTCTACTGTGATCTTTTAATGCAGCAAGTTCATACAATACAAGAATTTGTTCAGCATGATGAGACTCGCTCTCCTCCCAGCATTGAGGTGCAGAATTCTAGAATTTCTTTTCATTCCATTATATAATACACCTCAAGTTACTGTTGATGTCTTAAACCTTATTCATCTCCCCAGTGTTGGGAGACTTAACCTAATGGCAATTTTTGAATGCTTGTGTGTAGATGTACTAATAGTGATTTTCTGTGTGTAAAGTACCTGGATGGTTTAACTGTAATTGTGCCGGGTGTTAGGAAGTAATTGTCTTTCTGAGCCATTTGTTTGAAAGGCCAGAAGAGCTGTCATATCAGCAATACCATATTTTGTCTTGTTTTGAATCTCTTGTTTAAGTAGTTGAAACAATCTTGTTTGTCCGTTCTTACTTCCTTGTGTAGGAGGGTACTCCATTTTTTTATCAGTGAAAGCTAGTGTTCCAGGCATTGGAAACATGCAGTGTAGGTATCTGTCTCTGAATGTGCACAAGTACAATGCTAGAATGTATTCCTGCTTTTGAATGAAAATACTGGAAATTATGAATGACTTCATTCTTTGCACTCTTGAGCAGCATGTGAACAATGTTGTTGGTCATTTAGTGCAAAGCCAGGGGTTGATGTTTAGTCACAACAGAGCAAGTGTTCAGTTTGGGGAGGTGGAATGGACCTGCAGCTCCTTGCTCTGGAGTGATAAAACTGTTCACACCTTCTGTTGCAATCAGTTTGTTTCACTGAATGATCTTCTGATACTGGTTAGTCACTCTGAGACAAGCTTTGCAGTAAGACATTGTTGGCTGATACCCTAAAGAAACTCAGTTGTCAGAAAGAAGGTACAATGCTGTCGCATTTATTTACTTAAATCGGCCTTATGGTAAGGTACATTTGATTAAATAAAACAGGAAGTGTAAATTCTTAGTGGTAATGAGGGAAATTAATGTGTCTGGGAGAGGTGGTGGGGGAGAGTTGTATTTGCATATTTTAATTTTTTTCTTGCTTATTCTTGTGCTTTCATTTATTTTCAGAACATGAATGAAGCCTCTTCCTTGCTTAGTGCCACATGTAATACATTTATCACAACGCTTGAAGAATGTGTGAAGATCGCTAATGCCAAGTTTAAGCCAGAAATGTTCCAGCTGCCTCACCCCGATCCCTTGGTTTCTCCTGTGTCACCATCACCTATTCAAATGGTTTAGACATTTTGAAATATTATCTTTTCTAAGTGTCATATCGGTGGTTGGACTGGGGGGAGGAGTGGCAGAATGCTATGCTATTGCTATGTGCTATGATGTTGAAATCTTGACTATGTTCCAAATCGTTACTGGTCCCAAATATAAATCAAGTTTCCATTCCCAGTCTTTGTTTGCTAGCCTTTACATCATCAGAGTAATTTATCATACATGTCAAGGCCCTGTAATGAAGTATCTCATAAATGAATGAGGTTTAACTTTTCCTCAGTTGAACTGTTCGGTTTTTTTAGAGTGCTAACTCTACACTGATCATAAAGATTACATCACTTCACCTCCTGCTTAAGTGCTTTGTGACTTAAAGCACTTCAGGAAGATAGCATATGTTTCAGTGTATATAATTCAAGATGTTTGTCTTAATATATCATTCCCTTATTTAACAAAAAGATATATAATGGTAAAGATATTACTTACATAACTATTCACGATTGATTAATTCCCTTAGAAGGACAGTGTATGGGAATCAAATGCTTTCTCAGTTCTATGCATGTATTCCAAGATGAGCTGTATTGTGGAATTTTTTGGATCTTTCATCTTTGTCTTCAATCACTTCACTTAAAAAGCTGATCATTATGATTTAAAATAATAACTTTTTTTGATATGCATAAAGATTTGACAGTGATTGCAGAGAAAGCACAAGGAATCAAGAGGCGGAATTTGGCTTTATTGTGTAACGAGGAATTTAAACTTCCATTGGGTAAAGGAAAAATGTCTTGATACTTCTGTATATCACAGCAACTAACAATGGCTTTGTGAGGAGCTTTGGTGAAAGAGGGAATTAATTCCATACATAGGACGTAGCATCTTTTTGTAGTAAACCATTTCCTTTGTCGCTGTTCTAAAACTTTTAATATTGATGGCAATCCATCTGTTTTCATATAGTTAAATCAGGTTTTTAAATAAGAGTGGTTGCTTTTTTATAAAAAAAATTTCCGTCTTTCTTTGTAAAGACTGTTAATAAAAAATAATGTAGATATGCATATCATTCTTTTAAGCAGCTTGTGACATTTTTGGTGTTGTTTGTTCTTTGGAATTTTTTTTTTTCCCCTAGATGAAGCGTTCCATTAGCCACCCTGGTCCTTGCTATTCAGAAAGGTAATTTTCTATTTCATTAAGCATTTTTCTTGTGTCTCAAAAGACCTCTCTAAACTTGCTAGCATTAAAATCAAAATGTGAGAATTGTTTGCTTGGGGAAAAAAATTAAAAATCGTAAATTGATCTAATTTTGAAAACAAAGGGTGCAGATTATCAGCTGTCAGTGGCAGCTGCTGTTTTTAATACAGCACTAAAATTTCGTCATGCTAGAAACTTTATGCAAATGGCTTGTTTTGACAAATTCATGAGATTAGATCTTGAAACACTAACATACTTTTTCAGTCAATATTTCAGATTCTCAGATTATTTTCTTCATTTTTATTTCCACTTTCAGGCTTTGCAGTTGTGAAATTAAGGTTGTTGACTGTGCTGTTTTTAGTTTATTATAGTAAAAAGCGTTGATACTCACAACTGAATATAAGCACCAAAGTTATTTCAAATTTAAAGTATATAAAATTTGTGTGGGTTGTTCCAGATTTTGCTTACTAATCAATCTAATTTCCTTTGTAGGATTAATCACTCTGTGAAAGAACCAGGTTCATCTCTTCACCGATTTTCTCAGCGGCGCAGAAGAACATACTCAGATACAGAATCTTACAGTGATACACTCTCAGAAGATTCTCAGAGTAAGTTTGCAAGGGAGGGAGTTTTCTTTGTATCCTTCTGTACAATTTATTTCTCTGTTTACAGCAGCTGTTCTAGCACTGATACCAGCATGAGGAAGAAGTTGTATTTGTAAGATTCCTGTATTATCAATCAGAGCACTTGTATAGTTTGTTACCTGGTTGACTTGTGCTGGCTTCCATTGAAATTGCAAAGGATCTTGCAGCTGGAGTAGTTATATTGAAATCAGTGGGACTACTGGCAAGATAAAATTAAGACATATCCAGAAAAGGGATGTTTGTCCTAATAGACACTTACAAGAATGCTGTTCTAGTAAATGATGTGGAATACTGCTGTTTGCCACCTGCTTATTGTCACAGAAGAAATTCTCTTTTTGGCAGGAGTAGTTTTCACCCAGTGCATTGTGGAAAGATGGTTCATTTCAGTGGCTCCTTGCCTTTTGTAGAGAACAGCACTGCTCTGAAGGCACACAGCCTTGCCAATAATCAAGATCATGATCAGAATTTACTCCCTCTTGATTAGATGGGCTGACAGTTACTAGCCAGTTTTATGGTTTTTCCTTCTGAACCTTGGTGGCATTTTGACTCCATTATAACTCCTCTCAGGCAGACTTTAACTTCACTAGTTCTTCTGATTGCTTATATATAAGAAGTACTTTGCAAATACAGTAATTGACAGATTGGATGATACTTGCAGTATCAGGAGTTGAAAATTAAATACTTAATTGATCTCTTCATAGGATCTGCTCATTGTTCTAGAAGTGCTGTCAATGGAGATCTGACATCAACCATTCCTGAAGAAAATAAATCAGTGTCAAAGGAAAGATCTGAACTGGAAGAGACTCTTTCATCCTTTTCCTCCTGAAACAACTGAAAGTATTAAATTTTCTATAAATACTGCTATGCAAAAGCTGCTGTAATTATACTGTTGTTATAAGAAGTAGTTATTTCCCTTTTTAGAAGGATTTCTCTGCACTTTATAGAATAACATAAATACTATCTTTGAAGTGTATTTTATCTTTATATAGTTTATTTGCAAGAGTATTTTCCTAATATTTCACAGTTTGAATGTGCATTTTTGGAACAAATGATGGCTTTAACAGATAAGCATCCACATTTGTAAATGCAGCTCTTTTTAAAAAGCGTGGTCTGACTGATACATTAGTAAATATGCTAAACTTCAGCTAAAAGTTTTCATTTTTTTTGAGAAAATGCAACTTGTGCCATGGGCCTCTTGGTCATTTGTACCAGGTCATCCACCCGGAGCTGTGATTAGCCCCACAATGGCTGTTTTTTGCCGTTGTAAGGGCTGTGGGAATGGGCACTAATGGCTCTGCTCCAGCAGCTTGACGGTAATTGACATTGCCGCCTTTAAAAACACAAGGATATACATAATCCAGTCCTTATTTTTAGGCAATGAAAGTAGAAATATTTAGTGTATTTTTCTAAAAAAATGTATAAAAATAACTTAAGATGAAGTATTTGTACCAAACATGGGATATTTAATAGTTTTTATTTATTTATTCTTTTTTGCATCAAAAATTTCTACCTACTTTCACTACTAAAGGTCTAAAGATCTACTAAAGGCTTCAAAATGTGCATAAATTGTTTCTGGGGTGTGTAGCATCACAAATAATACAGTGCTGTTAAGATTTACTCTGCTTACTTAAGATGTGTTTTTAGCAAAGTGTGATAAAAACAAGAGCTGAAATGTTAGACCGTTCTAAGCTGCTGTTGTAATGAATATTTGTATCTATACATGTTTTATTTATGACATATTTATACAAAAGGGAGTGGCTGTTTTTGCAACTCCTTTATATCATTTGAGGGTGGTATACACCAGAAGATAGATTCTGCTCTCAGTTACATCAGTGTAAATTTGCGTTAACCGTGAGGCCAGAGTCTGACTCTCTTAATAATTAATGAGTAATATAGTATAATAGTGCCTACTAGCACCTTGGTCAAGAAGGTTGTTAATGTTAGCATTGTAAGCTTTTGGGGATTTTTCGGGTGTTGGTTTAGGGATGAACTTGGTCTATAAAGTCTTAGCTGTAGGGCACTTTAAGCAAGCCATTTACTGTCCTTGATTTACACAATTGCTAAATAAATGTACAGGGTTTTTTGTACTCAAGCACATACCAAAATCTGCTTTTATAATGAGATCTTTAATTTGGTTTAACTAGTCTTCCTTTTGTGTATATAAATAATTTGAAGCAGGCTGGAAGGAACAGATGGGAATGGGAGCTTTCCTTACAAATTTTTGGAATGTTGATTTATCTAAATCAAAATAGGTCCAATTGTTGAGGAAAAACATATGAGCTGTTGACCATATATAAAATGCCAGTTTATAAACCATTATGTCAGGTTCAAGTGGAATAGAATGGTTTGTAAAAGGGGTTTGTGGATACCAGCTCAGAGCTGTCATTTGTGCTCAGTTCTGTCAGTTTTCATGTAAACTGGCATATGCATATCAGCCACACACATGCTTGTACATTTTTTTCTGAATGTTTGCTTCAATGTATTCTGTATGACATGACAATTGTAAAAATAAGTATTAAAAAAGATGTTCAGAGAAGTAAACTACATACTGCAATGAGGGTGTTGTCTTGAATCATATGCTGTCAGAGGTGCTTTTTGAAATTTCACTGAGGTTTCTGCCAGCTTCTGCAGTATTAATTACATGTCACAGTGACAGATACCTTTTTCTGCTTTCAACTGCTCTGAAGAAAAGAGGTTGGACTTCACATTGTGCAAAAAAAAAAAAAAGTGTGACTGATCAGTGCATGTAGTAGTAAGTAATAATTTTAAATACTGACACAAGACAAAAGTTGTTGTGATCAGATCCAAGCACAAAATTTGCATGTAATTGCTTCAGCACTGTTTTGGGTTTTTCTAAGTCCCCAAAGCCATCATTTCAGCTTTATGTATATATGTGTGATATGTTTCTGTTAAATCAGCCTTTTTATAGATACCTATGCCAAACATCCTAAAATGTGTTTCAGTGAAATCAGTGAAGATGATATGCCTCATACTTTTGGTAACTGGGGCTAAGAAATAATTTCTGAAAATTATCTGGCTGAATCACAATGATCCATGCATAGTAAGACTAAAAAATACCTGGATGCTCTTACATTTTTCATTTCCAAATTTAGCGGAGAGCTTATCAGGAATGCCTGATTGTATTGTTCTGTCTAGTGCAGAATGAGAGCTGAACCTCAACAGAATAATTAGTTGGTGCTTCTAGTTTTGATCTCAAGTGCTTCTGAAGAGATCAGTCTGAAACCAATTCAAATTTCTAAATAGCATTCATCACTTAAAGAATATAAACATGGGACATATATTTAGGTGAAAAGTGGTAACTTCAGTTATATCTCTGACGTTTCTAACATCAGATAATTAGAAATAGAATGCTTAGAAATTACCAGCTTTCATGATAAAGAATTAATGGTAAGGCACGCGATGATTTGGAGAGTTGTGAGTACTGAGATTACAACGTGTAGGGGCTTTAAAGTAAGTAAATTAATGTTTGTATGTCTTTCAACAGCAATTCAGCTTCACTTTTTAAACTTTTTTTTTTCATCAGAGAAAGCAATCTTTGGGATAAGAATATTTCAGAGGCTGCTTCTGCAAAAAAATTTTATTCCTTTTTTAAAAATTGAAATCACAGCTATTTGTTTTTGTTAAGGTTATTTTCACAAACTATAAACTTGAGTTTTCTTCCACTCCTATCACTTTAAGGATTCTAGTGTAGCTGTTTTTCCTGTTAGTGTAAATTAGAAACTTTTAAAAAGGGTATAATAGCTGAATAAAGGAAATGTCTATGTCTGAAAACCAACTAAAATGCAATAAAATGAATCTCTTAGTGTTATTATGGCTCTCCACCATCACAGTTATTTTTCTCAGGCTGCCACATGTAAAATGTCAGTAGCAAATGGATAGCTCTATAGCGGGATTTATACAGCAGCTCGCAGAGCTTTGTTAAAAAGCTTTTGCTTAAGCATCAGCACTCAGGAAACATGAATGCCAAATGCTTTTATATACCATATCAGTGGTAGGATATTTTTCTAAACTTGGTCCTATAGCACAATAGATTTGATTTTTGAAGAGAGGAAATGTCAGCTTGTACAGTTAGAAATCCCAATATTTGACCTGGATATAATAAGTCAATAATTCAAAATGTGGGGGTTTTTTTGTTTTGTTTTTTTTTTTAATCCAGAGACTGCTTAATCTGTTGTCTTGAAAAATGTTATTCTTAGGGATGTGTTCTGTGAAACGGAATATTGAAGCTTTAGGTTGTAACTTCAGCAATGTCACTGTAGGTTAGCATTTGCTTAGCAGTCTTGTGGAAAAACACTGGCTCAGCTGGTCGGCCTGTAACATTATCTATTCAAGCTGTGTTTCTGCAAAGCCCCTAAATATTTTAAATCCTATTTTTAGACATGTGAGTGACTCATCTGCCTAAAGTACTTGCTTAAGTGCTGTGCAGAGTTGGGCCAGAGAGGTACTGGCAGGATGAACTTGCTTACACTGCCAGGCCAGCATTGTTTGTTCATCGACTGAGTGTTTAGAGACTCAGTAGAGGCCATGTAAGGTTGAGTTTCCAGTAGCCTTTGTGAATGAGATGCCATGGTTAAATCTGCAGATGCTGTCTATCACTGTTTCTTTCTGCTGAGATGATTAAATATCTAGTGCATTTTTAGTGTTAATTTTATTATGTGCCTGTGTACACAAGTTACTTGTTAGCTAAACAAGACTGTACCTATGCATTTTTATGTCTTATATTGAGTTTGTTGGTTGGGGTTTTTTTTAAACATCTAAAGAAATGAGAATTAGAAGCTTTCTTGAGGTGGTTTTTTTTGTTTGTTTGTTTTTTCTCTTTGAATGGTTTAAATATTAAAATAAATAGCCTTTTTTACTTAATTTTAATTCTTTTTACTTTTCTCCCTAAGGAAGAAATACTATACACTCCTAAACTCTTTGATATTTATGATTGTTTCTAAGTCATCCAGGTTCCATCACTTGAAAAAGTTTGGATTTGTCCTAACCCAGAGCTTTAGCTCTTCTGAAATCCTTATTTTTACTTTTGTCCTTGTTTTGTCCCTATTTCTTAGCTTTTCTGCATCATTTGGATAGATAGTGGTTGATAATACAGAGGGTTATAGGAAACGATAAAAAAAGCTTCTACAGTGAATCTTTTTGGAATAGGTTCTTAAACATTCTACCTGCTTTACTACTTCTGATGAACTTGAGTGTTTTTTTTTTTTTTGGCATGCTGAGAGTCACAGTGATGCACTGTGTATGCTAACTAATGCTCTTGCTCCACTTAAGAGAATTTTACAGCTCTTGTAAAGTGAAAATCCTAAATCCTGAAGTGTTGCATTTCTGTGACTATGTTTGCTCTCAAGCTTTTTCTACAGAGTGAATTCTAGAAACAGATTTGCTCCTTTGACCTTGATACTCTTTTTCCCATAGATAACATACCCATCCCCCCAGCTCCCCAAATGTAAAGACAGGCTTTGCTCTTGACAGGTATGTCAGCTGACTTGTGGGATGAAGAATTGATTAATCACCCACAGGAGATGACAACTTGTAGGTCCAGGCAATTAGGGTCAACTAGTCTGTACTAGTTGGAGCTGCCAAAAACCCAAGAGGATGTAGAGGACAGCCTGGAAATAACAGAGGGGTAAGAACAGCACAATGCTTAGGCATGTGCTAGAATTTATCCTTTGTCAATGAAGAATCTATGATAAAAATTCTGTTTTTCAAGGCTGGCTGGTGGACAGGCTGTTCTGTCAACAGTTAACTACCTGGTTTGCATGGAGAATTGCATTTCTACCCCATCTTTTGTTTCAGCAACTCTTTTTCTGTAGTGTAGTACAGGAACTGTAAAAACAGCATAATAAATAAAGAAGGAGCCACAGACTTTATGGTGCAGAAAGCATGCTTTATTTCAAATGAACAATTCTATCTCAAGGAGGTTCAACAGCTACCAAGCTCTATTACTACATTAGGAGAACTAAAGCAAATTGAAGTGCAGGCTGGTATTTGATGTTGTAGCAACAGTTTGTTTTCAAACTGTGGTTCATTGCTTAGTTGCCCGGAATTGACTACTGGGTGTCTAATACTACCACACAAACTCAATCACTGCACCCTAAGAACCTCCGAGATGGGGTACTGCTGCTGCACTTGACTACCTAAATAGCTTTGCTGATTAAGGGGATGGCCAGGTGATGTTACTTTTTAAAAAGCTATTCAAGCAGTCAATATGTCAGAAACAGTACACAGACAGTGGGTGAACAAAGTGCTGGCCGCTCGCACTTTGTCCAGAAATTGTCAGTCAGATATGAAAATTATGACATAATCAGATCCAATGTAAAACATTAAAGCAATGCTTACAGGAGGGTAATTGCAAACATCACCAATGCCTTACATTTCTGATTCAACATAAATATTTGTGCACATATGAAATACTGTGCACAGTATCATGTCTTAGGTGTAGGTAATCTTCAACAGGGAGCCTCTCTACCTGTTGAGGCATTCTTAGACATCAACAATGAGTTGAGGCGCAAAAATTAGTTAAATGTTGAGCAGGGTAGTCGTTTGCTAGGAAACTTTCCCCTGCCAACTGTTAGTTCCAAAAGTTAAGTTTCAAAATGTCATAAAATAAATGGTACAAAACTTCATAACCGTTAACTTCGGCTATATACAGTATGTACATGTCAGTGAAAAAAATGGTTTAAATTCTTAGGTCAATAATGACTATAAGTCATAATGCATAGCTCTGGACTTTGTCTCATTCAGGTAGGTAAAAAAATATTTTTCTTTTATATTTACATATCAGATATTTCAGTCCATATATGAATCACTTGTAAAAATACAAGTGTAAATATTACAGATTAAGCTCTCTAAGGTGATCGGATATTTATATTCACAGTGGCAGAATCGGTACCAAATTCATTCCCTAAATTCAGAGTATAAAGTCCACCATCGTTCTTCTGGACATCCATGATGATCAGGGTGGTTAGATCTTCACTGGTTTCGACGTGGAATCTGCCTTGCTGGTCCTGACTTGTAATTTTTCTCCCTTTGCAGTACCATGTTATTTCAGGAGGAGGTTCACCCGAAAAGGCACAGGATAATGTGAGAACTTTTCCTTCATCAATGCTGATATCAGATGGGAGAGCTTCAATTTTGGGTGGTACTCCTTTATAAAACAGGAGAAGAAATACCAAGTTAGTCTGTTTTCACTAAGCCATGCAGCAGCTTTACTCTGAGGACTACTTCAGGATAGCTAAAGCACTAACTCTAACAATAATTGTAATGCTCACCTCTCAGACCTGATTTAAGCATTTTACTAGTTGAACTCTCCAGTTGAGCCATACTAGATTTCCCCATAATACTGCTGGAGCTCATCTCTACAAAGGATTCTTTCATGGAGGACATGCTTTTGGCAGACATGCTTTCAAATTTCATTTCAGTCATGCTGCTACTGCTGAAACTGCTGAATGAAGCCTCTTGTTTAGAAGAAGCCATTTGAAAGGACTGAGAAGAAAAACTTTCGTGCATGCTTGCGTCGCCACTGGTCTTCAATACTACCTCTTTCGGAGGTTCTTCAACTAGAGCTGAGGAGCATTGCAAACATAGAAGGAAAAAGCAACAACATCACATTAACGAACAAAGTCATGCAGTTCTGTATGGTTAATTTTACACAAATGAAGACAGCATACTTTGCTTTCAATGGAAAACTGCAGTGGAGTATGAAATTGTTTACAATAATTTGATTCAAGATATCCAAATCACAAGCAGTAATTTAGAAATTAAAAAATAGGCAATGAAACTTACAGTATGTATGAGCTTCAAGGAAAAACATACATACTTAAGAAAAAACAGGTCATCACACAGTGTTTATTAGAACCATTACTAGAATTAGACACCGAGAAATTGTTCATATTTGTAGAAGCTGTGAGACATTTTCAAGTTCTTACAAACACACAATAGTAAAATCTATATTTCACTGTATTGTTCTGTAGCTATAAAGGGCAACAGGAAAGCTCAGTCACTGCAGCTTTGCTTTAAATCCAAACGCAGTCATACAAGCAAATGACAGCCACCCCTTGATGCTAGGAACTGGGATATGGTATAGCCAATAAAATGATAAACCCAGTTCGGTTAAGTTGCCATAAAAAAATTTAACTGTGGAATGACTTTGTTTTATTGTAACAGATTTTGTTAGTAAATGAGGAAAGAACAATTACCAGCACCAAGGTCTTAACATACTCATCCTAGAACGAATGCTCATAGCTTTCTCTTAACATGCACCTGTTGGTGTAATAGAGCACCTCTGTGCGACTCTGTGGGTGTTAAAAAGATTTCTAATGCTGTTTTAGGGCTGTATATGTAATATACAAAAGAAATATTAACTTAAAATACCTAAGTCAATGTTACCAGTGGCTTTTATTGTAAGTCATTTTAGTAGACACACCACAACAAAAAGTTGTGACTGTTCTGAACACAAGACCCGAAGAACAAACTTACGGAGTACAGTCAGAGATGCTGTAGCAGAGCACTGTCCATGGTAATTTTTTGCCTTGACTGTGTATTTTCCAGTGTCACTCACTGCTGCATTTCGAATCTCAAGAGAATATGTATTTTTAGAGCGAGATACTCTGAGGTGCGATGAAACTGCAATCTAAGGCGGGAAAACAAAATGGTTTCATTAAGACTGATTTTATGAGTAATTCTAATTTTTCAACTAAATATATTAAATTATTACTTACAGGTTGATTATTCTTTAACCACTCAACTTCTGGAGAAGGATCTCCGGAAACTTCGCAGGTGAACAACACGTCTTGTCCTTCATTGACATTTTGAGACTTAGGCTGCATGATGAATGCTGGTTCACTGGAGCGCTCTTTAGAAAGGGCCACAACATACTGGCATTTAATAATGCCTTTGTCAGTTTTACCCTCACAGGTGAGTATACCTTCATCCTTATTACTGGCCTTTTTGATAGTTAGCGTGTGATCACTTCCAGAAACACCGTATCTGTAATCATCTGAATTTCTCAGCTCCATTCCGTTCAGCACCCATTTTACTTCAGAGGCACCAGGAATGTTGGCTTTCAGTGTCACTTTCTGCCCTTCAGACACTGTCATTTTAGTTGAAGAAGCTGTAATTTCTGCTTTCAATTGTTTGACATCTTCAGTAACAACTGACTTTTTAATGACTTCTTGAACTGCAGATTTCTCTTCAGTTGCCACTACTGATTTCTTCTGTGTAGAAACCGTAAGCAACTCCTCTTCTTTCTGAACTGTTTTATGAGATTCAGATACACTTCTTACCTGGGAATGGATATTTTTAAATACTTGGCCAGTAAACTGGAAGTTCGTTTTCGAAACACCTCCTTCCCCAATAATTTCACAGGTGTATTCTCCTTTATCAGATTCCAGGAGCTCATGGATTTTGAGCTCATAAGTACCATCTGCTGCATAATGAAACCTGAAATGATGGTCTTCTTTCAGTTTTTTACCATCCTTATACCAAGCCACTTCTCTGACACTTAAAACATTGCTTTCAACTGCACAGGATAACTTTACCTTATCTCCAAGAGTTTCTGCTTTCAGATGCTGTTTTATCTTTGGTGGAGCAGCAGTTGGTAATTGTACTTTCTCTGCTGGTACTGTTTTGTCTCCAGGTGGTGACTTAGCTTTTGGGGGACTGCTGATGGGTTCAGGAGATTTCACTCGTTTAGGAGACTTAACTGGCTCTGGTGACTTCACACGAGGCTCAGGAGATTTGATCCTTGGAGGTGAAGTAATTGTTTTTTCAGGAATTTTTGTTCTTTGAATGGTCAAAGTAAAATGTGCTTCCTGTCTTCCTTCAGAGTTTTCCACCACAACAGTGTAACTTCCTTCATCTGACATCTGGACCGAAGAAATTTCAAAGGTAGACTTGTACTGTGTTCGTGTTACTTGGAAGCGCCTTGAAGAAACAACAGGTTGACCTGCACGGAGCCATGTTATTGTTGGTGCTGGTTCACCATCAACATCACAGGAAAATCTTGCAGTCTCCCCTTCAGAAACTGTGATTGACCGTGGCTTTGTAAGGATTGTTGCTGGCAGAGTGCTTTTGAATGCTTTGTGTACTCTCCTTTCTTCCACTGATTTTTCTTCAGCTGCAGTGACTTTTTCTTCAGAAGCAGCATAGTGTTCATAGGATAAAAGTGATTCTCTTGTTGCTGACACTTCTGATTTGACCTCTCTTACTGAGGAACTTGCTTCTGTTGCAGATGCTTTCTTAAATGAGGAGATTGCATATGCCTCTGTTTTTGTCAAGTCAGGTAAAATTGACCTTGGTACTTCTTCATCTCTCCTCTGGGAAGAGTATGTAGTGTAATCTCCTCCAGTAACATCTAGTGTTGCATAATCAGAGCATTCCCCTTTGTAGTTTGTGCATACAGCTCGGTATGTTCCACTGTCATCAATATGGCAGTCGAGAATCTCCAGAGTTAATACACCACTCGTATTAGTAAAGTGTATCTTCCTGCTCTCTTGGAGCTCAATACCATTGTGGTACCACTTCACTTCGGCAGTTGGTTTTGATTGGACATTTAAAATGAACCTAGTATTATGGCCACATGGTACCCGGTGTGAGCGCATTCTCAGGGTAATGCGAGGAGCGTGGTCAAGGGTGAAAGGCTGCTGAGTCAGAACTTCATATTTCCTTTCCATCGTTTTTTGAGTTTTCAGAGCAGATTTCATGGACTCATATCTAGAAAATATATCAAATCTTGCCATCCTCTCAAACCGGGAGAGAGATCTTTCACTAGAGACTGGGCTAGGTGAGCGTGGTCGAGTTCTCTCTGGTGTTGGGGATCTTCTCTCACTTTCTTCAGGAGGCCGTGAGCGAGGTTGAATTAATTCAGATACAGGACGCATCAACTCAATGTAAGTTGGAGAAAGGGATCTTCTTCTCCTTAGTAGTCTAGAGGGAGGTGAAAATTCCCTGTGAGCATATTGCACCATTTCTATTTCTTCTTCTTCTTCTGATGTGATCTCAGTTATTTCTCTTTCCCTCCTTCTCCTTAGTCTACTCTTTTCTTCCTCTGCCATATATTTGAGCTCACTTCTGTATTCAGAAAGTCGTTGATCAGTGCCAACAGGACGGAGCAATTCTTCATCCTCCCTCTCATCCATTATTCTTTGCTTTTGTTTAGGCGGTCGGTAGGCAGCCCTGTCGTGACGCTGACGAAGCTCTGCATAGCTTGCACTGGTCTCAGCTTTAGTTGGGATGTGATAGCTTGAATACCTCAGCTCTCTTTTTCTTTCTTCCTCTGAACTGACCTGTGCTCCTGCAGTAGAATACCGAAGGGCAGACAGTTCAAAGCGTGGGGGGCTTCTACTTGGTGGAGAAGCAGAAAAGCCTAACTCCAGCTCTTCTTCAAGGCGCAGTCTTTCCTCTTCGGTTCTCTTCATGGCTAAGTAGTCATCTATAGGCATGAGCAATTCCTCATCAGACAAATCGCCAAGTGATCGCCTTCTTGGTCTATAGTAATATTCATACTCTGGAGATGGGGTACGCCGGCGTGCTGGTCTCACAATTTCAAGATCATCTTGTGTGAGCTTTGGTATGCGCCATTTAGGCTTGTACTGATCAGAAATGCGTGGCAGTGGCATCACATAAAATTGCTCCCACCTGGAAAGACGTATGCGTTTCTGGCGTTTCTGAACAGTCCTCTCAAGTTTTCCAGGCATTTCATACTGGTCTCGCAGCCTCTTGTACCACTTCATGTCTGAGAGAGGCACAAAGTGTTTAATATGCTGATCTTCCTCAAGAGCTGCACGCACATGTTTGCGAGGCTCTGGGATCTCATATGGCATACGAAGTCTTCTTTCTTCCTTCTCCTTCTTTTCTTCTTTCTTAATTTCATATTCACCTTTGACGGTCTTTGAGCTAACAGCTGGTTTATATAAGATAGCAGCTTCTCTGAGAGCCTCTTGTGCAGTTTGTGTCAGTGGAACAGCTTCAACCCCAGAAAGGATTTCTGCCATTCGTAAGGTCTTGTCAATTTGCCTTTGTACATGCTTCTCCCGCTCTTCTTCCGTCTTGTACTCACGCTTGACATACTTCAAGCGTTCAACTTTTAGATAAGCCTGACAGCTTGTAGACCCAGCACTGTTTGTAGCAGTAACTCTGTAATAGCCACTGTCTTCTGGTAAAGTATCTCTGATATGCAAAGCATAATAATCTAAACCTTCATGAATTATATCGAAGTTGGGACCAAAGGATAGAGGTTGACCATCTTTCTCCCATGTCAACGTTGGTTTTGGCACACCAGATACCCTGATCTCAAAACTGACATTTTGGCCTTCTTGACATTCAGCATTTGCCAGCAGTCTTTTAAACATTGGCCTGAGTGTGGCATCTGCTGGAGGTGGATGTGGAATCACAGTCAGCTTAGCTTTGCAGCTATCCTCGCCGTATTTATTGCGTGCCACAATACTGTATTCAGCATCATCCTCTTCAGTGACATTATTAATGACAAGTTGATAAAGACCCTTGTCTGATTCAAAAGTGTACTTCTTATCATCATCTCCAGGTTTGATTTTCTGGCCTGATTTGTACCATGTTAAGCGAGGTTCTGGGTGAACTGTTATAGTTACTCCAAACCTGACATTTTCTCCGACATATGCAGTGCGGTTATACAAAGGCAGAGTAAATTCTGGGGGATGCTCTAATAGTCTCATAGTATCAACCCGTCGTTTCACTTTTCTAACAGTTCTGCATCTGTAGTGCTCAGAAATTTCTCTCACACCTTTAACAAAAAGTTCTGCATAAGAGCTGTCTTCCCCATAATCATTTACTACCTTGCATCTGTAGGTACCATCATCTGATTTAGAGACATCTTTGACATACATTGTTGCCACACCATCTTCGTATTTGATTTCATATTTCTCATTGCTTTCTAATTGCCTCATACCAAAGTACCATGTGACTTGTGTGGACTCATCATAGTTTTCAATTGTACATACATACTTGGCATGGCCTCCTTCTTCTGCAACATTATGTTTTATCTGCCCAGCAATAGGCCCAATGTCTATTGGGGCAACTTTAACTTTAGCCACTGTTATGCCTTTCTGGGATCTAATTGCGCCTCCACAGGAAATGCGGGCTACTGACACAACTGTGTTCCACTCCTTCTTTACTAGAGTATGATAGTATCGCCTGTGCCTCAAGGTCTTAATGGTTTTAGTACTGGTCTTTTCTGTCTGCTGTTTTAGCCACACATGATTAAGCGCTTCAGCAGCTGTCATCCGAGATTTTCTTTCCTTTACTAGTAAGCGATCAATGAAGTCCATAGCCTCGATGCTTACGTCTTTGAATGCTTCATCATCGAAGGTGTATTCAGCATTTAGAATATTTTCAATAACCTGTTGATTTGTTTCAGCAATGAAAGGGTTAAGGCCACTGAGAAGTATGTATGTTAGAGCACCAACTGACCACATGTCAGTAGCTGTGCTGACCAAGTCATGGTGATGTACTTCAGGTGCATAATATTCAGGAGAAGTGAACTGGAGTCTAAAGCTGTCTCCAGGCCTCAACTGTCTGGCTTGACCAAATTCAACGATTTTAATTACAGAGCTTCTTCTTGTGAGGTAAATAATATTGTCTGGTTTAATATCAAAATGTCCAATGCTATGACGATGTAAAAATTCTAGTGCATCACAGACCTGGCGTACGTAACTTACTATTTCTCTTTCATTAAGTTCAAATGAAGCTGTGCTGATTCTTTCAAAGATGTCAACTCCGGAAATGAATTCAAAGATCATGACCAATTCTTCTAGGCTCTCAAATGATTCATGAAGATACAGGATATTTTGGTGCCTAGCAATGTTTAGGATGGAAATTTCTTTCTTTACCAAAACTTGGTCAGCACCCTTTACTTTGACAAACTTGGCCAGGTAAGTCTTTTTTGAAACTGCCTCAACACAGCGGTGTGCAATGCCAAATTGCCCACGTCCGAGCTCTTCTGCAATCATATATTTGTCATAGAGTTCTTTTGTAGAATAGTGAGCTGCTTTAGCTGCCGTAACTTCTCTGGTTTCATCAACTTCTTCATCATAGTTCATTACCCTGGTCTTATCTTCCTTTGTTACTATTGGATCAGTAGGTTCAGAAGGCTGACTTTGGCCAAACTTGTTCTCTGCAATTACACGGAACTGGTAGGTGGTCTTGCCAAACAGGTTCACCACTGTGTATCGTGTATCACGAGCTTGTGCAACACGAATCCATCGCTCTGCTGTTGTAGCACGTTTCTCAATAATGTAGTTTATGATCCTGCTTCCACCATCAGTAGCTGGTTCACTCCAGGTTAAGTTGACTGAATCCCTTGAAACATCAGTTACCTTCAGACCTCTTGGTGGATCAGGCACATCAGCCACATCTAATTCAACTGTTTTTTGATCAATTCCAAATCTGTTTTTGGCACAAACAATGTAAAACCCTGCATCTTTTCTGTCAACACCATTTGGGAAAACAAGAGATGTGAATGATCGTGTAACAATGACTTGGTAGTGTCCATTAGTATCAATGAGATCTTGTCCCTTCTGCCATGTGATCACAGGGGGAGGCTTGCCACTGAATGGAATCTTGATGCTCACCACTTCCCCTCTGAGGGCATGAACAGCTCCCATGCCTTCCAGGTTTTTGGGTAAATGAATCTTTGCAGGAACTGGAATAGAAGGAGGAAGAAAAAGCACATGACCAAAAGCACACGAGAAGAGCATCAATAGTCTAAATATTCAAAATTAAAACGAATTTGTCTTGGTTATCAAAACCCTTCATTCACCTTCAACATCCAGAGAGGCAGTGCCAGACACAGATCCTCCTTGGTTGGTAGCTCTAACTTGATATACCGTGGCATCATCGTCTGTTACATTCGTGATGATGAGCTGGTAATATCCACCCTTGAATTCCTGTATCTTGATCTTCTCCCCATCTGGCATGATTTCTTTGCCCTGTCTGTACCACTTGACAATTGGCTTAGGGTGACCAGTGACTTTGCAGACAAATGTGGCATTAGCTTGAAATTTCACATTCAGATTCCTTAGTTCTTCCTTGAAATGTGGAGCTTTAATTGGTACATCAGATTTTGGAATGACTGGTTGGGATACCTCACTCCACTCACTTTCACCACCAAGATTTTCACATTTTACACGGAACTCATATTCAAGACCTTCAATAAGATCTTTCACAGAGTAGACTGTTTCACGAATTTCATCTGTTGTTACAGAAATCCACTTGTTTTGTTTTTTCTCACGCTTCTCAAGATAGTAAGTTCTAATCTTTGCACCGCCATCACTTGCAGGTGGCTTCCATGAGACAACGCAAGAATCCTTTGTGACAGCACTTGCTACTGGCTGGCCGGGCTGTCCTGGTTTTTCTGTAAAGAATAACAAAGTTCAAAAACTGAAGTGAGCTTGACTTACTAACAAGGTATGCTTGTTTTGGCTGGGGTAGAGTTAACTTTCTTCCCAGTGGCTAATACGGGGCTGTGTTTTGGATTTGTGCTGAACACAGGGTTGATAACATAGAGATGTTTTTGTTATTGCTGAGCAGAGCTTACACAGAGCTAAGGCCTTTTCTGCTTTTTGTACTGCCATGCTGGTGAGGAAATTGGGGCTGTATGGGAGGGTGGGAGGAGACACAGCCAGGACAGGTGACCCCGAGTGACCAAAGGGATATTCCAGACCATATGACACCATACTCAGTATATAAAATGGGGGAAGGGTGGGACATTTGAAGTGCTGGCATTTGTCTTCCCAAGCCACTGTTACATGTGATGGGGCCCAGCTCTCCTGGAGATGGCTGAACACCTGTCTGCCCATGGGAAGCAGGGAATGAATTCCTTGTTTTGCTTTGCTGGTGCACGCAGCTTTTGCTTTTCCTATTAAACTGTCTTTATCCCAACCCAAGAGTCTTCCAGCGTTTACCCTTCTGATTCTCTCCCTGATCCCACCGGTGGGGGAGCGAGCCAACAGCTGCATGGGGCTTGACTGCTGGCTGGGGTTAAATGAAAACACAGGGGAGTACAGACATTGATATTTTGGCCTCCACTTACCAAACGGAGGCTTCATAAAAACGACAGATGACACCTCCAGTGCTTCACTAATGCCGTACATATTCTGAGCAGAAACACGGAAATAATAGCCTGCATTTTCAGTTAGGTTAACAATTCTACACGTTGTGCCTGAAATACTTGAAGATACAAGTTGCCATTCTGCTCCTTCCTTGACTTCACGTTTCTCTATGATGTAATTGGTTATCATAACACCTCCATCATCCTCTGGTGGTTTCCAGCTTATCACCACAGAATTCTTCAGTATAGACTCTATAACAATTGGCCCTACTGGTTTATCTGGTTTATCTGTACAAGAAAAAGCACAAAATTTTTATTTCTTTTTCCAGTCAATATTTGAGAAAATATTCCACAAAAGTACTGAAAATAAAATTAATTACCTTGTATTTCCACTTTAAGTGTAGTGTCAACTGTTCCAAATGTGTTACTGAGTTGTACTTTGTACTTCCCAGCATGAGTTTTGTGCTGGACATTCTTAATAGCAAGGTGAGTATACTGTTCTGTGTTCTCAATAGTAATTGTTTCTGATGCTCTCAAAGGTTTGTTGCCATGGAACCAAGTTATTGCTGGTACTGGCCGGCCAATATACACAACATGAAGGCGGAGGGTGCCACCTGCACCTGCATAGTATTTCTCTTTCAATGGGAAGCCAGGGTGGAACTGAGGAGGAGCTTGCAATAATAGCTTGCCACTAGTTTCAATTTCTCCGACATCATTGGTAGCCATACAAGTGTAAAGACCTTCATCCTCCTGTTCATCTGTCATTACTGTCAGTGTATGATTGCGTCCATCAGATGACATTTTGTATTTTCTGCTTTGTACCAGCTCTTTGCCAAAGCGGTACCATTTAATATCAGGCAAAGGTCTCCCAACAATCTGGCACGTCAGCTGAGCTGCCTCACCCAGTTTAGTTGTAACATCCTGCATTTCTTTTTTTATGGCAGGTGCTTCTCCAGCTATGACAAAGAAAATTAAGAAAATAATGATGATTACAATGAAATTTTCCTATATTATTAGATTACTGGAAATTAATTTCCATTTATACTTGTTCCTCTTATACTTGAAAGACTGTCCTTTGGGACAGTCATGTTAGTAAATATCATGTAAAACAAATAGGCAGCATGTTAAATGCAGCACCATGGCTTATGACACAGCAAATCACAACAATATCCCAGCAAATGTGACAATATATTTTTGCTTACATGTTAATTTAGTTTTCACTGCCATAGCAGTCCTTCGAGGTCTGCTGAGGCCAGTCTGATTTTCTGCAAAAACACGGAACTCATATTCTGTGGCCTCTAGTAAACCTCCAACTGTAAACTGCCTGTCCTTGATGCATTCCTTATTGCATTTTTTCCAGGTGCTTTCTCCAGACTGGCGATATTCAACCCAATAGCCAAGGATCTCTTTGCCACCATCACTTTCAGGTCGTTCCCATTCTAATGTAATGCTGTCCTTAGATATAGAAGTGATCTCAATTTCTCCAGGTTGGCTTGGTTTGTCTGAAAATTAAAATAGATACAGAAAATCGATTTTTCTCTAAATGTCATTAAGTTGCTCTTTAAAAGATCTGTTAATGCAGACATTATCTTACCGAATGGATCCTTGCATACAACTGGTTCAGAAGCAGGACTCGCTTCACTTTCACCAATGTCATTTTGAGCAATGACACGGAATTGATATTCAGCATCTGGAACAAGTCCTGTGACTGTGTACATTGTAGTGGTAATCTGTGTCTTATTATGACGGACCCATTTTTCTGTAGATGTCTCTTTACGTTCGATATAGTAGCCAGTTACACGAGAACCACCATCATCTTTAGGTCTGGACCAGGACAAGTTGACAGAACTCTTTGTAACATCAAGCACTTCAGGTGGGTTGTTTGGAGGCTCTGGTGGATCTATTAACAATTATAATAATAAAAATAATAGAAATAACAGTGACATAGCATTAAAATTTCTGCGTATATTATTGCACTTTTAAATCATAATGTAGTAACTAATTTTTTTTTTTTTTTTTGTGTAGAAGAATACTTACTTAGAGGTGTCTTTGGTACTGCTGCTTCTTCAGATTTGAGAGATTTGCTAATACCAAAATGGTTTTCAGCAGAAACACGGAAGTGATATTCCACATTTTCTTTGAGCCCTTTCACCACTAGGGATGTCCCTTTCACTCTAGAGTCAACCGTGTACCAGGCAGTCTTCGGCACTTCTCTTCTCTCAACGATATAACCCAGGATATCTGCACCACCGTCATCTGTAGGAGGTCTCCAGCTTACTCTGACAGAACGAGCTTGTATATCATCATACTCAAGTGGTCCTTCTGGTGGATTTGGAATGCCAATCACTCTGACTTTAATATACACGGCTTTCTTGCCGCACTTGTTTTCAAGTACCAAATCATAGGTGCCTGAATCTTCTCTTTCTGCATCTTTGATCACAAGTTCTGTGTGAGTCTCAGAAGTTGCAATCATGGCCCTCTTGCTGATGTCCTGTCCTTCTTTTGTCCATTTGCATACTGGGATGGGCTTACCCTTAATGGGTATTGTAAGCCTGATTACTCCTCCTTGTCTCACCATGAGACCTTCTTGGTATTTTTCATCAAGTTCATAGTCCGGATATTCTGTAAACAGAAATAACGTGTCATGCTATGTCCTTCTACAGATGATATCATACCTGCTTTAGGCAAAAATTTTTTTAGGACAGCTTTCGACAAGAGTTAAGACTTGAAATGTCTTACCAAGCATTTCTGTTATTTTGACTGTTCCTGGCACTTCAGCAGGTTCTCCTGGCCCACCTGCATTACAGGCTAGCACACGGAATCTGTACTCTGCACCCTGGGGAAGATGTGTCAAGGTGTATTCCCGAATCTTGGTCGGCGTAGTATTGCATTTGGTCCATTCAAATTGATCAACCTTTTGCATCTCAATTAAGTAGCCAGTAACTTTAGAACCACCTTCATCTTCTGGTGGACTCCAAGCCAGGGAAACAGATGTTCTTGTAGTATCAGTGACTCTTGGATTCTGAGGTTTACCTGGAGGAGCTGGAAGAGAAGATCAGATAGGCAGGTGGAATTTGTTTTTATGAATATCTGAAAGATGAAACTTGCAACTCATGATCTGTAATAAGTCTATAGTGAATTTATACAGGAAAACTTTGAATGAACAATTTTCACTAATATTTTCTTTGTTTTCTCCAGTCAGAATCTCATTTGTTAATACATCCAGATAAATTTCCAAATTAGAAAAAAGAGTAAATTTTACTAGTGTCATTCCCTTCTACCATAACGTGTTTGGTCTTTGTAGGAAATTGCTTACCAATTGGATCTCTGGCGACAGCAGACTTGGAAGGGCGGCTGGGTTTCCCAGTGCCTCTGGCATTGATTGCTGTGACCCGGTGTTCATATTCTAATCCTTCGACCAACCCAGTGGAACGATAACGAGTCATGGTGACTGGAACTTTATTTACACGGATCCATCTATCTGCTCTAACTTCTTTGCGTTCCACAATATAACCAGTAATCTGTGAGTCACCATCGTCTTCTGGAGGATACCAAGTTAATGTCATGCCATCTCGAGAGATATCAAACACTTCTGGAGTGCCAGGAGGACCAGGAATACCTGTAAAAACATGACATGGAATTAGTGAAGAAAGCATCAGACGACTTCACACATTAGTAGTATGTGACATATTGTGAATAACAATGTAATATCAATGTCTTATCAAACTCTTAGTAGCAGATATCTAAGTAATTTACTAATCAGATCAATGAAAAACTTCTGGTTTTGTAATGGGGTAAAGCAGTTTTTCAAGACTAATGGTAGACCTGAGCAGAAAATCCAAGTTTACCATCCATGTTCTGTGCAGTACATCTATAATACATATACAGATTTATGGATGTCATTTTTCTCTGGAAAATAACAACATTACTGTGCATCACAATGTACAATTTTATCTGGCAAAAGGAAGTAGCAACATCTAGAAAATTCTAGTATATGTGTGGATATAAAAGCCCATTTAAATATATATTTTTAATTTTAAAGGTAGGGAATGAACAAAAATTCAGACTTACGGATTCTGCTCTTGCATTCTATAATTTCAGACTGCAGGTAAGATCCAATTCCAAAGCGGTTTGTAGCAGCTACACGGAACACATATTCTGCACCTTCAACAAGTCTGGTGAACTTAAATGTTGTCCTGGTTACTGACTCTGAAACTGGCAGCCATCCAGGACGGTGAGCATCACGCTGTTCTACCACATACCCACTAAGAGCAGCTCCACCATCCAGCTCAGGTGGCTCCCAGGAGATGGTTACATAATTTGAATCAATTTCATCAATTCTGATAGGTCCAACAGGTGGTCCAGGCTTGTCTAGGGAAAAAAAGAAAAAAAAGAAACTTACAAAACAGGTGGAAAAAAGGAATCATATTTCTCATGTAAAAGTTGAAATGGAGAAATATCATGGACAATTATTTTCAAGAATTCTTACCGAGGATTATAACCTTTAGTGTATCGGTAACTGTTCCAGTTGTGTTCTTCAGTTCAAGTGTATACTCCCCAGTGTCATGTATGGTGGTCTCACGCACAGTTAATTTGGCTATTTTGGCAGCAGTCTCCATTTTGATGCGTTCTGATTCTTTTAGTTTAGAACCAGCAAAGAACCAAGATGCACTTGGAGGTGGTCGTCCTTCAACTGGAATGGCTAATTCAATGGGCTTTCCAGCAGGTACGTGGATTGTCTTCTGAGGTATTCCAGTGAAGTCAATTGTTGGTAGAACTAAGGAAAGCAAATAATTGATATCTTAAATACCTGTTTTATAACTATCACATTCATTTGGTGTAAGCTTGACCCTATTGTTTTCAACTGCAGACACCTACCTTTTCGGTCTTGAACTGTCACTGCTGTGACAATCTCTCGTGGTTCTGACACGCCCTTTTGATTCTGTGCTCTGACCCTGAACAAGTACTGTTCACCTTCATTGAGAGAGATAATGGTATGTTCGTAGACGGTAGGCTTCAATGTTACTACCTTCAACCATCTTTCTGTTCCAGCTTTGCTGGCCTCAATAACATAGCCAGTCAATCTGCTGCCACCATCATGCAGTGGCTTCTCCCAAGCAAGTGTAACAGTTGATTTAGTGGTGTCAATCACTTCGAGTTTTTGCGGTACCATGGGGACATCAGATACCAGTACTGCATCAGATGTTTCACAGCCTTCACCAATACCGTAAATATTTTCTGGTAGTACTCTGAAATAATACAAAGCTCCTTCCAGAAGTCCAGTAACTCTATAAAATGTCTTGCTGCATTTGGTAGTGACAGTCTTGTAAGCTCTCATGGAAGCTTCACGTTTCTCAATTATGTAATTGTTGACTGGGGCTCCACCATCAATGACTGGAATGTCCCAAGTAAGTGTCACAGAATCTTTTGATACTTCCTTAACTCTCACTGCAGGTGGTGGACCAGGTGTATCTAAAACAAACAAACAAAAATATTTTTTCCCCTTTTGGATCCTTTCATTTTACAGTCAATTACTACTTCTGCATAAAACAAAAATGCTGGGATTTGATTTATAAACCTACATAGCTCCTGAAATTACATATTTTCCTTTGGATTAGATTGTTTCCCTGACTTCTCAAACATTCTCATGTTATTTAAAATGCAAACTTCCTTTGGAAATGAATGACACTTATTTCTGAGCAATGAGCACACAGAGTGGTGTCATGCTCATATACAACTGGTAGCAGTACTTACCATACACTTTCACAGAAATAGTTGCAGATTTTTTTCCTGATTGATTTTCAGCCTCAATGATGTATTTTCCAGCATCATACCGATTAACTTTATCCACAATAAGCAGAGTGTAGCTGTCTGTAGTATCAATAATGCCTCGACTTACAAGGTCAACACCCTGCTTGCTCCATGTGATTACAGGAGTAGGTCTGCCAGATACAGAGACCATTAGGCGCAGGGAACCACCAGCTCTGACTGTAACTGTCTTCTTCAGATCATCAGCAAGCTCAAGTTCAGGTATTTCTGATGAAGGGTGTAAGAAACATGGAATTAGTTAATCTTACAGAAGTTCTAAATGAAAACATAGTGTCCTTAAAATATACATTAAGTTTTGAAATTACCTATTCTTTCCACAGGTTCTATTTCTGCTGATGATTCGCTAAATTCACTCATACCATTCACATTTGTTGCAGCAACTCTGAATTGGTATTTCTGGTTCGTTTTAAGACCAGTTACGGTGAACTCCGCATTCCTCAGAGTGGCGGTTGTATGTGGTCGATACCACTGTTTGCTGCCTTCTTCTTTCATTTCAAGAACATAGCCTAAGAGGTCAGCGCCACCATCATATGTGGGCTTTGACCATGCTAAACTTATGCTATGCTTTGTAGTATCCACAACTCTTGGAACTGAAGGTGATGCAGGAGTATCTTTGAAAAAGAAGAAAATGCATTTTACATTGGTGCAGGAAACATTTTACAGTGAAAACATTTTACAGTGAAAACCAACTTCCAGACAGCTAATCCCAGGAAGTGCATTTAAGATGAACTACAACTGTTTTTAAGTTATTCCAATACTAGCTAGTTCAGTGAATTTATGTGTGGTTATGGGTTTCTTAGTTAAAGTGTCAGTGTGAGTTTATGCTTCATTATTATAAATAAATATTAAAATATGTTTTAAATATTGTAACTTACATGATGGTTCTTTACATAACATGTATTGTGAAGCTTCACTAGGTTCACTGTTTCCAGCAGCGTTCACTGCAGTGACACGGAATTGGTACTGGCTCCCTTCCATGAGACCAGTGACTTTCAGTCTGGTATCATAAATGGTGTAATCTCTATTCACTCGTGTCCAGCGCAGACTTTTCCTTTCACGCTTGTCCACAAGATAGTCCTTAATCTCACTGCCACCATCCGATTCTGGTTTCGACCACTGAATAATGACATGTTCTTTGCCGACACTCACTTCTTCAGGAGCACCAGGCTGTGTTGGAATAGCTATTTTTTTAAAAGGTGAGAAAAAAAAAATATGTTCAATGTATTGTTTATCCATGAGAATTGTTCCACAAATTCTGATGCAGAATGGAAGGTAGTGTCACTCACTGAAAGCATTCCTGGCAATCACAGGTTCTGTTTCAAGTGGAACACCTGGTCCATATTTGTTGACAGCTCTCACACGGAAGATGTATTCATTATTTTTAATAAGTTTTGTTACCACAGTTGATAAAGTCTGGCATTCAGCCTCAACAATAACCCAGTGAAGTCTGCTGGTTTCACGTCTTTCTACGATATAGTGAGTGATTTCTGCACCTCCATCTTCCTCAGGAATGTTCCATGCCAGAGTACATTTCTCTTCTGTTACTCTGCTAACTGTGATTTTGCCTGCACATGGACCTGGTGAATCTGTGAAGGAATCAAAGTAAGTATTGTTATTAGCGACTAAGGAAAAGCATCTCATTCTTATGTAAAAAATGTGGGCTTTTTAGTATACTAAGTATTAATACTAATCACGGGATACATACCAAGCACTTTGACAAGAACAGAAATTTGTTTCATCCCACTGGCATTTTTAACTGTTAGGGTATATTTTCCACTATCACTTCTGTCACAGAACTTGATAACTGCAATAGCTCGTTTGCTGGTGTATTGCAGAGATATCTTTTCACATAGCTCCAGTTCCCTGTCACCTTTGGACCAGAAGACTTTTGGTTCTGGTTTTCCACCAACAGCTGCATCAAGAACAAGATCTGATCCAGCCCTAATGCTCAAAACTTCTCCCTGAAGTCTGGCATCAAGTTCAGCCTTTGGTGGTGCTGGAAAAAGAGATTTGGAAAAAACCATTACATGACAGTACTAAAAACGGAATGTTATGTTTTTACTTGTTCCAAATAAATATTCCTTACTGTATTCATCTTTGCAAATGACAGCACCAGTTGATTCAGATCCTTTGCTAATCACACCAGCAGCATTCTTTGCTAGTACACGGAATTCATAGGCTTCATCTTCACTAAGAGCTGTCACAGTAAAAAAGTTTTCTGAGACAATGGTATAATTGCATTTCAGCCAACGTCCATCACCAGATTCAGTATATGGTTTGCGCTCAATAATATATCCGACAATTTTGCTTCCACCATCATAAAGTGGAGGTGACCAGCTCAGCGACACTGTAGATCTGGTGACATCTGTTACTTCTGGTCTTCCTGGTGGATCTGGAGGAATAAAGCAGAAAAAATGAGAAATGCAATCCTATTTTAACTTAAATAACAATGTAACTCTAGAAGTAATACTTACCAACTGGATTTTGAGCCACTACAGGTCTGGAAGCTTCACTAGCTTTGCTAACACCTGCAGCATTTAGAGCATAGGTTCTGAACTGATATTCTAGGCCTTCCACCAACCCTGTGACTTTATAGCTGCATTCACAGCATGGTACTTTGTTCTCCTTCACCCAAAGGATGGTGTTGCGCTCCTTCTTTTCCACCCAATATCCAATGACTTTGCTGCCACCATCATGATAGGGCTCCTCCCAGCGAATGGCCATGGCACTTGCAGACACAGAATAGACTTCTGGCCTTGAAGGTGGGCTTGGTGGGACTAAACACGAGAAAGACGAGGGGGAAAATGTTAGTAATTATAAATACCTCAGTCAGAGGAAAAGAACAAATTTTGAGAAGTGTTTCACTTACCAAATGGATGCTCAGCAACTACTGTTTTTGATTCAACTGGCTTGCTGACACCAAATCTATTTTCTGAGCTTACTCGGAAACTGTACTCTTGATATTTTGTGAGATGACTGACTTTGATCTGTGTGCGTTTCACACTGGAATTTACCAGCTGCCATGCTGTTGTGCCAGATTCCCGTTTCTCTACAATGTAGTTTGTAATGTCACTGCCACCATTATCTTCAGGTTCTTTCCAGGTCAACACGCAGGACTCAGCAGATACAGATGATATTTCAATTGGGCCAGTGACGGGACCTGGCCTTCCTATGACTACCACTGTGACAGTAAATGTTTTCACACCAGCAGTGTTCTCAAGTGTAAGGTAGTATTTACCAGAGTCACCTCTCATACTGTCTTTTACAGTCAGTGTGGTTCGGTCTTTTGTTGTCTTGATGGTCACTCTTTCAGTTTCCTTCAGCCTCATCTCCTCAAGTTTCCATGTCACTTTTGGAGCTGGACGCCCACTGATTGGTATATCAATAGTAAAGGTGCTTCCAGCCTTGCATGTTATAAGCTGTCTGCTTATGTCACTGAGATCTGCTGTTGGTTCAATCTGTGGCTCCTTAACAATAACAGAAGAGAAAGCTTCCCTTGGCTCACTGTAGCCAGCATCATTCTTGGCCTTGACCCGGAACTCATATTCTGTGTTCTCCACAAGGCCTTCAACAGTGAAAGTAAGTTGCTTGGTTTGTCCAGCTGCAGTCCAGAAGTCAGATCCTTTTTGTTTCATTTCAAGAAGGTATCCAGTAATACGGCTACCACCATCATGATCAGGTTTAAGCCAAGCTAAAACTACAGAAGATTTGGTTGTATCAACAATATCCAGTCTCTTAGGTGGAGCAGGTTCTTCTGTGGCTACAACTGGTTCTGTTAATTCACAGGGTTCACCTACACCATATTCATTTTCTGCTGATACTCGGTAGTAATATGGCATACCTTCTGCTAGATCTGTGACCTTAAAGATTTGTCGAGTGCATTTTGAACTCACTACTTGCCAGCTACGACGACTTGCTTCACGTTTTTCCACAACATAGTGGTGGATACGAGAACCTCCATCCAGAACAGGAGCATCCCACATTAAAGTAATAGATGTTCGAGTCACATCTTTAAATGTAATAGGACCTGGTGGACCAGGTGTGTCCAAAACCTTGACAGTAAATGTAATAGACTTGCTTCCACTGTTGTTTTCCACAGTAAAGACATACTTGCCAGCATCATTTCTATTGCATTCCTCCACAGTCAATGTGCTGAATGAATCAGTTGTTTGAATGTCAGCACGCAAACTAAGATTAGCATCTGCTTTGGACCACACCGCAGTAGGAACAGGCCTTCCAGAGAAGGCAATAAATAGACGAATGCTTGCACCTGCTCTTACAATATGAGTCTGCTTGAAGTTTGCATCAATATCAATTTCAGGTGCAGAAAGCCTGTCCACGGTTTGGACTGAAGCAGCAACTTCGCAACTTTCTCCCCGGCCAGCACCATTGACAGCACTAACTCTGAATTTATAGTGTTCTCCTGCCTCCAAATCAACAACAGTATATTTAGTAGCAATAACAGTCTCTGCATTGACTTTCTGCCATGCTTCGAGATCAGCTTTGCACATCTCAATGATGTACCCAATTATTTCCATGCCTCCATCAAAAACTGGCTTTGTCCACTCTAAGCTTACACTAGTCTTTGATGTATCTGTCACCTTTACAACATTAGGAGCACTTGGTGGGCTGACTGGTTCTCTGCATTTAATCAGCTTTGAAACGTCACTTGGAGGTCCAACTCCTGCAGCGTTTTCAGCCATGACATGGAACTCATACTCATTGCCTTCAATAAGGCCAGTCACTCTATATCTGTTCTCAGTAATGGGCCTCTTACTGGATACTTTAACCCAGCGCATGCTCTTCTTTTCTCTCCTTTCAAGAATGTACTCATTTATCTCGCTTCCACCATCTGACTCTGGTCTTGCCCATGTGAGTGTTATACTGTCTCCTGTTACATTGGTAGGCTCTGGAGTTCCTGGTGCATCAGGGAGAGCTAAAAAAGGGAAAAATGTCATTAGAAAGATAGGATGGTAATTCCATGGATATTTGTGCAGAATGAGGTGGCAACTTACTGTAAGGTATTTGTGCGATAACTGGATCAGACTCCAATGGTCTGCCAACTCCAAATTTGTTCACTGCAGAGACACGGAACTGATACTCATTGCCCTTAATTAATTTAAGTGCTGTATAGCTGCAGGCTTCACATTTATCTTCAACTAATGCCCAAGCAATCCTGCTGGTTTCACGTTTTTCAATTATGTAGTGAGAAACAGAAGCACAACCATCATTTTCTGGAGGCTCCCACCATAATGTGACTTTTTCTCCAGTAATGTTTGTGAATCGTATTGGTCCACCAACTTTTCCTGGTGCGTCTGCAATTTTAAAGGTTCAGAGTTAAAATTTGCTGACACTTATAATAAAATACTATTTTTTAAAAAGCATGCTGAAAGTGCTTGGTGCAGTACCTTGTACTCTGATGGTAATATCTTCTCGTTTAGTGCCTGATGCATTTTTGGCTTCCACTGTGTACACTCCACGATGTTCTCGGATAGCATCTCTAATGAAGACTGTACTATATCCAATAGCTGTAGTTATTTCTATATTCATTAATTTATCAATCTCTTTACCATCCTTAAACCATGTCACTTTAGGTACTGGACGTCCTTTGATTAGAGCTTTAAGTCTAATGCTCTCTCCAGCTTTAACAGTAAGGCCTTCAAAGTGCTCAGCACCAAATTCAATTGTTGGAGCAACTAAAAAAGGAAAATATAAATCAATTTCCATATAGCTAAATATTTTTCTGATGCTCTTCTAAGTGTACTAATTATAAAAGTTTGTGATATATAGAATTATTTCAATTACAAAATGGCATTCTCTAAATAGCAGTTATTATATGACTGATAAACTTATTTTTCCTGTAAGCACCCATAAGTACATCATATTAATAATAGGTGAAAGACACTGTTAAAATATGGTGTTAATAGTATACCAAGCTACCTGAAGCACATTTCAATTTTGAAATTATTCAGTGTATCAGAATATGACAGTCCATGCTTTCTTTCCAACTTTGCTGCTGCTGCTTATGGCAAGAGAAACGTAGAGTGCCATGCTTTTCAGCAATTGATTATGTATGTCTACCAGATTTGGGTCTTTAATTTAGACCTTCCCACCTTGGAGTACAAACATAAATGTTGACTGGGAGGACCTCAGTCACAACTTCTTTGCCCCTTGACTTCTCACTTCCCATTAGTACAGCCAGAAACTCTATCTGGCTTCAATACCCAAATGCAAGCACATTAAGAAAAAATCCTTACCGTTTTCATCTCTGGTCATGATATAGCCTGAAGACTGTGAAGGTGGGCTGATTGTACCAACAGCATTTCTTGCAAGCACTCTGAATTCGTATCGGTCACCTGGACTGAGCCCTGTAACTGTGTATTGGCACTCACTGACATCAGTAAAGTTACACCTGAGCCAACGGTCTGCACTTCCTTGCCGTTTCTCAATGCTGTAAGCCACAATCTTACTGCCTCCATCACGCAGTGGTGGGTTCCATTTCAGGGTGATTGTTTCCCTAGTGACATCAATGTAATCAGGAGTACCAGGTGGGTCTGAAAGGAAAATAATGAAGATTTATTTTTATTAGTGCTCACCATAATCTACAAGAACAGAATTTTCTTGCATGAGTGATTAATCATTCACTTACCCACTGGAGAGACTGCCAAAGTAAATTTGCTTGGCTCACTCGCTCGGCTTAGGCCTGCAGCATTTTCAGCATATACTTGGAACTGGTAATCCAGGCCCTCAAGCAGTCCAGTAATCCTGTATTCTCTGTTAGATATTAATGCAACATTAACCTTCTGCCACAAAATACTGTTTCTTTCCTTCTTTTCAACGTGGTATCCCATAATCTCTGAACCACCATCATAAACGGGAGCATCCCAAGAAATGCTCATTCCATCAGCAGTTACGTTGTATACAACAGGCTTGCCTGGGGCACCTGGTGGTTTAAACTGATGCTTTGCCACAACATCAGCTGAGACAAGAGGTGGGCTCACTCCGTATCTGTTTTCTGCACGAACTCTAAACTGATATTCAGTGTCTTTAACAAGGTTTGGTACTTTGAAGGTTGTTCTTGCAGCACTTGAACACACCAGCTTCCAGTTCATTTGTGAGGTTTCTCTCTTCTCAATACTGTAGCCAGTAATTTCTCCTCCCCCGTCATCATCAGGAGCGTCCCATGACAAAACTACACTATCTGCTTTGATTTCATCTATTCTTAAAGGTGCTTTTGGCCTAGATGGAGGACCAAGAGTGATTACAGTGACTGTGAACGACTTTCTGCAGACTACATTATCAAGAATTAAAGTATATTTGCCACCATGCTCCTTTTTCACATTCTTGATACTTAAGCTTATCTTGTTTTCAGTTTTCTTGAAACGAAGATGTTCTGTTTCTTTAAGAGGGAGATTGTCCTTGAGCCAGCTCATTGATGGATTAGGTTTACCTTTATAGGGCAATTCAGCGTGCAGATTATGTCCAATTCTTACTGCAATCTGACCTCCAGGAATATCAGAAAGGTCAGCCTCTGGTGTTATTATAAGTTCTTTCACTGTAATGGGTCCAACAGTAACAGAATCACTCATGCCTTTTTCATTTTTAGCAAAGACTCTGAATTCCATGACAGAAAGCTCTTTAAGTTTGTCAGCTACAAATTCACAGCTCTTGCTTGTGCCTGCGTATGTCCATTCTTTCTCTCCCTGAAGTTTCTTCTCAATAACATAGTCCGATATAATGCTACCACCATCATAGTCAGGTTTGCTCCACTGCAATTTAACAGAACTCTTTGTAGAGTCTTTCATGGCTAGGTCTTTTACAGGTCCAGGTATGTCTGCAGCTTTCACTGGTTCAGACGTCTCACAAGGTTCACCCAGTCCGATTTCATTTTCAGCAAGAACACGGAAAAAGAATGCAGTCTTTTCTGACAGGTTAGTTAGTTTAAAGGTGGTATGAGAACACTTTGTTGTAACAGTTGACCAGGCCCTCTTTGTAGCATCTCTTTTTTCAACAACATAATTTGTTATTTCAGAACCACCATTGATGAGAGGTGGCTCCCATACCAGTGTAACTGTGCCACGAGAAACATGCTTAAGCTGCAGCTTCTGGCATGCAGAAGGTGTGTCAAGTACTTTTACATTCACAAATGATGATTTTGCTTCTCCGACCCCATTTTCAATTGTAAGAACATATTTTCCTGTGTCATTTCGTGTAACTTGAGGAATAATAAGTAATGTAGATGATTCTGTGTTCTGGATGATGTATCTTTCATCAGCCCCAAGATTCTTATCACCCTTTCTCCACGTGACTGTTGGAGGAGGTCTTCCCTTGAATGGAATCATTATTTCCACATCTTCACCTGCTTTAGCAACAATAGATGTCCGAAGAGCAACATCCAGATCAATCTCTGGTGCCACTGTGGAAATAAATAAAAATTAATAATGCATACTTGGAATGTAAAATAAGAAATTTTTACTTGGAATGTAAAATAAGAAAAAAAAAACCACTGAAAAATGATAAATCACAAAAAAATACAGTACCGAGAATATCTTTAGCTTGAACGGGTTCCATCATTTCAATAGGCTCTCCTTGTCCAGCACAATTCATAGCAGACACACGGAAATAATAATTAACACTTGGCTGAAGGTGGGATACAACATACTCAGTTGTTCTCACTTCTCCCTTAGTACTGACTACAGTCCATTCTTGCTCTTCACCTTCCCTCTTCTCCACCACGTAGTGGGTAATTGGACTTCCTCCATCATAAGCAGGCTTAATCCACCCAAGGGTAACAGATGTCTTGGTTGTATCCACAACTTTCAGCTTTGTTGGTGAGCCTGGCTTATCTGTAAATGATAGTTCATGGGGGAAAAAAACACCAATCAGAATCCAGTTAATTGTAAAGAGGAAGAAAATCTGCCCTTGATTACATTGGTACAATCCCACCCTAACTACTCGTTTTCCACTGATTTTTAACCTATTGGAAATAATGCACATTGAATCTTACCAACAGGATCTGCAGCTTTGTAGAAGTCAGAAGCCTCAGAGAATGGACCTGGTCCAGCTGCATTGACAGCACAAACGCGGAAATGATATTCGCTGTTTTCAGTCAGACCCGTTACTTTCTGTCTGGTGTCCCGAATGGTTTCTTTAGAGACCTTGAACCAACTCAGACTCTTCTTGTCACGTTTCTCCAGAAAATATCCTGATATTTCACTGCCTCCATCAACAGTGGGCCTATTCCAGACAACGGTCATAGAATTCTTGGTTATCTTCGTGACTTCTGGTGTACTAGGTGGTCCAGGTGTAACTGAGTAAAAAATCATATGTCAGTAGATCAGTACTGCTTACAAATAAGACAATTCAATTGCATAAGTTATTTTATAGAACTTATTTCTTACCAAATGAATTTTTGGCTATAACGGGTTCAGATTCCAGTGGATCACCGATTCCATATTTGTTCACACCACGGACACGGAACACATATTCATTTCCTTTGATGAGTTTTGTTGTAGTTACGATGCATCCCTCTAGTTTTTCAGAAATTAAAGACCATACAACTCGACTTGTTTCCCGCTTTTCAACAACATAGTGTGTTATAGATGCACCACCATCATCTGCTGGGGGGTCCCACATTATTGTAATCTTTTCAGCAGTGACTGTCTTAAACTGTATAGGTCCACCTGGGGGTCCTGGCTTGTCTGTGGAAGCAGAAGAAAGAAAATGTTAAGTATTTATCACTGAATTTTTGTTTAATAGTAAAATACAGTTGCATCTCAAGACATACCAAGTATCTGTACTCTAACGTGGGCTGATGCTGAACCCATGGCATTCTTCAATTTTAATTCATAGGTACCACTGTCAAGTCGATTGGCATCCTTGATGAGTATAGAAGCAAATTCTGTTGTGTTTTCAAAAGACACTAGTGCACTGGTCAGTACCTCATGGCCATTTTTGAACCATTCAATTGTGGGTATAGGCTTGCCTGAGATGCCTAGTTTTAGCTTAACTGAAGTTCCTGCTTTGTATTTCACCACTTCTGTATATTCTGGTGGCACATCGATTTCAGGTGCACCTTAAGAAAAAATAAGTTAAAAACGTTTATTGTCGCCATGTATTTAATAAAATGCCCAAATAATACGACCTTATTTAATCTAATAGTTAAAGGTATTTGATAAATACAGATCAAAGTAAAGAGAGCATATATTAACTTAAATCATAAACCTAGAGTAAGTTAGAACTAATCCTATGAAGAAAAGACAATTACATGTATAAATATAACCACTTGGATCATGGGCAGACTTCTGCTGCTCAGGGAACAAAGATAGCAGAAGACTTTAAAAATGCAGACACAGCCAAAGATGTTCCTTACAATCATGCCCAAATGCTCACAGTCAGTCATGCTTCTTGAATCAATCACTGTAAACTAGCCTTCCATATTTAAAAGACCATGGACCTACAAAACAGTACAGCCTTTGTCCTAGTATCCCAAAATTATATCATTATATCATTGCAAAACACTTACCATATGTATCAACACATGTGATAGGACCCACAACATCTGAGGGATTACTAATGGAACCAACAGCATTCTTTGCAAAGACCCGGAACTCATACTTGGAATTCTGTGTCAGGCCAGATACTGTGAACTGAGTCTCAATAACATTGGTGAAGCTAGCTTTTGTCCATCTGCCATCTGGAAGATCACGTTTTTCTACGATGTATCCAGTGATTTTGCTACCACCATCAAATGCTGGCTTCTGCCAGGAGAGAGTGATAGACGTCTTGGAAATATCTGAGGCACGAACATTTCTTGGTGGTTCTGCAGAAGAAAACATAAGAATATTGCCAATAATTAACAGCTATTTTGAATACTGGCTTACTGTACAGAACAGATTATCCCAGGGGAAACAAAATTGTTGGGCTTCATTATTTTCTAGGGAGTACATACCACAAGCATCAATTGCAAGGACTGGATCAGAAGGACGACTTGCTTTCCCAATGCCAGCTGCATTTTCTGCATAAACTCTAAATTCATAGATAAGGCCAGCGCTGATTGTGGTGACTTTGAAATGAGTGGTACGAATAAGGGTCTTGTTAGCCTTCTGCCATAATATGCTATTTCTGTCTTTCATTTCCAGGTGATATCCAATGATAGCATTGCCACCATTAGTGACTGGTTCATGCCATCCAACAGTAATACTCTCTCGGGTAACATTAGTGACCCATGGTGTAGAAGGAGGGCCCGGGGTAGCTGATGATATCAAAAGAAGTGATTGTTAACGAAATTATATTTTCAACATCACAGCATTAAAACATCAATGTATACCATGAGAAGCATATTACTCACTGTAAGGAAGCTTGACAACCACACATTGCGAGTCTATGTGATCGCTGATGCCAAAGCGGTTCTCAGCTTTGATGCGGAATTGATATTCTTCTCCTGTTGTGAGCCTCATAACTTTGATAACAGTTCTAGCAACAGTGGCAGACACTTCAGACCAAGCAGCAGTACTTGTTTCTCTCCTCAGTACAATATAGTTGGTAACCTGACTTCCACCATCATAAGCTGGTGGTTGCCATCTGAGTGTTACGCTCTCTTCAGTGACATCGCTAAGGACAACAGGACCAACAGGAGGACCGGGTCTATCCAGCACAACAATATTAACAAATGATTTTGTGGTGCCACTTGAGTTCGCAGCAGTAATGTCATATCTGCCAGCATCAGCAGCCACACTTTCTTTAAGGTTAATTATGAGACTTTCTGCAGTGGTTTCTGTGTGAAATCTCATGGTAGGTTTCAGTGCAATACCATCTCTAGACAATGTCACCTTTGGCACTGGTTTTCCAGAAACTGGAATTTCAACTTTTAGGTTTGATCCTGCTCGAACATATACAGTGTTATGAGGGAAGCCCTTCATGTCAATCTCGGGAGATTCTGAAAAAGAAAACATTTCCAAACCATTAAAAGAATGTTCCATCTTTTAAAATATGGATGCAATTGACTGTGCATCAACTTTTGTCTCATGTCAGGAAGCATACCTAATTGTTCTTTAACTGTAACAGGGAGCAGTAGTTCCTTAGGATCACTTAAACCAGCTTGGTTTTCTGCAGACACCCTGAAGAAATAGTCGACATTTTCCTTAAGACCATGGACAACATGATGAGTTGTCTTTACAACTGCACACTTAACCCATTTTTGCTGTCCTTTCTCAAGAGCTTCAAGGAGGTAGCTCACAATTCTGCTTCCACCATCATGTTCTGGTTTTAGCCATGAAAGAGAAACACTGTCCTTTGTGACATTTGTTACTCCAAGCTTTTCTGGTGGGCTGGGTTTTTCTGAGAAAAAAAGTGCAACAGGTTAAACAATATAGAAGGTATTTACTTTTAATATTAACAATTACACAGAAACACAATCTGGATCAAGAAAATGTGTTTTTAAACCAATTTGTATATTAGAAATATTTTAAGTAAAATCCAAGCAAAATTTAAAATTCAAGCTATTACTTAGCTTTTTTTAATTGGTAAAACTACAGACATAGCTACAAAAAATGATCTATTTTACTGTATGCAAATTTAAAATTTTTGACATTATTTTGAAGTAAACACTTTAAAATACATATTATTTTAAGTATTAACAAATTTATTTCATAGTAAAACATACCTGTTATTTTTGTTCCCTCTTTGGTCTCAGAAGGCACTCCAACACCGTATTCATTTTCTCCAGAGACACGGAAGTAGTAAATGGCACCTTCTTGCAAACCAGTCACTTTATAGGACAGGCGATGACAGTTGCTTGTCACAGTGACCCACGCTTTTTTGCTAGCTTCTCGTTTTTCAATTACATAGTTCTTTACAGGTGCTCCACCATCATTTTCAGGAACATCCCAAGATAACACAGCAGATTCTTTAGTTACTTCTTTTGTTGCAATATTAGATGGTGGGCCAGGTGTATCAAGAACTTTGACAATTAAGGTCAAGGTGGTAGTGTTCAGGATGTTTTGCAATGTTAATGTGTATTTTCCAGAATCGTTTCTTGTTGCTTTTTCAATTGTAAGAGATGTACAATTACTTGAAGTGTCAATGCTTGCTCGTGTACGGAGATCAGTGTCTGGTTTGTTCCATGTTACATTTGGGACTGGTTTGCCTCTGAAAGGAACAGTCATTGTGAAGGATCCACCAGCCTTTACAATTAAAGTCTTCCGCATTTCACTGTCAATTTCAAAGGCAGGTTCTTCCTCTCTTTCTTTTGCCACCTGAGGTTCTGAGACATCACTTGGTTCACTGACACCCATTTTGTTAATGGATTTCACTCTAAAAACGTACTCAGAGCCTGATGTTAATCCAGTTACGGTATATTCTGTGCCTCTTAAATTCTGAATAGCTGTTGTCCAGTCAGTTTCATCAGTTTTCTTGTATTCAACTGTGTATCCTGTTACTGGAGCACCTCCATCAAACAGTGGCTTTGTCCAACCAATTGTGATATTTGACCTTGTAGAATCCATAATCTTAGGTTTAGATGGGGGTGATGGCAGGAAGATTGGATCTTCTGCTTTGATCAATGGTGTAGTTTCACTTGGGAGACTGAGGCCAGCAGCATTTTCTGCATAAACCCGGAATTCATATTCACATCCTTCACGGAGACCCGATGACTTCACTCTTAAATCATAAACTGGCTTTTTGTTTACACGAATCCATCTTAGGCTGGTTTTCTCACGCCTTTCAATTACATAGCCAGAGATCTCACTGCCTCCATCAGACTCAGGTCTTGCCCAGCACAGAGTTACTGAATCTTTGCTCACACTGGTGATCTCTAAAGATGTAGGGGGACTTGGAACTGTAAATGGGTCTAGGGCTTTGACAGCAACACTTTCTAGAGGCTCACCAACACCGTATTTGTTAACTGCCATCACTCTGAAAATATACTCATTACCCTTCAGTAATTTTGTCACTTTACAAGATGTTATTTTAAGCTCTCCTTCACAAAGCGTCCATGCAATTCTGCTGGTCTCACGTTTTTCCACAATATAATGATCAATATCTGCACCGCCGTTTTCTTGAGGGGGTCCCCATGATAAATGGCACTTTTCAGCAGTAAGGCCATTTATTTCTAATGGACCTGCAGGTGGGCCAGGTCTATCAAGTACTTTGCAATTAATTGCCAAAGATTTTGTTCCTGCAACATTCTGTAATGTCAGTACATACTGTCCTGAATCACCTCGGATACAGTCCTTAATGGTTATTGCAGTAGTGTAATCTGTTGAGACTATTTCAACTCTAGCTTTTCCTTCCAGCTCCTTGCCATCCTTTGTCCATGAAATCACTGGTATTGGCCGTCCTGCAACATCAGCATTGACTTTAAACACTTCTCCAGCTTTCACAACTACAACATCCCTGAATTTGGCATCCATCATAATTCTTGGAGCCTCCACATCATCTTTTACGGTCACAGGTCCAGTTGATTCAGACGGCTGACTGAAGAGTCCAGCAGCATTTTTTGCAATCACATGGAATTCATAACGCTGGTCTTCTGTAAGTCCACCTACATCAAAGTATGTTTCTTGCACATTAGTAAAATTGCATTTTAGCCAACGACCATCCGGTAGTTCTCTGCGTTCAATAATATATCCTGTTACTTTAGCTCCACCGTCGTATTCTGGTTTAGTCCACTTCAATGAGACAGATGTTCTTGTAATATTAATAACTTCTGGTTGACCAGGAGGATCACATGGATCTCTTGCAGCAACTGGTTCACATGCTTTACTGCATTTGCCTATGCCAGCAATGTTTTCTGCATACACACGATATTCATACATCAGTCCTTCATCAAGACCTGTAACTTTCATTTGTGTATCGGTAATAAGGCCCTTGTTGACTTTTGTCCAAAGAATGCTGCTTCTTTCTTTATGCTCCAGGTGATATCCTAGTACTACGCTACCTCCATCATTAACTGGTACCTGCCAAGTTACAATCATGAAAGATTTAGTCGCATGTGCCACACGAGGCGTTCCAGGTGGACCTGGAGGCTTAAATGGATACTCTGCCACAACAGAAGGAGAATTAGTATAAGTGCTTTTCCCATAGCGGTTTTCTGCACAAACACGGAACTGATATTCAGATCCAGTGACAAGTCGAGATACTTTAATTGATGTTCTTGCAACTGCTGCAGACACTACCTCCCATGTTGTTGTGGTAGTATCTCTCTTCTCCACAATGTAATTGCTAATATGACATCCACCATCGTATGCTGGAGGTTTCCAAGACAGAGTTACACTATCAGCACTAACTTCATCAATTTTAACATCAGTTGGTGGTCCTGGTCTGTCAAGGACAACTACAGTTAAAGAAGCTGTTGTTGATCCAGCAGTATTTGAAAGATGTAATTCATAATGTCCCAGATCTTCATTTGTAGCTTCCTTGATGGACAGTGAAGTTAAAATCTTTGATGTCTGAACATTTACCCTGGTTGTCTCTTTTAAGGGATTCCCATCCTTCTTCCAGCTAGCAGTGGGAAGAGGTCGCCCTCTGAATGGAATGTCAATCTTAAGATCATCGCCAGCTTTCACTGTGAATGTGTTAAAAAGGAGCTCAACAGACGGCGGGATTTCAATATCTTTTGCAATGACTGGGACACCAAGTTCTCTTGGATCACTTTTTCCTTTTTCATTAACAGCAAGCACTCTGAAACTGTACTCTTCTCCCATACTTAAGCCTGTTATTGTTGCTTCCAATGTTTTCACCTGTGTACATGCACTCCATTTTGTACTTCCTTTAGTTTGCATTTCTACTACATAACCAGTAATTTTACTGCCACCATCGCTCTCTGGCTTTTCCCATTTAATTGAAGCAGAATTGCGAGTCACGTCAACGAGAATGACCTTTGAAGGTGGAGCAGGTGGTTCAGACACCTTAACTGGCTCAGCAGTTTCTGCTGGTAAACCAGCCCCATACTCATTTACAGCTAGAACACGGAAGTAATAACTACATCCTTCTTGTAGTTGAGTAGTCTTGAAGGAATTCTTAGTACAGTTGCTTGTAACTGTGGCATATGCCTTTCTTGTGGATTCTCGCTTTTCAACTACATAGTGGGTAATTTTAGCTCCACCATCAATAAGTGGTGGTTCCCAGGCTAAAGTTACAAAATCTTTTTTCACTTCTCTGATTGTCAGGTTTAGAGGTGCACTAGGTGTATCAAGCACTCTGACATTAACAAAAGCAGATTTTTTGCCACTGTTGTTCTCTAAAGTAAGATTGTATCTACCACTGTCAAATCTATTGACATTGTCAATGACCAGCATTGTGTAGGAACTGGTGACTTCAATCTGAGCTCGCTCACTAATTGTTCCTTCTGCTTTCTCCCATTTAACTTCAGGTTCTGGTCTTCCTTTGATGGTGACAAACAGGCGTAAAGTACCGCTAGCACGTACAGTGACTACTTTTCTGAGATCTGCATCAAGTTCAATTTCAGGAGGTTCAGTCTTGTCCTCTGCTAAGACTGCACCAGGTATAGTCGCAGGTTCTCCTACTCCTTCTGAGTTGATGGCACAGATGCGGAAGTTATACTCCTGGTTCTCTTTCAGTTTTGTCACGGTGAACTGTTTTGCTTGTAGGCCTGTTGGTGGGGTGCAGGTAGTCCATTCATCAGCAGCAGCTTCTTTTACTTCTACTACATATCCTTTAACAGGAGCACCACCATCATAAATGGGCTTACTCCAGGCAAGGGAAACTGATGACCTGGAAGTATCTGTAACCTTTGGATTGCTAGGTGGACCTGGTGGATATAGAACATCACAAGCACGATAGAAAATGGATGGCCCACTGGGTTCCCCTACCCCTGCAGCATTTTCAGCAGACACTCTAAATTCATAGAAATGCCCATCAGTTAGACCTGTTACTCTGAATCGCAAGTCTGTCAGCCTTTTCTTATTGCATTTGGTCCACCGGATACCATCTTTGTCTCGTTTTTCAAGTATGTAACCTTCAATTTCAGCTCCCCCGTTGTCTTCTGGGCGACCCCATGTTACCACCATAGAATCTTTTGTGACTGCTGAAACTTCAGGTGTTGAAGGAGGACCAGGGGGTTTGTATGGATTACGAGCCACAACTGGTTCAGATTCCAAGGGCTCTCCAATTCCGTATTTATTGACTGCCATTACACGGAAAATATATTCATTGCCAGGAAGGAGTTTGGTTACTTTGTGGTTAAGAGCCTGCACGTCTGTTGCTACTTGTGTCCATGAAAGCCTACTTGTCTCTCTCTTCTCAATGATATAATGTGAGATACTAGAACCACCATCATGTAAAGGTGGAGACCATGACAAGTAGCATTTTTCTGCAGTAACACCTGTAACGTTCAAAGGTCCTTCTGGAGGTCCTGGTCTGTCAAGTACTTTTACAGTGATTGGTATAGATTTGGTGCCACCAACATTTTTGAGGTTAAGAGTATAGTGACCTCCATCTACTCTTACACAGTCTTTGACAGTGAGAATTGTTTTCTCAATGGTAGATTTAATTTCCATTCTTGCACTTGTTTCTTCAAGGTCTTTACCATCTTTTGACCATGTAATGTCAGGAATAGGTTTGCCGTGGATATCAGCTTCAAGAACAAAGGTTTCTCCAGCATGAACAACAATGACATCTCTGTATTTAGGATCCAGTGAAGCTCCTGGTGCTTCAATTTCATCTCTGGCAGTAATAGGCCCTGTACTTTCAGATGGTTCACTCAAGCAACCTGCTGCATTTCTTGCAATTACTCTGAATTCATATTGTTGGTTTTCAACAAGACCACTTACTGTAAATTCTGTTTCCAACACATTTGTAAAGCTGGCTTTCATCCAGCGACCATCAGGCAGTTCTTTCTTTTCTACAATATAACCAGTTATTTTGCTTCCACCATCATATTCTGGCTTTTTCCACTTCAGTGTGATATTACTTCTTGTAACAACAATGGCCTCTGGGCGGCCAGGTGGGTCACAAGGATCTCGGGCAACATACAGTTCTGATACTTTGCTGACTTTGCCAATGCCAACAATGTTTTCAGCAGAAACTCTGAACTCATATTCAAGACCTTCTTCAAGGCCATCTGTTTTATATTTGGTGTCCACAATAAGTGACTTGTTCTGTTTTGTCCAAAGAATGCTGTTCTTATCTTTACGCTCAAGATGGTAGCCAAGAACTTTGCTTCCTCCGTCATTAACTGGTTCATGCCATTGTACGATCATATGATCCTTGGAAGCTTCTGTGACAAATGGGGTTCCAGGTGGTCCAGGAACCTTGTAGGGGTATTGTACAACAACTGATTTAGAAGCCAAAGGAGAGCTCTTTCCATATCTATTTTCAGCAGAAATCCTGAACTGGTATTCAGAACCTGTTTTAAGCTTTGTTGCTTTGATGGTTGTTCTTGCAACAGTTGCTGACACAATGTTCCATGTGGTAGTGCTTGTGTCACGCTTTTCTACTATATAGTTGCTTATCTGACAGCCACCAGTATACTCAGGTGGATCCCATGATAAAACAACAAAGTCCGCACTAATTTCATCAAAGCGGACAGGTCCTCGTGGTGGGCCAGGCTTTTCTAGTACAATTATGCTCAGGTGCTCTGTTGCTGTACCTGCTGCATTTGTTGCTGTTACTGTATATTTACCAAAGTCTTCCCTGTTGCTTTCTTTAATATGTAAAATAGTTGATGTTGTTGTATTCTCAATATTTAATCTGGTTGTCTGTTTCAGTGGCTGCTCATCTTTTGTCCAAGTAATGGTAGGTTTGGGTCTACCTATAAATGGTACTTCTACCTTCAGATCTTCTCCAGCTTGTACACTATATGTATTAAACATCAGTTTGAAACTTGGCTCAATAGTCAAGTCTTTAGCTATCACAGGAATTCCAAGTGCTCTGGGATCACTTTTGCCTTTTTCATTGTAGGCAATCACACGGAATTGATATTCCTGTCCCGGACTCAAACCAGACACCTCTGCATTACATGTTTTGGTCTCACTAACAACACTCCATTTTTCTGTTCCCTTAGGCAACATTTCAACAAGGTATCCCAAAATTCTACTACCTCCATCATGTTCAGGTTTTTCCCATGTAAATGATGCACTTCTCTGAGTCACATCAGTGAGTGTCACTTTCCCAGGAGGCAGAGGTGGCTCTGAGGCTTTGACAGCATCCCTGGTTTCAACTGGAACACCAATTCCATATTCATTTTCAGCCATAACTCTGAAGTAATAAATTGCTCCTTCTGTAAGATTTTCAACTTTAAAACTTGTCTTGCCACACTTAGCACTTACATTTGCAAATGCCTTCCTGGTTGACTCACGCTTGTCTATTACATAGTTCTTTACCTTTGCGCCACCATCAATAATCGGTGGTTCCCAAGATAATACAGCAGAATCCTTCTTTATATCCTTTACGACTAAGTTTTGCGGGGGTCCCGGTGTGTCCAAGACTTTTACTGTAACAAATGCAGATTTAGAACCACTGCTGTTCTCTAACTTAAGAATATACTTTCCAGCATCATTTCTATCACAGTTGTCAATCGAAAGTTGTGTGTAGTTTATGCCTTTATCAATCTGAACTTTTTCTGAGAATTCACCTTCTTCTCGGGACCATGTGATGTCAGGTGTTGGCCGTCCCCTGAATGGTATGTGAATCCTAGCAGATCCACCAGCTCTAACCACTATCCCTTTCCTTAGCTCTGAATCAATATCAAGTTCTGGAGCTTCAAGTTTGTCTTCTGGTTTAATAGTACCAGGAACTGATGCAGCCTCTCCCACACCAATCTTGTTGAGAGCACACACTCGTAGTTTGTATTCTTGATGTTCAGTAAGCTTTTTGATCTCAAATCGAGTGGCACGTATTCCTGTCTGTGGAGTAACAAGCGACCATTCATCTTCATCTGCTTTACAGATTTCTACAAGGTATCCCTGGATTTCACAACCACCATCATAAATGGGTTTGCTCCACCCAAGTGTAACTGAACTTTTGGTGGTATCCACAACATGGGCATTTGTAGGTGGGCCAGGCTTGAACATCGGGTCACAAGCTTTAAAGTAGGGAGAAACTTGGCTTGGTTCACCAAGTCCAGCAGCATTTTCAGCAGAAACTCTGAATTCATATTCATGATCCTCTGTTAATCCTGTAACTCTTAATCGCAAATCTGTAATGCGGCGTTTATTGCATTTTATCCATCTGATGCCTGCACGGTCTCTCTTTTCTACAATGTAACCTATGATTTCACTGCCTCCATCGCTATCTGGCCGGGTCCAGCAGACAGTCATAGAATCTTTTGTGATGTTGGTAATTTCCAAGGCCTTTGGTGGTCCAGGAACCACAAATGGATTTTTCATCATTACTGGCACAGATTCTAACGGCTCACCAACCCCGTATTTGTTAACTGCCATGATACGGAAGACGTATTCATTTCCTTCCAAGAGTTTTGTTACTTTCAGCATTGTAGGTAAAACCTCTGAAGCAACCACAGTCCATGCAAGGCGGCTAGTTTCTCTCTTCTCTACAATGTAATGAGAAATATCACTGCCACCATCATGAAGAGGAGGACCCCATGCCAATGCACATTTTTCAGCTGTAACTCCTGTCACTTGGACTGGGCCCTCTGGAGGTCCAGGCCTGTCCAAGACTTTTACGTTTACTGTTACTGTCTTTGTTCCTGCAACATTAGAGGCTTCTAGAATGTACTGTCCACCATCAACTCTAATAGCATCTTTTACAACTATTAATGCACTGAAATCTGTGTTCTTTATTTCATATCTAGCAGTGTCCTCAAGCTCTTTATCTCCTTTGTACCATTTAATGGTTGGTAGTGGCTTTCCATGAACATCAGCCTCAAGTCTGAATGTTTCACCAGCATTTACAACAATAGTGTCTTTGTACTTCGGATCCATTGAAATTCGTGGAAGTTCAACTTCGTCCCTTGCTGTTATTGGTCCTGTACTGTCAGAAGGTTTGCTTATTGCACCTGCAGCGTTCTTTGCAATTACTCTAAATTCATATCTTTGGTCTTCAGTAAGTCCTGTTACAGTGAACTGAGTTTCAATGATATTTGTGAAGCTAGCTTTCATCCAGCGACCATCTGGTAAGTCACGTTTCTCTACAATATAACCAGTAACCTTACTTCCACCATCATATTCTGGTTTGGTCCACTGTAGAGTAATAGAGCTTCTTTTTATTATTATGGCTTCTGGGCGACCTGGAGGATCGCATGGATCGCGAGCTACATAGCACTCAGAAACTTTACTTGTTCTGCCTACACCAACAATATTTTCTGCAGAAACTCGAAACTCATATTCAATTCCTTCTTCAAGGTTATTTGTCTTAAAACTTGTATCCTGAATAATAGTCTTGTTTACTTTAGTCCACAGAATGCTGTTTTTCTCCTTTCTCTCAAGATGGTAGCCCAACACCCTACTGCCACCATCATTTATTGGTTCATGCCATTGTACGACCATGGAGTCTTTTGTAACTGTTGTCACAAATGGTGTGCCAGGAGGTCCTGGTTCCTTGTAGGGATACTGTGCTACAACTGGTGCAGAGTCCAATGCAAAACTCTGCCCATACCTGTTCTCAGCAAATATTCTGAACTGGTATTCTGAACCAGTTTTCAGTTTAGTTACCTTCAGTGTAGTTCTTGCAACAGTAGCCGAAACTGTTTCCCACACAGTGGTTGTTGTATCTCTCTTGTGAACAACATAGTTGGTGATTTGGCAGCCGCCTGTGTACACTGGGGGATTCCATGATAGGGTAATACTTTCTGCACTTATTTCATCAAACTTCACAGGTCCAACTGGAGGGTCAGGTTTGTCTAGAGTAATAATTTCAACAGAGGCAGACTTTTGCCCAACAACATTAGCCACAGTGATTTCATAAGTGCCACTGTCTTCTTTGCTAGTTTCCTTAAGATTCAATATAGTGAGATCAGTTGAATCGCTAACATTGACTCTTGTTGTCTGCCTTAATGGCTGGCCATCTTTAACCCAGGTAACAGTTGGTTTAGGTCTACCTGCAATTGGTATTTCTACTTTCAGATCCTGTCCCACCTGAACACTGTAACTGTGGAAAGCAGGTCTTACATCAGGTTCAATCACCAGGTCTTTGGCAACTATTGGAACTGCAAGTGCTCTAGGATCACTCTTACCCTTTTCATTTACAGCCATTACTCTAAAAAGATACTCTTCCCCTTGAGTTAGATTAGTAACAACTGCTTCAAATGTTTTAACACGAGCACACTCTGACCACTTTTCACTCCCCTTTGCTTGCATTTCAACAATATATTGTATGATTTTGCTACCACCATCATGTTCAGGTTTTGCCCAGCTTAGTGAGACACTGTTTCTTGTGACATCATCCACTGTTATTTTCCCAGGAGGCTGTGGAACTTCAGCAACTTTAATTGGGTCACTGGTTTCTGCAGGGAGGCCAATTCCATATTCATTCTCAGCAGAGATTCTGAAGAAGTAATAGCAGCCCTCCTGAAGTTGATCTACTTTCCATGAAGTCTTGTGGCAGTTTGTTACAACAGCTGCATATGCCTTTCTTGTTGCTTCACGCTTTTCAATAATGAAATTCTTTATTTTTGCTCCACCATCCAAGAGAGGAGGCTCCCATGAAAGTGAAACAGAGTCTTTAGTGATCTCTCTGATTTTTAAATTAACAGGTGCACTTGGGGTATCCAGTACTCTCACACTGACAAAGGCAGACTTTGTTCCACTACTGTTTTCCAAGGCCAGAGTATACTTTCCACTATCAAATCTGTTAACATTATCTAGAACAAGGGAAGTAAAGCTGCTAGTGGTATCAATAATAGCTGCTTCTCTGATGTCACCATCCACTTTACCCCATTTTACTTCAGGTGTTGGACGACCTCTGATGGGAACAAACAGTCTTAAGGAACCTCCTGCCCTCACATTTACAATCTTCCTTAATTCCATGTCAAGGTCAAGGTCTGGTGCCTCCATCTTTTCTTCTACAATAACAGAACCAGGAACGTCTGCATGCTCTCCAACTCCTGCTTTATTAACTGCACATATGCGGAATTTGTATTCGTGTTTTTCCACTAATTTTTCTACTTCCAAGTGAGTATTCTTAATTCCAGTTGGAGGGGTACAAATTGCCCATTCACCATCACTTACATCACATTTTTCCACAATGTATCCCTGAATTTCAGAGCCACCATCATAGATAGGTTTACCCCATGAAAGAAAAACTGAAGATCTTGTAACATCTGTAACTTTAGGATTATTGGGTGGGCCTGGCTTGTAAATAGGATCACATGCTTTGTAGTAAGTAGAAGGAGGGCTTGGTTCACTTAGGCCAGCAGCATTTTCAGCTGAAACTCTGTACTCATAATCATGATTTTCTATAAGACCAGTCACTCTGTATCGCAGTTCACTTATCAGGCGTTTGTTACATCTTGTCCAGCGAATGCCTTCCTTATCTCGCTTTTCAAGGACGTAGCCTAGGATTTCACTGCCGCCATCTGAAGCTGGCCTTTCCCATACAACTATCATAGAATCCTTGGTAACTGCTGTGACTTCTGGAGCCTTTGGAGCAAGTGGCACTACAAACGGGTTCTTTGCGACTACTGGGTCAGACTCAAGAGGTTCACCAACACCATACTTATTTACTGCCATGATGCGGAAAACATACTCATTTCCTTCTAGAAGTTTTGTAACTTTGCAATTCAGGGTTTGCACATTTGAGTCAACGACAGTCCACACCAAGCGACTGGTTTCCCTTTTTTCTACAACGTAGTGCGAAATATCGCTACCACCATCTTGTAGTGGAGGTTTCCATGACAGTGTGCATTTTTCAGCTGTAACACCTGTAATCTCAACAGGTCCTTCTGGTGGTCCAGGTCTATCAAGAACTTTGACATTAACAGGAACCTTCTTTTCACCTGCAACATTCTTTGCCAGTAGTACATACTGCCCACTGTCAACTCTCGTGGCTTCCTTCACACTAAGGCTTGTTGCAAAATCAGTAGTTTTTATTTCCATGTGAGCGGTGCTTGTCAGTTCACGATCACCTTTTAACCACTGAATGGAAGGTATTGGTTTGCCATGAACATCGGCATCAAGCTTGAAAGACTCACCAGCATGCACTACAATAGTGTCTTTGTATTTTGGATCCATACTTATTTGAGGTGGTTCTACTTCATCTCTTGCTGTAATTGCCCCTGAGCTCTCAGACGGTTCACTGAAAACACCTGCAGCATTTCGTGCTATAACACGAAACTCATATCTCTGGTTTTCGACTAGACCAGTTACTTCAAACTGAGTATCAATGACATTTGTAAAGCTTGCTTTCATCCAACGGCCATCAGGTAATTCCTTCTTTTCAACAACATAGCCTGTGATCTTACTTCCACCATCATATATAGGTTTCTTCCACTGAAGTGTTACTGAGTTTCTTGTGACAATAACAGGTTCTGGACGACCTGGAGGGTCACACGGGTCACGTGCAGTAAAGCATTCAGATGCTCTACTTGCCTTTCCAATTCCCACTATATTTTCTGCATAGACTCTGAATTCATATTCAAGACCTTCCTCAAGGCCAGTTGTCTTAAATTTGGTATCTGGAATAGGTGTTTTATTCAGTTTAGCCCATAGAATGCTGTTTCTTTCTTTGCGCTCCAAGTGATAACCAATGATCCTGCTACCGCCATCATTGACTGGTTCATTCCATTGTACCACCATGCTGTCTTTTGAGACATTTGTTACAAAAGGAGTTCCAGGTGGACCAGGAACTTTAAATGGGTACTGGGCTATTATTGACTCTGAGGTGAGATACGTACTCTTCCCATATCTATTCTCAGCTGCGATTCTGAACTGATATTCACAGCCAGTCTTTAAACGACATGCTTTTATAGTTGTTCTTGCAACAGTAGCTGACACAATGTGCCAAGTAGTGGTGGAGGTGTCTCTTCTTTCTACAATGTAATTATTGATAGAGCTACCACCATCATACTTTGGTGGTTCCCAGGAAATGGTAATACTATCTGCTGTAACTTCATCTACTTTTACTGGTCCAGTTGGAGGTCCTGGTTTGTCAAGGACAACAATATTTAGGGTCTCAGTTGCTTCACCAGCAGAGTTTGTAAGTTTAACCAAATATGATCCCACATCTTCTCTGCATGCTTCTTTTATTGTTAACACTGTGTTGTTTTCCGAGCTTTCTGCATTTACTCTTGTAGTCTGCTTTAATGCCACATTGTCTTTATGCCAAGACACTGCTGGTTTGGGTCGACCAACAAAAGGAACATCAACCTTTAAGTCCTCTCCTGCTAGAACACTGAAAGTGGTAAACAGCAGTTTGAAAGCTGGTGGGATCACAAGATCTTTTGCAACAACTGGTATACCCAGCTGGCGAGGATCGCTGATACCTTTCTCATTCTGAGCTGAAACACGGAAGGTGTATTCTTCACCTTGGATCAGTCCTGTGATAGTGGCTTCAGTAACTTTTACTGTAGCACAGGTTGACCACTTTTCACTGCCTTTGCTTTGCATTTCTACAATATAGCCCAGAATTCTGCTACCACCATCATGTTCAGGTTTTTCCCAAGACAAGGATACACTATTTCTTGTCACATCCAACAAAGTTATTTTCCCTGGTGGAAGTGGTCTTTCTGATACTTTTATAGATTCTGAAGTTTCAACTGGAAGGCCTATTCCATACTCATTTTCAGCTAGGACTCTGAAGTAGTAGTTGCAGCCTTCTTGCAGTGAATCAACTTTGCAGCTGGTCTTGTGGCAATTAGCATTAACAGTTGAATAAGCTTTTCTTGTTGATTCACGCTTTTCAACGATGTAATTTTTTATTTTAGAGCCACCGTCTATGAGAGGAGGCTCCCATGTGAGTGTAACTGAAGATTTTGTAACTTCTTTTATTTTCAAATCTTGAGGTGCCCCTGGAGTATCAAGAACTCTGACATTCACAAATGCTGACTTACTACCTGAGCTGTTTTCAATTGTCAGTATGTATTTGCCACTATCAAATCTATTTACGTTTTCAACAATAAGTAAAGTATAAGAGCTTGTTGATTCAATGCTCGCTCTATCCAAAGATTCCCCATGTTCTCTTGTCCATTTTACTTCAGGTGCTGGTCTTCCTTTAATTGGGACAAAGAGTCTAAGAGTACAGCAAGCTCTAACAGTTACAACTTTACGTAGCTCTGCATCAAGTTCAATCTCTGGAGGTAGCATTCTTTCTTCAGCTTTTGGAGTGCCAGGAACAAGAGCAGGTTCCCCAAGACCTTCAGAGTTCATAGCATATATCCGTATTTTATACTCCTGATTTTCTTTCAAGTCAGTGATGGTAAAAGAGGTGGCCTTTAGACCCATTGGTGGAGTTACAATCTTCCACTCATCTTCTTCAGGTAGTGCAATCTCAACCATGTAACCTGTGATCTCTGAACCACCATCATATATCGGTTTGTTCCATGCTATTGTAATAGAGGACTTGCTGCTATCCAAAACACGAGGATTACCCGGGGGACCAGGCTTAAATACAGTATCACAGGCCTTATAGAATGGACTGGTGGGGCTTGGCTCACTGACACCAGCAGCATTTTCTGCCATGACTCTGTATTCATATTCATGGCCTTCTGTCAGTCCAGACACTTTATAACGTAAGTCAGTAACAACCCTTTTGTTACATTTCACCCACCGTAAACCAGTCCTGTCTCGACGTTCCACAATATAGTTAGTTATAGGGCTCCCACCATCAGAATCAGGATGGCCCCAACAGACAACCATAGAATCCTTTGTAATTGCCGTAACTTCAGGTGTTTTAGGTGGATCAGGTGGAACATATGGATTTACTGCAAGAATGGGCTCTGATTCCAGAGGCTCACCAACTCCGTATTTGTTAACAGCCATAACTCGGAACACGTACTCATTGCCCTTCAACAGTTTAGTAACCTTCAGTTTAGTCACTGGAACTTCTGTGCCTACAGATGTCCATGCCAATCTACTTGTTTCACGTTTTTCAACCACATAATGGTCAATCTTTGCTCCTCCATCATCCAGTGGGGGTAGCCATGACAGCACACATTTTTCTGCAGTGACTTCAGACACAGCCAAAGGCCCCTCGGGGGGACCAGGTCTATCAAGAACTTTAACATTGAAGATATGCTTGGCAAAGCCACCAGGGTTTGTTGCAGTAAGTGTATAAGCACCACCATCTCTTCTTGAGGAATCTTTATTGATGAGAATGGTAGAGAAATCTGCTATTTTTATTTCTAATTTTGCTGTGTCTTCAAGTTCTTTTTCTCCCTTTGTCCATGTCATAGTTGGTGGAGGGCGACCTGAAACATCGGCCTCAAGTCTGAAAACTTCACCTGCTTTCAGCACTATGGTGTCCTTGTATTTAGCATCCACCTTTATCCTTGGTGCTTCAATGTCATCTCTACAAGTGATTGCATCTGATGGCTCTGAGGGCTGACTAACAGCTCCACCAGCATTCCTAGCAATGACACGGAATTCATAGGCAGCGTCTTCTGTTAAACCACTTACAGTGAATTCAGTCTCTAGTATATTGCTGAAATTAGCCTTCAGCCAACGGCCATTAGGAAGGTCTCTTTTTTCAACAGTGTAGCCAGTTATCTTAAAACCTCCATTATATTCTGGTTTAGTCCACTTCAGTGTAACTGCATGTCTTGTAATGTTCAGAGGTATCGGCTTACCAGGTGGATCTATTGGGTCCAGGGCAAACACAGGCTCAGATGGCTTGCTTGGCTTACTCTTCCCAGCCAGATTTTCTGCTATAACACGGAATTCATATGCAATGCCATCAGTAAGTCCAGATGATTTAAAGATATTGCCTGACACCAACATTTTACTTACAGTCTGCCAAACAATGCTGTTTCGCTCTTTTCTTTCAATGTGATATCCCAGTATTGGGCTTCCACCATCAGTAACTGGCTCATTCCAACTAATGGTCATGGATTCTTTGGTGACTGCAATCACCTGAGGAGTGCCAGGAGGCCCAGGTACCTTAAATGGGTAGCTGGCAACTACAGACCCTGAAGTAATGGCTGGACCAATTCCATATCTGTTTTGAGCTTTAACGCGGAACTGATACTCAACTCCAGTAGTAAGACGAACGGCTTTAAATGTAGTACGTATCACTGTAGTTGCCAATTCGGTCCATGTGGTACTGTCAGTTTGACGCATTTCTACAACGTAGTTACTTATTGGTACACCACCATCATTCAAAGGAGGTTCCCATGAGAATGTCAGGAAATCACATGAAATTTCTTCAAATTTGATTGGTCCAGTAGGTGGTCCAGGTATGTCATGAACCTGAACTGTGATTATTTCACTAACTTCTCCAACAATATTTTTAGCTGACAGTGGATATTGACCACTATCACTTCGAATACATTCATTGATGGTCAGTATGGTTGCAGTTGCTGTATTTTCATAATTTACCCTTTGTGTTTGCTTAAGTATCTGGTCTTCTTTCTTCCAAGTCACAGTAGGCCTTGGACGACCAAGTACAGGGATTTCAATCTTGATATTGTCACCAGCTTTGGCAATGACTGTTTTCTGGTAAATAGCACGGAGGTCAAACTCTGGTAGCATTGTTTGCTCCTTGATAATAACTGGTCTGCTTTCTCTTGGGGCACTTCTTCCAGCACTGTTAACTGCCATAACCTGGAAAGTATACTCTTCATTTTCAGTTAGATTCTTTACTACACAGTCCAGCGTTTTTACAGTGGTGATGTGTGCCCACTGGTTGGTTCCTTTTCTCTGTGCTTCAATTACATATCCAGTGATCTTGCTGCCACCATCATGTTCTGGTTTTGGCCAAGCTAGGCTAACTGAGTTCCGTGTTATATCCATAATATTAAGGCTCTCAGGTGGGGATGGGGCCTCAGAAGCTTTTACTGGTTCTGCAGTTTCAGCTGGTTCACCAATACCATACTCATTTTCAGCCAGAACTCTGAAATAGTATTCACACCCCTCAGACAAATTAGGAATCCTGAAGGAACACTTCTGGCAGTTGGTTGTGACTGTTGAATATGCCTTCCGAGTTGATTCACGTTTCTCAACAATATAGTTTGTTATACGTGAACCTCCATCTACCAGAGGCATATCCCATTGGAGGGTGATGCTGTCTTTGGTTATTTCCCTAGGCTTAAGGTTTATTGGTGGACCTGGTGTATCCAAGACTTTTACATTTACAAAGCCAGTCTTCTTACCAGCAGCATTTTCAAGAGTCATTACGTATTTTCCTGCATCATATCTGGTGCACTCTGTGACAATCAAGAGTGTAAAAGAGTCGGTATTTTCAATACTGGCACGTCCTTTGAGTGAAACATCATCTTTTGTCCATGTAACTTCTGGAGTTGGACGTCCTTTAATTGGTACAAAAATCCGAATAGTTAATCCAGCTCTAACAACAAGTGTTCTTCTTAGCTCAGCATCCAGTTCAAAGTCAGGAATCTCTTCTCGGTCAGTGATTTCCACACTTGGAATTATTGCTGGTTCACCAATGCCTGCAGCATTCATGGCAGAGATTCTGAAATTATACTTGGCCCCTGTCTGCAGATGAGCTACAACAAACTGAGTGATTCTTAAAGCAGTCCCTATTGTGTCTTTCACCCATTCATCTTCTCCTTCTTTTTGGTGCTCAACTATATAGCCAGTGATTTCAAGACCACCATCATAATGAGGCTTTCCCCAGGCTAAAGATGCACTTGTCTTTGTGGTATCAGTCACTCTTGGATTTGCAGGTGGACCTGGTGGGTCTGAAAAGCAAATAAAGAATAAAACATTACATGACAGCAGAAGTCATTCTTATGCTCTCTGAATGTGCTCCCTGCCCACCCCACCCACCCCCAAAAAGAAAAAGCATGATACTGACATGCAACATCTCTGCAAAGGACTGAGTTTGAAGTATCGCTTGGTGGTCCAACTCCAGCTCTATTTTCCGCACTGACACGGAATTCATATTCATTTCCTTCCAGAAGACCAGTTACTTTGCATCTAAGATCTGAAACTGGCTTCTTTGTTGCTCTAACCCATCTTAAACCTTTCTTTTCTCTTCGCTCCACATGGTAACCTGTGATTTCACTTCCACCATCATCAACTGGCCTTTTCCAGGTAACTGTGACAGTATTTTTAGTCACATTTGTTACTTCTGGTTTTCCAGGAGGGCCTGGAGGACCTATTCAGGAAGAAAAAAGTATAGTTAAACCAAGAATCAAGTCTTTAGATATTAATAAAGCCACACTGGAATCTCTTGGCTTGCTCTACTTACCAAATCTATCCACCATTTTAACTGGTTCTGATTGTACTGGTTCACCCTTGCCATACTGATTTACTGCTGAGACACGGAAAACATACTCATTTCCTTGAATGAGCTTGCTAACAACATGCCTACAGCTCTCAATGTTTTCAGCAACCAATGTCCAGAGCAGTCGACTAGTTTCTCTCTTTTCAAGAACATATGATTTTACTGGTGATCCACCATCTTCTGCAGGAGGTGTCCATGTAAGAGTTGCCTTTTCTGCTGAAACATTGCTGATCTCAATAGGCCCTGGAGGTCCTGGAATATCTAAAACTTTCACATGTACACTCTCCTGCTTAGTGCCAAAAGGATTGGTTGCAGTGATTGTGTATTCTCCAGAATCTTTTCTGGCTGCATATTTGACACTTAGAGTAGAAGAAGTTGGTTTGGTTTCAATGTGCACAAGCTCTGAAGGTCTAAAATCTTTTCCAGCTTTTGACCATGCAGAAGTTGGAGGTGGTTTGCCACGGATACTAATAGCAGACAGTGTGATGGTTTCCCCTGCTTTTACTGTTAAACCTTCCTTCAAAGTAGGATCCAGAACAATGCTTGGTGCCTCTGTCAAAACAAAGACAAAAAATACTGATTGTTACAACAAGAACACAGGGATACGAAACAAAAGTGATTTGATACTAATTATTCAATAAAATTCTACCTTTTCAATGCAATCTACATACCATACTCATCCTTGCATATTATGGTTCCTGTGGATTCAGATGGAGGACTGATAGCTCCAGCAGTGTTCTTTGCTCTAATTCTGAACTCATATTTGCAGCCTTCAATAAGGTCAGTTACAGTAAATGCACAGTCTGGAACATTCACGTGATTAGCTTTCGTCCAAGTCTTTTTGGGTAAATCACGCTTTTCAACAATATAGCCAGTTAATTTATGTCCACCGTCATATTTTGGTTCTGTCCAAATGAGTGTTACCGAGTTCCTGGTTACATTGATAACTTCAGGTTTCCCGGGAGGATCTAGAAGAAAAAATAATAAATAGCAGTCAAACAAAAGCTATTTCAAATTTCAGAATTTTCCTTTTTATTCTCCTGATGACTTACCAATAGGATCAAGTGCCACAACTGGTTCAGATGGAAGACTTGGTTTACCTACTCCAGCCATATTGATTGCCATTACTCTGAATTCATATTCCAGACCTTCAGTTAACCCTGTCACTCTGAAATCTTTCATTCTTATTGGCGTTTTATTTGCTCTCTTCCACAGAAGACTATTTCTTTCTTTAAATTCAATGTGATAACCTAGAAGATAAATGATGAGATGAAAATATGGGGGGATTTCTAGAAATCTCAATTTCTCACAGCATTGTGAAACATCCTACTGCCCATATTGCACGTTGCATACACATTGTGCAAGAGGAGCACTGAAAACCAGATTAAGAAATGCATGTGGGCATAAACAGCAGATGTATGTAATTGCAATGATGAGATGTTCGTAAATGCAAATTGCTAATTTTATAGACCCAAGCATTGTCGCATACAGGTGAGTTTGGTTTTCTTTCCTTACATATTTTGGTTCTGAGCAAAGATATTGTTTCTCAGTTAGTATTTTCCCAACATTTGAGTTATTTCTTTCTTTAAATAGGAAGTAAACCAGTGAAATCAGTCAATTAATCAGTCGCTCAATCAATCAATCACTCACTCTCAATTTAGTGCATAAACACCTGTTACTTTTATCTTACCTTTTGACAGAGAGAAAGAACTATTAGGAACTGAAATACTAGGGAAGTTTTGGGGGATGTACCTGTGATTGGTGAACCTCCAGTTCTTCTGGGATCAGTCCAAGTTAAAGCTACAGACTCATGCCGAACAGCAACAATATTGGGAGGTGGAGGAGCATCTGGGACATCTAAACAATATTGAAAAAATGCAGTAATGTTAAAAATTATTATCACCTCTGAAATAAATGTTTTAGATTTCAAAAATTATAATGGATACTTACCAAATGGATGCTTTGCAATGACAGGCTCTGATTTAAGACCTTCCCCTACTCCATACTTATTTTCGGCCCTGATCCTGAATGTATATTCATTTCCTTCATGAAGTCTCGTAACTCTAAATGTGGTTTTCTGGACTGCAGAGGCACAAGTTACCCACTTATTGTTTATATTATCTCTCTTCTCTAGAACATAGTTAGTGATTTCTGAACCACCATCATCTTTTGGAGGGCCCCACTTTAAGGTTATGGCATCAGCTGTGACTTCTTCGAATTTCACCGGACCTGTTGGTATGCCAGGTTTACCAACAACTTTCACAAAAATAGTGCCTTCCTTGCTGCCAGCAACATTCCTCAGAGTTATTGTGTATTTTCCAGCATCAGCTTTCTGGCAGTCATGTACTACAAGAGTGGTATTAACTGCTGTAGATTCAAATGCAACTCTTCCACTCTCAGTAATTGCCTGGTCTTCATCCTTCTTCCAAGTTACGGTTGGGACAGGCTTGCCTTTCATAGGGATTTTAAGACGGAAGTTGCTACCCTCTTTAGCTGTATAGCACAAATCAGGTAGATCTCTTAAGTCAAGTTCGGGTGCCGCTGTAAAAAATGAAGGAAACCAGTTATTCCACTATGCATAAACTCTGTGGTAAAATTAAGATGCTGTTTTAAAGGTGTCTTATTTCTATATATACATAGTAATGATAGTATGTATAAAATATAATTTGGGTAAGTAAAGCATTGAATTAATGATCTTGCTTCTCACCAACATCATCTCTTGCTACAATTGTGATCTCTGATGGAGTTCCATATCCAGCATCATTTTGGGCCCTCACTCTAAAAGTATATTCTTGTCCTTCTTTTAAGTCTCTCATTGAAAAATGGAGGTTCTTTCCCCGCATGACTTCTTGCCATTTATCTTCACCAATTAGGACTTCAACAATGTATGCAGAAATACGGCTTCCACCATCACTGATAGGTTTCTTCCATACCAAATTGCATGAGGATTTTGTTACAGCTGAAGTTTTGAGATCCACAACTGGCCCAGGTGTTTCTAGACGGAAGAAAAGCATAATAAGTGTCCATTCAAGCTAAAAATAAAAATTATTTGAATTAAAAAAATGGGTGAAAAGGATTCATTTTTCCTACCAGAAGCTTTGACAGCATCACGAGTTTCACAAGGATCACCAATACCATATTCATTTTCAGCAAAAACTCTGAAGAAGTAAGATTTGCCTTCTTCTAAGTTAGTTATCCTGTAGCTTGTCTTTGGACATTCTGTTGTTACTGTGGACCATGACTTTCTTTCTGCATCACGTTTTTCAACAACATAATTTGTGATTGGACTGCCCCCATCTACCAGAGGAGGTTCCCATGTAATGAAGGCAGAATCTTTAGATGCTTCCTTTACAATCAGGTTAATGGGTGGGCCTGGAGTATCTGGATAAACACAACACCACCATATTTGATTTAGTAACAAAATTTTAAAAAACAGTTAAAAAGTTAACAAATATATTATAATGGGGAAAGCCCTGAGACTTACCAAGTACTTTTACAACAATGGTGTATGCCTTTTTGCCACAGCTGTTCTCCAGACTGAGGACGTATTTTCCAGCATCATATTTATTTACATTTTCGCAACGCAGGAAGGTATCAAAATCAGTTGACTTGATGTCTAATCCTTGTCTGTCTCTTAGGTTGGCACCCACTTTAGACCATGAAATCTTAGGAGGTGGACGTCCTCTTACTGGCACGTAAAGTCTCATTGTGACTCCAGCACGCAACACAAGGACTTTCCTTAGTTCTGCATCAAGTTCTCCTTCAGGTGGAACTGTGTTTAACAGAAAAACCCATGTAATTAAAGCATCATCTTTAAGACTATCACAAAAGTTACTGTGACAAAAACTCCCTTTTTACCGACATTTCACTCAACTAACCCAACTTTTCATGCCCATCATGACATTAGTAAGTGTCCTGACTCCCGTTTGAAGTTAATTTGCAAATATGCCATTTTTTTTCACTGATATCACATCCTTTTCTTTTTCTGCCTTTTCCACCATTTATGTTAGAAAGGTTCCTAGTTTCTCTAGAATTCAAAGGAGTTTCAGAGCCTCCTGGACTCTTCTGCTTTTCTTCAACAAAGAGAGTTTTGTGAAGCAATGCTTTTGCACATACAGCAAAATGCATACAAAAGCCAGCTTGTCTCTTAGGGAGTAAGTGTCATATAATCAAATGTATCACACAGTTGCTTAGAATAGTAATCTTGGCTTCAAATTATTTAGAAGATATGAGGATGACTGAAAGTTTTAAGAAAGATGAGAGATCTGAAAATTCTAATTTTAGGATTCGAAAAAGAAAAAATCTTGATGATCCAGCGGGAGGCAGAAGGCTATAAAGCATACAAACGAAAAAAACAGACACCAGACACCAGCCAAATTCTCTTCTGTTCCTAACTGCCCTGTTTTCTTCCAAATTAGCCACTGTTAGCCCACATTTTTTGAGTAAAAACATGTTCCAAATTAATCTGGGCCTGTGACCTGTGACAAAGTGTGTCTTTGAAACTCATCCCATAAATTGAAGCAAAAGTCAACAAGGCAATTGTTTTTCAGTGAACATACTTAAAATGTCTTTGGCAGTGTGTTTATCAGGAACATCACTTGGATCACTGTATCCAATCTTATTGACAGCATAAACACGGAACTGGTACTCTGTATCTTCCATCAGCCCTGTTACCACAAATTGTGTAGCCTGTAAATTCTTGGGTAGATTGCATCTGACCCAGTTGTCTGTGTCAGCTCTTTTTGATTCCACTAGATAACCAATGATAGGGCTTCCTCCATCATATGCTGGTTTGCTCCATGACAGGCTTATCGAATTACGAGTAGTATCAACCACTTTTGGGAAAGCAGGCGGGCCAGGAGGATCTGGGAATTGAAAGAACTTAAAGTTAGCATACCAAATGCTTCATGACAGTATTTGAAAATAATAATGGAAAATATCTGAGACTTCTAGCTTACATTGAGGATCACGAGCATACACTGCTTTTGATGGTGCGCTAGGCTTGCCAGGTCCAGCCTTATTCAAAGCTATCACCCGGAACTCATATTCTGTTCCTTCTAAGAGTCCAGTAGCTTTAACAGTTCTTTCGATGACAGGCTTTCGGTTAACTTTTGTCCAGTTAAGAGCCTTCGTTTCACGCTTCTCAAGTATATAACCAGTTATTGGGGATCCACCATCACTAGCTGGTGGCTTCCAGCTAACAGTCATAAAGTCTTTGGTTACATTGCTAATTACTGGTGGATCACAAGGTCCAGGTACATCTGTGGAGATTTATTTGAAAATTATGTTCGCATTTATAAGTGTAGACAAAAACCCAGTGACTAATGAAACTATTCCACAAAGCACTTACCATATGGGTTCTTAGCAACTGCTGGTTCAGTTAAGATGGGGTCTCCAACACCGTATTTGTTTTCAGCACAAATGCGGAACTGATACTCATGTCCTTCTATTAGTTTCTCCACTGTGCAGCTTGTAATGGGTACATTGGCACTGACTTGAGCCCAGTTAGGTCTGCTTGTTTCACGCTTGTCTACAATGTAGTTAGTAATTTCTGAACCTCCATCTTCCAGAGGAGGCTCCCAAGAAAGCATTGCACGATCTGCATACATATGTTTGATTTTGACAGAGGCTGGTGGGCCAGGCTTATCTAGAACAATAAACATTACATTGTTATAGTTCCATCTCTTGCTACATCATTTAATTAGAAATGTATTTATTAATAGACAGTCTTTAGCTTACCAAGTACTTTAAGCCTAATGGTTGCTGACTTTGATCCACTTGCATTTTCAGCAGTAATAGTGTAGTCTCCTGTTTGCTTCCTGTTAACACTGAACAACTCAACTGTAGCAAGATTTCTCTTTGTGGTGATCTTAACACCTTCAGATGGCTTTAAAACTTCTCCTTCTTTCTTCCAGGTGATTGCTGGCATTGGTTTGCCATACACATTTGCCTCCAGACGCACATTAGTTCCAGCTTTTACTATAAGCTGTGATTGCATAGACAGATCCAACTCTATTCTGGGAGGAACTGAAAGGAAAGAGTCCAAGAGTTAATCAGTCTAGTAAGAGATAAACGTCTCATTCTTCACATGAGTGCTAGTTCCCAACATGCACAGACTCTTACCAGAGCTATCAAATGCTTTTACATTCCTTACCATTTTCTGGATGAATGGTCACTGGATCAGAAGGTTCTGAAGGTTGGCTAATGTTAACTGCTGTCTTGGCAATTGCTCTAAATTGGTACTGAGCATTTTCTTCCAAACCAGTCGCAGTGTACTCTTCTAGGGGTATTTGATGTGGAGTTGTATTGCACCGAACCCACTTATCACCAGGTAATTTGCAAGCTTCCACAAAGTAGCCAATAAGTTTGCTACCACCATCATGCTTTGGCCTTGTCCATACCAGTGATGCAGTACTCTTAGTGATATCAATAACTTCAGGTTTTCCTGGGGGATCTATGGCAAATAAAAACATATTATAGTATATTTTTCCAAAAAAGAGCTAACACATTAAAAAATGACTTTAATATTACTGGATCCTATTTACTGCACACCTAGACAGTGCAATCAGAGTGAAGCCATGGTAAACATGAAAATATAAACAGAAGGGCAAACTAAAGATCATAAGTTGCAGATAAACTGAAAATTATCATAAAAACAGTCTGTTACAAAGTATTGGTATTGGCTTACCAACTGGTGCTCTTGCTGTGACAAACTCAGTTGGTTTACTAGGTTTACTTGCTCCAGCTCTGTTCAAAGCATAAATTCTGAAAGTATACTCAAGACCTTCAATGAGGCCCACACAAGGGTATTCTGTGGAGCGCACAGCTGTGTCATTAGCTTTCACCCACAGCAAACTGTTCCTTTCTTTGCGCTCAATGAGATAACCAGTAATTGGACTGCCTCCATCGCTGTCTGGTCTATCCCAAGCAACAAATATGCAGTCCTTATTGACCTTGGTAATACGTGCATTCTTTGGTTCACTGGGAACATCTAGAAAAAAATACAAAGATAGATATCAATCATATGTTTTCTTACTAGAAAGATTAAATAGAGAAATGCTGCTATCAAAAACTGGCATACCAAATGGGAACCTTGCAATCATCTTGTCAGAAGCAAGTGGCTCAGAAATCCCAAAACGATTTTCAGCACGAACACGAAACATATACTCTTCTCCAGGAATCAGTTTCCCAATTCTGCAGCTTGTCTTTGTGACAGAAGATAAAGCTGTTACCCAGTCTCCTCGGCTTACATCACATTTCTCAACGACATAGTTTGTAATGTTGCTGCCACCATCTTCAAGAGGTATGTGCCATGAAAGAGTGCAAGCATCAGCATCTATTTCAGAAATATCAAATGGAGGCTGTGGCGGACCTGGTTTATCTGCACAAAACAAGTATAATAAGAAAAAAGGGATGAAAGAAAATGGCAATGACAGGAATATACCAAAACCAGCTTTACATAAAGCTGGACTGAAAAACAACCAAATGGAACATACCCATGACTGTCACTTTGATTTTCTGACTATCAGAACCAGAGCTATTTTCTGCAGTAAGAGTGTAAAAATCAGTATCTTTTCTAGTCACATCCTTAATGATAAGAACAGAAGACTTTTCTGCTTTATGCACAGCAAGGCGACTAGATGTAACTACATCTTGATCTCCTTTCAACCATTTACAGACTGGCTGAGGCTTCCCATATACATGAGCTTCAATTCTCAGTTTCTTTCCAGCTTTAATGTGAACATGATCAGGCATCAGAATCTTAGGTGGGACTGTAAAAAAAAAAAACACACAGAGGCAAATAAATTCAACTTCTGTGACATATTAATTTACTTTTTTCTTATTTTTTCATGTGAAACTTCTCTGCTTCTCTCTTAAGTGGAATCACCTGTAGGAATGACTAGAAAATCTTTAATTTAGGTTCCACTTATGGACAGCTTCAGTTTCTGTAGGTGACAATATCCATTCTGGTCTTACTTTTACATTACTGTACAATTTATAAGCGAATAGTTATGAATTTGGATTGCCTTCACACACATTTATGTAGAGATTTGTGCATTATTAATGAATGAACTATAAATCCTCTTCTTCTCTGAAACCAATAAGCAAAATCACTTATTGCCAACTTTCTACAAGACAAACATGAAGGAGAAGAAAACTGAAGTTGTCACTGAGATAAACCTGTTTGCACAGTCAATCTTTCTGTATCCTTGAACTACTTTTCTCCTACTTATTCTTTTGCACAAAAGAAATTTTTTTTCCAAGAGAAACCTGGCAGCATGTTTGGTGTACTTCCTTCTACTGCTAGTTATCATTCTCCTGTTTCAGTATCTCTCTCTTTCTCTTCCCGTGTCCCAAATTAAGAAGGTTCTACTCATCTTGCCCTTACCCTACATCTTCATGTGCCTCAGGAACTCTGCCACCTTAAATAGGCCAACCTGTCCTCCCAAATTTTTGTTTATATTCTCAACCAACTTTACAATATAAACCACTTATTTTCTCTTATATTAAAATAGCTCCCGCTTTCCCATTTATCTCTCAAACTACCAATCTGACACTTTTTCTCTGTCATCTAAACTTCATTGAAAGTATTTGTTACTTCTCTCTAGTTCTTATCTTCTGGTTCCAACTGAAACCATACCTGAAAAATTATTTAGTAATTCTGAATTAGTGGTCAACTCTCACTTTTTTCTGACCTGTCAAAATATTCAGTACAGTTAACCATAATCCTCCAGATAACTCCATAAAGCAAATGTCTTTCTGTGACTCAAAGAACTGAAATTCATTATTAAAGCAGTATATTATTATTAAAGCAGTATATTAGGTAGTATTTAAATTGTTACTTACTGAGTTGTTCTTTAATTTCATATTCTCCCACAGCTTCTATTGGCAAACTTACTCCTACAGCATTTCTAGCTGCCACTCTAAAGTTGTACTTCTTTCCTTCTTTCAGACCAGCTACAACAATGGAAAGATCTTTAACAACTGAATATTCTGTCCAGCGATCTGCTGGTTGATCATGTTCTTTGTAACTAACAATGTAGCCATCAATTTTGGAACCTCCATCGCGCAGTGGTGGCAGCCAGCCTAAAGTAGCACTATTCTTTGTAATTTCAGTAACTTCAAGTTTTCTTGGTGGATCAGGTTCACCTTTCAGGGGAAAAAAGAAACATGTTAGACATTGAATTTTCAAGATTTTCTTACACTTGAATATTGGATGCTGTCATGCTAATTCCAGAAGGACAATACAGAAATGAGTGAAACTTGTAATAATTTCAAAGGTACTATATTCATTGGTCATATTATCTGAAAGAAACTGACACAGAAATACTTATGTTTATCCTTGAGTAGTTAGCAGCATTGTTCAATTTAGAAGCACTAACTCAAAAATTGCAAAATCTTACTAAAATTAGAGAAAAACAAACAGAAAATGTCCATGAAAGCAAACATAAAATATACATGAAGGCATACTCACTAAGAGGATCTGATGCTAGAACTGGTTTTGGTATGTCACTTGGAACACCTGACCCATATTCATTTACTGCTGTTACTCTAAAGTAATATTCATTTCCAGGTACAAGGTTTGCTATTTGGAAACTAGTTTTCTTTAGTTCTGCCATGACTGTTGCCCAGGTCTTCCTGTCAGCCTCCCGCTTCTGCAGGATGTAATGAGTCACTGGGCTACCCCCATCATTCTCTGGAGGTGCCCATGAAAGGTGGCATGACATCTTGGTGACATCTGAAACCTTGAAGTCTGACACAGGTCCAGGAGTATCTATGAAGAAATTTCAATTTATGTTAGTATTTTCTTCTTCAGTAAGTTAAAATTAAAGGGGGCTAAAAGCTTTCTACATGAAGGGAGTTAGTGTTAGGTGATAGAATTGTGCTCAAAAACTGACACACCTAGGGGTCATAAATATTCCTGCAAGAAACATTCAAAATAGTTATAAAATTGTCTTGAGGTATTTCTCTCATTACTCACCCAGAACTCTGACGTTCACAAATACAGCCTTTTCTCCAGCTGCATTAACAAGTGTCAATGAATATTTGCCTGAGTCATCACGTGTTGAATCGGGAATGACGCAGAAGGCCATAGTGTCAACCAGATCAACTTGTCCTTTTCTGATAACATTATCAATGCCCATTCTCCTCCAGGTGACTTTTGGTGCTGGGCGACCCCTAACAATGGCAAAAAGTCTAATAGGGCATCCTGCTCTGACTGTGACTAACTTTCTCATGCTTGCATCCAACTCAATCTCAGGAGGTTCTGAAAGACAAATAAATTAAAATGCAAAGTTTTGCACATGAAATAAAATAAGCCTAAAGCAAATAAAGGTTGTACGTCAACATCCTAAAAGAGGATAGGAAAACTCACCAAGAATTTCCTTGGGAGACACAGCTTCTTTCAATTCTGCTGGTCGGCCAAGGCCAACCTGATTTTGGGCAGAAACCCTGAATTCATATAATTGCTTCTCATCCAGGCTGGTAGCTGTGAATTCTGTATGAATAACTTGAGCAGCAACATTACATCGTTTCCATCCTGCTTCAGGATCAGCACCCTCAACTTTTGGTCTCATTTCCACAACATATCCAATAATTGGAGCACCACCATCATACACCGGTTTTCCCCAGCCAAGGGTTAAGGAAGTCTTTGTGCTATCAACCACTCTGAGGTTTGTGGGAGGACCAGGTGGTTCTGCAAGACAGTAAAAATTACAGATTAGAGCACAACTGTACAGTTTAGCAATCTGTTAACACTGAAATAATACAGAAAAATTCAATGGTATTTTACCTATTGGGTCTTTGGCTATTACAGGTCTTGATGGCAAGCTTGGTTCTCCAAGTCCGACTTCATTTTCAGCACTGACACGGAACTGGTATTCATGACCAGGGAAGAGATTAGTAACCTTCTTGCGTCTCTCTGGGATTGGCGTTTTAGTAACAGGAACCCATCTTAGTGACCGTTTCTCTTTCTTCTCTAAAATGTATCCTGTAATTGATTTGCCACCATCATATTCTGGTGGATTCCAAACTACAGTCATCTCTTCTTTGCTAACTCTTGTGACATCCGGAGGATCAGGGCGTCCAGGTCTATCATATTTCGTTTTTGCAATAATTGGATGTGTTTCTGTTGGTGGACCAGTGCCCATTTTATTCTCTGCACGCACTCTGAAGATATATTCATTACCTTCAATGAGGCGCGTCACTTTTGCATAGTTTGTTAGGACAGAGGAAGAGTATGTAGACCAAACCATACGCTTGCTTTCACATTTTTCCAGGATGTAGTTCTGTATTTCACAACCACCATCATCTTCTGGAGGATCCCAAGTAACAGTACATCTATCACTTGAAATGTCAGTGACTTTCAAGTTTCGTACAGGACCTGGTTTATCCAAGACAATAACAGTAGCATATGCTACAAAGCTACCAGCTGCATTAGTTGCAGTAATCACGTATTTCCCACCATCAGTACGCCTTGCTTTTGTGAGAACAAACTTAGACGTGTCAGAAGTTGTTTCAATACTGACTCTTGGAGATCTGGTGAGATCTGTGGCATCTTTGTCTTTTGTCCATACAACTTCAGGCTGTGGTTTTCCTCTGACTCCAGCCTCAATTCTAATTGTGTCGCCCGCTTTCACAGTTAGAACCCCACTTAACTTCAAATCTAGCACTGGTTTCTGGAGATCTTCCTTCACAACAACTTCAGCTGTTTTTACCCAGTTACTTTCACCGGCCTCATTCTTGGTTTGAACTCGGAATTGGTAAATTTTATTTTCCACACATTTATCTACCATGTAGTGTGTTTCCTTAATGCTGCCTTTGTGAACTCTTTCCCATTCATCTGAATCTTTCAGTTTTCTCTCAACATGATAACTTAAATTGGGACTTCCACCATCATAATCGGGCCTTCTCCATTTCAGATATACAAATGTCTTTCCTTTCTCTGCAATGTGAAGATTTTCTGGCTCTCCAGGTTTGTCAATAGGATTGATAGCAAGGATAGGAGTCTTGGTCTCAATGCAAGGACCTGGACCTATTTTGTTCTCTGCACAAACTCTGAAGAAGTATTCACGGTTCTCTACAAGATTTGCCTTTACTAATCGTTTAGTAATATCAGAGGAGACAATTGACCATCCCCTCTGATTCGGTTGACGGTATTCTACTATGTAATTTGTTATTTCAGAGCCACCATTATCCACTGGACTCTCCCAAGAGATCATACAAGAGTCTTTTGTGACATAGCTTATTTTCAGGTTCTGACATGGTCCAGGTCTGTCAAGTACATTAACAACAGCAAAAGCTTGAGCCTGTCCACAGCTGTTCTTAGCTGCTATTATATATTTGCCATGATCAGATCTTTTGGCTTCTTTCACTTGCAGTTCAACATTAGGTAGATCATGAAGTATTTCAACATGCTTTTCTTGGACTAGTACTTTGCCATCTTTAGACCACGTTATTTCAGGATCTGGTCTACCTTTTACCTTACCAGTAATACGTATTGTTTGACCTACTCGGACAGTAATTAAGTCTCGACAGGTCACATCTAGGCTTATTTCTGGAGGAGCAAGAATATCCTTTGCAAGTACAGTTTCTGGTAGTTCTCTTGGTTCTCCCTCTCCCACAATGTTGACAGCTTTTATTCGGAACTTATATTCATTTCCTTCTATTAATCCAGGTACTCTGAAAGCACACTGTCTAATGAGTTCATCCTTATTAATCCTATTCCACTGTGTAGTTCCAGTTTTCTGACATTCCACAATGTATCCCAGAATTGGGCTGCCACCATCCTTGAGGGGCTTTGTCCACACAAGATCAGCTGATTCTTTAGTTTTGTCTTTTAATTTTGGATTTATAGGTGGTCCAGGAGGAGTGATAGGACGTGATGCTTTTATTGGATCAGAGCTTGGAGATGGTTTGCTTAAGCCCACCATGTTTTCTGCAAAAACTCTGAATTCATATGTGTTGCCTTCAAAAAGACCGGTGACTCTGTATTTCATATCAAGTATAGGTGTCTTATTGACACGCACCCATTTACCAGATGCTTCCCGACGTTCAAGTATATAACCAGTTATTGGAGTTCCACCATCAGATTTTGGTAGGGTCCAAGACACTGTTGCAGCATTTTCTGTAATATCATAAACAACTGGTTTACCAGGTGGGGATGGTGGATCAAACATGTATTTAGCAACTGTTGGTTCTGAATCCAGAGGCGCACCAATGCCTATCTTATTTTCTGCACGAACGCGGAAAATGTATTCACAGCCTTTCTGCAGTCGTGGAACCTTAATTTTCGTGTGACTTGTTCCAGAACTAACTACTCCCCATGTTTCTTTCTTTGATTGACGCTTCTCAACAATATAATTTATTATAGGACTCCCACCATCATCTTTAGGAGGGCGCCAAGAAATAACCATATATTCCGGTGTTACTTCAAGAATATTAATAGGACCAGTTGGTGGGCCTGGAACATCCAAAACTGTAAGGTGCAGAGCCACAGTTTTGCTGCCAGCTGCATTAGATACTGTGAGTAGATATTCTCCCGTATCTTTTCTTACACAGTCTTTGATAGTAAGCACGGTTGAGTAATTGTCAGTCTCAATCTTGTATTTGCCATCTGGTTTAATTTCAGTGTCATCAGTAACCCATTTTGCTGTGGGAACTGGCACACCTCTCATAATCGCTGGAAGGCACACTGTGGTGCCAGCTTTAACAACGAGACCTTCAATTAACTTCACATCTAGATCCACAGATGGAGGTACTGAAATTAGAGAAAAATGGAAATTATATTTTCAGGGCAAATGCTTATAGAAAAAGATAAATAATCAGTGAAACAAAATAAAAACCCAAAAATTACCTAGTTTTTCTTGGCATTCTATTGGTATAGTTGTATCTGGAAGGCTAAGACCAACAATGTTCTGAGCTTTCACACGGAATTTGTATATTTTTCCTTTTTGTAGGCCTGTAACAACACAGTCTAGCATGGGGACTGTCTGGAACTTTGTCCATTCATCTGCACCATCTTCTTGATATTCCACCAAATACCCAGTTATCTCAGCACCACCATCACGATCTGGTCGATTCCAAACAAGGGAAACTTCAGTCTTGTCAACGTCTACATGATGCAGATTCTTTGGTGGCCCTGGAGGATCTTTTAAAATACAAAATCAAAATGGTTACTAGGATGAAAAATCTATGATACCAGTGTATCATGTTCATACCAACAGGACAACCTCAACATTACCAAATCCCATATGAACAAAACAAATCATATCGACGAAAAACACTTACGCAGTGGATCTATAGCTTTGATAGGCTTAAGCGTTTCCACATATGGACCTCTACCGTATTGATTCTCAGCTGCAACTCGGAAGAGATACTGAATGCCTTCCATCAGATATTTAGCCATATGACTGCGTTTCTTGGAGGATGATGAGATGGCTACCCACTGTGCAGAAGCTACATCTTTCCTCTCCACCACATAGTTGGTAATGACAGAGCCGCCATCATCTTCTGGTTCCATCCAAGTGATATAGCAAGAGTCGCTTCTAACATCACTGATGTTCAGATTTCTGGGTGGACCAGGCTTATCTAACATTGATAAAAGTGAAATCCATTATTTATTTGGCAACCAGCATTTCTTATAAAACTTTGTAAATTTCAAAATAGAGTATACTATATTTTATATAACTTTTAGTCCTCTTTCTACTGTGTATTTTTTATAACTTGGTTTATAGATTTTTTCAGAAATTCCTTTATTTCTTAATCTTCAGTTATAGAGTAAAAAGATGTATAGAAGGAACACAAAAAGATTACCTAAGACCACAACTTTTACTGAAACAGTCTTTGACCCAGCTGGATTTTCAACTGTCAGGGAGTACATTCCACCATCTTCATGGACAGTGTTACGGATTTCAAGTTTACTGCCAACTCCTGTAACCTCAATATCAGCTTTGGGTGACACCTCATGATCTCCCTTCTTCCAAGTAACTTTTGGGAATGGAACACCTTTAATAACAGCACTAAGCCTCAGTGTATCTCCAGCTTTTACATGCTGTTCTCGGGCCATATTAGCATCAAGTATTAACTCAGGTGGTTCTGGAATGAAAAACATAAGTTTTTACAAAATGAGGAAAAAAAGTCTGTTCTTAGGTAAACTTATCTGACTTTATTAAACTCACCAAGCCTGTCCTTCACTTCCACCGGATCAGGAACATGTGCTGGATCAGATTCGCCTGCTGCATTGACTGCCTTGACCCTGAATTTATAGGTTAATCCCTCAGTAAGACCAGTGACTTTGTAGTTTGTTTCAGGACAAGAATCTGCTGTAAGATTAGCCTGTTTCCATTCTTCGTCTCCAACCTTCTGATACTCTATAAGGTAGCCAATTATCTTGCCATTTCCATCATGGCGTGGTGGTTGCCAAGATAAATCAACTGAATTTTTAGTTTTATCTACTGCTTCTGGATTAACAGGTGGACTTGGTTTTGCTGTTAAAAAAGCAAAAAACATAAAGAAATGGGAGAAAAAAAGAAACAATTAGAAAAATTTTCTAACTGAAACTGAGTGCATTAAAATTTCAATGAGAAATGAAATGTGATACTTTACCGATTGGATCTCTAGCGAAAATTGGCTTTGATGGTGGACTAGGATCACCAACGCCAATTTCATTTTCTGCTGAAACACGGAATTCATATTGACAGCCTTCAAGGAGATCAGGTACTTTGAACTTTGTACCAGGGAAAATCGGGTCTTTGGTAACTCTGACCCATCTTGTAGCCATTGTTTCCTTCTTTTCTACAATATAGTTTGTTATTGGCTTGCCTCCATCGTATGGTTTGTTCCAAACCACTACTGCAGAGTCTTTGGTTACATCCTTAATGATTGGTTGCTCAGGTGCATCAGGAACACCTGGGGTGAGGAGAAAAAAAGAGTGTATGAGCATTACAAACAGAGTAAAGATTGGAGTATCCAAATAAAATTGCAAATTAAAAACTTACGGAAACGGTCCTTGGCTTTCATCTCATCAGAGATGAGAGGATCACTTATGCCATAAAGATTTTCAGCATAAATTCGAACTTGATATTCTCTTCCTTCAAGCAGCTTGGGAATTTTGCATGTTGTCTTCACTGTGGCAGATGTAACTGGCATCCACAAGTCTTTGTGTGTATCCTTCTTCTCAATTATGTAATTTGTAATTTCACTGCCTCCATCATCTAACGGAGGTTTCCAGGAAACCACCATATGATCTTTAAAGACTTCATCAAATATAACTGGGCCTATTGGAGGTGATGGGCGATCTGTTTAAGAAAGAAATAAAGCATACCCATGCTTTTTTATGAGCTTCACAAAACAACTTAGATTAAACAGTTTCAATACAGCAAATATAGAATACAATTAGAAAACATCACAGTTATAATAAAGAATCAAGACCTCAGGGCTACTCCTATCTGTTTGACATGCTGGAGTTAATTCCTTAATACTTATAAGGTATTTGGTGATTAACATTTTCTACAGTGTTGACATTCTCTAAATGCATGTAGAGACATTAAATTATTTATGCTGAATAAACGAATTCAGAGTTAAATATGTGCTCAAAATTAATAAATAGCTTTTTATTATAATTGAGAATGCAGTAAATCAAATTATTGTAATAAAGAACACATTTTAAAGAACACAATACTTAAATTTTATAAAATTCAATGAATTCTAATCACTAATAAATATCTCAGACAATACTGTTGTTCAGTAAAACCTACCGACAACATTAACTTGACAAAATCCTTTTCTTGATCCTGTGCTGTTCTCTACAGTAACACAATATTTGCCTGTGTCTTCACGGACAGATTTTAGTATTCCTAAACAAAGAGTTGTAGGAGTTGTCTTGATCTTTATTCGGTCATCTTCTTTCACAACAATATCATCCTTTAGCCAAGTAACCTTCGGTGCAGGCTTGCCTGAGTAACGTCCAGTCAAGCTGAAAGCTTCACCAACTCGGACAATAAGCTTGTCTCTAAAGTCAAGGTCAAGTGTTGGAGGAGCTGAAAGACAATATTAAAATACACAATGCCCACAAATGTCAGCAATATTAATATGAAAAAGTAAGGAATCAGTAAATGTAACTACTATTTTAAAAAGAAATATGAAAAAGAAACGTACCAATTTCATCCTTGCACGTGATTGGTTTAGTGCAAAATGATGGCTTGCCTTGCCCTACAATATTGCAAGCACTCACACGATACTCATAGGTGTCACCCTCTTTCAAGCCTTCTACAGTGAATTTCCTATCAAGCATTTTCTCCTTTGTAACTTTGTGGAATTTGTCTTTTCCAATAAGACGGCTCTCTAGAACGTACATGGTGATATCCGAGCCTCCATTATATTTTGGAGGGTTCCAAGTTAGTGTAACAGAGTTCTTGGTAACTGCTTTTACTTCCAGGTCTTCTGGACGGTCAGGAACAGCTGTGAATAAAGTAAAAATAAGGCAGATTAATTTTTCTGCGTATTCAGAATCTTCCTGTGTATTAATCTCATATGACAGTTATCTAAACTCAAAAAATATTCTTACTTATTGGATCTCTAATGAGAATCTCTTTTGTTGTTTCTGTGAAAGGACCCATGCCAATTATATTCTCAGCTGCAATTCGGAAGAAGTAGGCTTTCCCTTGAATGAGTCCCTGAATAGTAGCATTCTGTCTTGTAACTGTGTAGCTCACTGGAGTCCAAGCTCTATGGTCAGATTCACGTTTTTCAATTATATAGTTGGTAATAGGAGAACCACCATCATCTTCTGGAGTAAACCATGACAATTTACAAGAGTCACTGGTTAGATTCTCTGTAAGAAGTGGCATTCCAACTGGGCCTGGCACATCTGAAAGCAAAGAAAAAAACGGAGTATTGAAGCACGTATGCTGAATCTTATGAAATTGTACTTGTTCACAAGCACTGAAGTTGCAATTTACCTAGCACATCAACAATAATTGTCTTCTTCCTCTCACCACCATCATTTTTAGCAAGAAGAGTGTATAAACCCTGGTGACTCCTTTTGCAATTCCTGATGACTACAGAAGAACTAATAGCTGTTTCTTCAATTTTGGCTTCTTCTGGCAAAGCTTGCTCATCCCTGCTCCAAGTCACTGTTGGAGGTGGTTTTCCTGAGACATATGCTATGATCCGAATTACTCCGCCAGCATGAACAACAATTCTGTCCCTGACACTTGCATCCAAATTAATATCAGGAGCCACTGAGGGAAGAGAACAAAAAAGTCAATGAGTTTTTTTTCTTACTTTGAGTTAGAGGTACTTAAAATGTAAATCAGAATGATAAATACCAATTCTGTCCTTCATTTCAATAATGTCCGTAACTTCTCCAGGTTCTCCAATGCCAGCAGCATTTACTGCTCTAACTCTAAACTTGTAAAAACAGCCTTCTTTTAATCCTGCCACAACGAACTTGGTTCCTCTAATTTCTTTATCTTTTACCTGGAAAAAAACATTGTAACGTCAGCAAACATCAAGATATCATCAATTTCTCTGCAGAGTTTGAAACAAATCTTACATTAGGTATTATTTCAGATTTACAAGCACACAACAGTATTAAGCATATATGGATCTAGCCCACACAGAATTCTTCAGAAATTTTTGAAGAAATATAGGATGTGGACCTACAAGCTATTCTGAAGATTTGTCTTTTTTGTATTGTAACAATGTAATGTATTCTAACATAGAAGGTTGTTACAGCAATTACAGTAGTCTGGTCTCAGAAGAATTACATTTATTTTTGGATACATAAACTAATATAAGTGAGAGCAACAAAAAAAGGGAATTCTTTTCTTTTCAAAACCCAGTACAAGGTCTCTTGGTCTGGAAACAGTGTAGGAAATGTAGGTCTTACTAAAAATGCACCCATATGTTTCTGGGGATATAAAAAATAGCCAAGGTGTGCACCACTTAGATTTTCAGTAATGCACTATTGAAAAAAATGAGGAAACTGTAGAGGCATAGTAGTTGTAAATGCTTTAGCACTGTCTGATACCAGTGAAGACTGCTTTTCCGACAGTTCTAACTTGGTCTTCTGGTTTTTTTTATCAGATATTACCTACATATATTCCCACATCTTTAAATAGAAATTATAAAATTCTACATCTGGTGATTGTAAAGTTAACTTAATATTGAGGAAGGGCTAGCTTGATCTTGTATTTTAAACATATGAAGATAATTATGATGGGTGCAAACTTTTACAAAATAACTTGAATATTAAAAATGTTTAAAGAAAAAAATTTTTTTTGAGCAATTCATTTTGATAGACACAGAGAGAAGAAGTGCAGATTCTGTAACGGTTTTCAACCTACCCGTTCCCACTCTTCCTTTCCTTCCTCTTTAAACTCAACAATGTAGCCAGTGACTCTAGAACCACCATCCTTTACTGGTGGAGTCCACTCCAGGTCTACAGAAGACTTTGTCCAATCAGTAACTTTTGGTATAGGAGGGCCAGGTGGGGCTGAAAAATATCATCATAACAATATATTGTATGTTCTTACTTGAATATTTTCAAATTTAGAAAAAAATAATTTAAAATATTTACCAATAGGATCTCTAGCAACTGCTGGATCAGATGGCATGCTTGGTGGGCCAACACCAGCCGCATTGATAGCTGAAACACGGAACTGATATTCAGAGCCTTCAATAAGGCCTGTTACTTTGTATGAAACCCCCAGTGTCATAGGCTTGATAGGATCTCTGTTAACCCTGGTCCATCTTTTTCCGGTGGTCTCTTTGCGCTCCAACCAGTAACCAGTAATAGGAGAGCCACCATCATGCTCTGGTTCTTCCCAGTTTACAGTCATTGAGTCACGTGTTATACTGCTGACTGTTGGCTTGTCACAAGGTCCAGGGACAGCTGAGGGAAAGAAATTCACACATAGCTTGTAAAAAGTTACGTTAAAGATATATGGAAACAGCTAAGTGCAAAAGAGCTATGCACTCACATGGTCACCATTGCACTATGTTGTTACCCATCTGCAAAAGATTTCTTCCCTCATTCAGTTTCTCACCCCTATTCAGGTACATATAATTCTGTGAAAAATATCTTTCCTTCAAATAAAAATTGTCAAAAAAAATTTTTTCCTAGCCTTTCTGGATCACTACCTCATTTTAGTGCCCAGCCTAACACTTACTGTTTTTAAGAACCATTTTCTCTTGCCAGCCTAACATTCCTTCTATGTCAGAGCTAATCTGTCTAATTTATGTTTCAAAACTGAAGGCAGCAAATTGATTCTTCCTGGTCTATGAGGTTAATAATGTCTCAAATACAATAGAATAACCTGAATCTTATCAGAGAAACACTTACTTGTATATTTAAGCCTTAAAAATATTGAGATTGTATTTTAATATAACACAAGGAGGGAGAAAAATATTTTTAAGCACTACACATGCTTTTAAGAACCAGGCACTACTGCTAAAACTCTTCACACTATTCTAGAAAACTTAGTGAAGAGAGAAAGTTAAGTGCTGTTTAACAGATGCCCCACACATACCAGCATACAGAAACAACTGACATCACTTGAAAGCTTTTTTCTACTTACTGAAAAGGTTTCGTGCTGTTTCTGGCTCACTATCCAAAGGTTCTCCAATACCATATTTGTTTTGTGCCATAATGCGGAACACATATTCATGACCTTCCATCAACTTGGGAACAGTGAATATGCATTCCTTAGGCTCATTAGTAACAGGTACCCATGTCTTCCTATTTGCTTCTTTTTTCTCTATAACATAGTTTGTAATCTTAGAACCACCATCATCTAATGGAGGAAGCCATGATATTGTCATTTTATCAGCCAAAATGGATTCAAATTTAATAGGTCCTACTGGAGGTCCAGGACGACCTAAAAGATACATTTTAATAAAGAAGAATTAATCAAGTATCAAATGAATGCTATCAATTAATGTAATTGTAAGAGCTCTTTATATGTACCCAGAACGTTCAGCCGCATCTCCTTTGAAGCAGTTCCCAGATTATTTACAGCTGTTATAGTATATAAGCCTGTATCATTTCTGCGAGACTGCTGGATCAATAAAGTGCAAGTATCTTCATCAACGATCTTGTTGACATGTTGATCATACGCCACTGGTGATTTGTCTTCTGGTTTCTTCGGAGAAGCTTTTAGCCATGTTAATGTGGGGAAGGGTACACCTTTTATCTTGGCCACAATTTTAACATCTGTTCCTTCTTCAACTTCCATGAATTCTTTGAGCTCAATAGATGGTGGACCTACAAAAAAAATGTTGAAAAAACAGCATACAAAAAAACTTCATAATTTTGAAATGAAATTTGTATTTACTAGTATCAGTACTTACATGTCTGGTCTTTGACAACAAGTGGGCCAACAGTGGCTGAAGGTCTGCTAGGACCTGCTATATTTACAGCTTTGACTCTGAATTCATATTCTCCACCTTCTACAAGATCCTCAACAGTAAACTTTGTTTCTTCCACGTCACGTCTGTTGCATTGCTTCCAAGACTCTTTCACTTCTCCAGTACGATCCCAGCGGAGACACTCAACATTATAATGTGTAACAGGAGCTCCACCATCATTCTTTGGTGGTTTCCACGTCAGGCTCACTGTGTTCTTGGTTACAAGGCCAATCCTCAGTTTAATAGGCGGATCAGGAGGATCTTCACAACCAAAACAGAAGTGTGAATAAATCCACTATACAGTACCATCTGGTTTTAAAGGATTTGTTTGACTTTAATTTTACTTACGGATTGGATCCCTGGCTGTGGTGCGCTGGATGGTTTCTGCAGGAGGACCAACTCCAAAACGGTTTTCTGCACGTACCCGGAAGAAATACTCTTGGCCAGCTATGAGATCAGGTACCACAAAGGAAGTACTGCCACAGTTTGGATTGACTTTAGTCCAAGCCTTCCCATCAATATTTCTTTTCTCTATAACATAGCCTCTGATTCTATCTCCACCATCATCATCTGGCATCTTCCATGAAAGTTTACAGCTACTTCTTGTGATATCACTTACTTTTAGGTCTTTTGGTGGACCAGGGACATCTGTTAAGATAAAAGCACAACAGACACAATTTTACATAAGTATGTAGAAAAATGTAATAAAAAAAATAAAATTAAAAAAACCCACCCCTAATATTTGGATACTTCAATATATGCAAGCCATACCAAGCACATTGACTCTGACGGGCACTGTTTTTTGTCCTGCTTTGTTCTTTGCTGTAATACTGTATCGTCCAGAATGACTTCTGTTGCACTCAGGGATGATAATCTCTGAACGTGTATCAGTTGCTTCCACCTGTGTATTATAGGAAGAAAGAGAAGTTATAGATCAACTTTGAATATTTATATTTCAAAAATGCAACAATACTGAGGTTAAAAAAATTGCTTGCTTTACCTGAGCTTCTTCAGGTACATTATGACCTCCCTCCTATAAACAAAGGGAAATAATATAAATGTAAAAGGGAATAGGCTTAAATGTCTAGAAACAGGTGTAGAAAAAAAGCTATTACTTTTACTAACCTTTGCTGCTGTTTTTGCTTTTCCTTCGTACTCCCAAAATGTTTTTGGAACTGGACGACCCTTGATAACAGCTGGGATTTTAATTGTTGTGCCAGCACGACAAGAGAGCAAATCCTGTGCTCCAAGATCAAGGAAGATTTCTGGTTCCTCTGCAAAAATATTAAAATATATAAATTTTAAGAGCTATTGAAAGTAAACTTCCATCATCACTGAGCTGAAATCCCCCAGAAACATGTGGAATGCATGTTCATGTGAGAAGGGTTGGCCATGCAAAAAGGAAACTGGGAATTATAAAAATAGAAAAATTCGTTGCTGTAAATTCTTCATAAAATGAACAGTATTTCTTTAGCATGACTGTAGGTGCTCATCAGTTCCCTAATGGAGCATTCCCTGGTAATGGACATCATGACACTTTCAAAAATGTGTCAACTTTTTCCTACATTCTTGTAAAATTTTTTGTTCTGTTTTGACTTTGGCTTGCTTGGCATCCTTTTTGAACATTCACAGCAGTAAGTGGCATTTAGATGCAAATACCTAAATCAGTTCTCAGAACTCTTACCTAGAATATCTTGGACAGGTATCTCTGATGTTGCAGGACTTGGTTCTGATTCTCCAGCAGCATTTACAGCTTTCACCCTAAATCGGTATTTTCTGAGCTCTTTCAAGTTGGGGACAACACATTCACAAGTAGGAAAGAGTTTGTCTCCTTCATTCACCTTTTTCCACTCAGTACTACCTTCATCTTGCATTTCAACAATATATCCTTTTATAGGACTCCCACCATCCTTTTGAGGAGGCTTCCATGCAAGTGCTACAGATGATTTGGTTTTGTCTTTGACCTCTGGGCAAGATGGTGGACCAGGCACAACTGGCAAAACAAGAGAAGTAAAAATTACCTGACTGTTAGTGTCTTCCTATATTCTAGATAGTTTCTAAAAGAATGCAAGTATTTTAATTTCTTTACCTGTATGTAGAGTGTATATCCTAGAATGTGCATATTAATTACATTTATTACCTATATCAGCAAGGGATACTTAAGGTACAAGGCATAAATATTGAACTGTTTAACAGTTAGGTAAAACAATAATATAAAAATATGATTCTGAACTGCAGTTTATTTGGCAATGCCTACAGTGGTGTAATCACACTATTAGGTACATAAAAGAGGTAAAAAATTAAAATAAAAGCTAAATATTTTTAAAATTTTATAATCAGGAAACTTTGTGTCAATATATTCTCTTAGGTCTAATGCAAACAAAGCCTTTGATTAATATTAATAAATTAATACTTCATTATTAATAATTAATTTTCATTAATAAATTAAAAAAAAGTAATAGCACATTTTTTGTTCTGCTGTGACACAGTCCTCTAACACAGTCTTACAAATGATACACTTACATATGGGATCTGCTGCCAAAGCTGGATCTGACGGTTCACTGGGAGGGCCAATTCCAGCAAGATTTTCAGCCATAACTCTAAACTGGTATTCAACACCTTCAGCCAAACGAAGCACATTGTGCTCTAGACCTTTTACTGATGGTTTTGTTACCGGAGCCCTGTTGACACGTGCCCAGTAGACACCTCCCACTTCTCTCTTCTCCAACCAATAGCCAGTTATTGGGCTGCCACCATTGTCCAAAGGAGGCTCCCAAGTCACCAGCATAGATGATCTGGTGCGATCTAAAATTTTTGGCTTTCCAGGAGGTCCAGGAAGACCATAGGGATCCTTAATAACAACTTTCTCTGAGAGGCATTCATCACTTATTCCGTATTTGTTTACAGCCCGGACCCTAAATTGATATTTTTCATTTGTTGCAAGATTCCATACCTGAAAAAGAGGATTTAAATCAATACTTGGCTACTTTCTGATTCAACTTCTTTGGAGTTATGCAAAATTTTTCACTTTAAATTCTATCTTGCAATCTCACTGACACACTTATGTTTATGTACCACACAGTTCTATGCGATGTCCTAAGGATACTCATATTTCATGTGCATAGGACTGAACACAAATAAAAATGTCATTATGTTTGTTCTTGCAGTTGGTAAAAAAATGAATAATTCTTGAAAATGTAAAGGAAGGTGTCTTCTCTCTAGCTTAGCTGAGGTTAAGTAGCCTCTTTTTTTGTTTTGTCACATGAGGAATAACACAGATACATGGATGGGAAACATTCATCCAGTAATTCTGAAGTCTAAATGGAGCGTGAGCACAGGCACCTACGCAAGTGGCAGTTTCCATTACATATGTAATACTGTGACTTTTTATGCATACTAAAGTATTTCATAAAGATATTTTATAAATTACCCCAAATCTTCTCTCAACAGCGCCTGTGGAGACTTCTTCCCACTCAGATTTCTTCTTACTAGCATCACGTTTTTCAATAATGTAATGGGTAATTTCACTACCACCATTATCAAGAGGTGCATCCCATGTTAAATAGCATGATTCCGCTTTAATATCAGAAACAGCAAGATTTCTTGGTGGAGAAGGACGATCTGTATGAAAGCAATAGAGCATAGAACTACATTTAGAAAAATGGCAAAGGCATTTTATTAGCCATCACTTTATTAAAATGTTGCGGCCTTACCATACACTTCCACATGCACATTGCGAAATGCAGTGCCAAGACGATTGGTTGCTCTCACAGTATAAGTGCCTTTATCACTCCTCACTGCTGCGGGCAGGATAAGTTCAGTTTTTGCCTCACTTCTAGATACCTCTTCCTTGGTTATCTTAAGTGCCTCGGATGTTTGGTCAATTAAAACTTCATTCTTGTCCCATTCAATCTTCGGCATTGGCAGACCTGTTACATCAGCAGGAATGTTAACTGGTTCTCCTGCCTTGACTTTGATAGTATCTCCTCTCACAGCCAAACGCAATGTAACCGTTGGAGGTACTGAAAAGAAGGAAAGTGACAGAGTGAAGATGGAGATGAAACAGAGAAACTGCCTTGAAGTGTTCTGAAGGTATTTATATGGATTTCTTTAAAGTGGATATACCTTCATCATCCTGTATAACTACATTGAGAGGCAGTGATGGCTCACTTTCTCCAATCTCATTGACAGCTTTCACACGGAATTCATACATATGAAGTTCATCCAGTTTTTCAACGAGAAGAGATGTTTTTGGACAGAGCCTTGCATTAACTCTTTCAAAATCTTTTGAATCATGTCTCCTCTTCTCAACAATATATCCTAAGATGGGACTGCCACCATCACTGCGTGGAGGCTTCCAATCAAGTGTAATGGATGACTTTGTCCTCTCTGTGTACATGAACCTCTCAGGTGCTGTTGGAGGACCTATTAACACAGACAAATTACGATAAAAGAAAATTTAAAAATCAGAGAATTTTAAATCATATGAATGCAGCAGCTCTGGCCTTTTAAAACCATAGTTTTTCACACAAAGAATCTGAGTATGATTATGGCTAGTATAAAGTTTCTCATGTATGTGGAGAAAAAGGTAACAAGCAGTGTGTCAGTAGACACCAGGATTTTGCTATGCAAAGAACCACATTAGATTCAGAGAACTGATTCAGAAATCTGACTGAAGTAATGAATCTAAGGCAGATGCCTATCCAGGTAGTTGAAAAATAAACACATTTTCTGTATAGAATGAAAGACAACAATATTGCCTTATTAATCTGATATTAATTTTTTTCTTTTTAAAAACCCTGTAAAATTAGTCATCTTACCTAGTGGATCAACTGCAAGAATGGGTCCTATTTCAACAGGTGGACCAGTACCAAATTTGTTCTTGGCACTAACACGGAATTTATATTCCTGCCCTTCAATTAGACCTGTAATATCACATTTAGATCTCTCTGTGTCTACAGCTAGTCTCCATGTATGCATTTTGGCATCCTTCCTTTCAACAATGAAGCCTGTGATTTCACTGCCACCATCATCTTCAGGATCAGACCAGTTAAGCAAACACATCTTTCTGTTTGTGACCACTGGCTTTAGGTCAAGGACTGGTCCAGGAACATCTGAAAAACAAAATCAAACAAATAAGGTAAAGCCCATACTGATCAAAAGAAAAGCTTATTTAATTTGAGAAAATATTTTTCTTACCAAACACTTCTACTCTGGTTCCTGCAGATTTTGAACCACTGCTATTGGTAGCAGTAATTACATATCTGCCATGGTCTTTTCTCAATGCATTCTTAATGGTTAGCTCAGATTTTGTGCCAACATTTTCAATAACAACTCGATCTTTGTCTAATTCACCCTCCTCCAGAGCCCATACAATGGTGGGAGTAGGACGCCCTGTCACAGTAGCAGGAATTTTAATAGTCTGCCCAGCCATGACCTGAATGCCTGCTTTCACAGAAACATCCAGCTCAACAGTGGGAGGCTCTGTGGAAGAAAAAGAAACAGTTCATTAGTTGAAAGGAGGGATTCAAACCCACCTTTTAAGCAGCTTGACCTTTCTTAAAAATAATACAATTGCAATACCTTTAGGTTCTGCAACTGTTGCGGGTTCAGTTTCCCCAGGTGGTCCTTCGCCAGCCGCATTGAGCGCAGTAACACGGAGTTTGTAGTCCGCACCCTCCCTGACTTCTCCAACAGTGAACTGTAGGACCTTAATGGGTTTCGCTGTACAGCGTGACCACTCATTTACTCCCATCAGTTGTTTGTACACATGGTAACCAGTGATATCTCCACCACCATTGTACACAGGAGGTGCCCATTCTAGCTCGATAGAAGTTGCACTTGTATCAGCAATCCTTGGAATTGGTGGACCAGGTGGCACTGTTAATAAACAAATAAACAAATAAGTGTAAATCAAAGTTAAAGGCTATGAATCCTACCTCGTCAACTATTAGCTTCTGCTAAGCCACTTACTTATTGGGTCCTGCGCAGTTTTTGGATCTGATGGTGGACTAAATTTACCAGGGCCAGCTGCATTTTCAGCACATACTCTAAAGATATAAGTTAAACCTTCCAACAGTCCTTCAACTTTTAGTTCCAGAGCATTCACAAGGTTCCTGTTGACCCGAGCCCAATGAGTACTATTAATTTCACGTTTTTCAATCCAGTATCCTGTGATAGGGCTGCCATTATCTTTTGGTTCATTCCACTTAACCAGCATACTGTTGCTGGTTACATCTTCCACATCAGGCTTATTAGGTGCATCTGGTGGAGCTGAAAAATAAAAAGGTGGTTTTGTCATCATTGCTGTCTCTTCAGAGCTTACTCAAAGCTAAGAGAGAACTAAGATATAAGAAATTACTGATTTTAAGTAATTCATAGTTTTTTTTTCTCTCAGAATCTTTGATTCCCAACAGCAACCAGCAATCAAATTTGCAATGGTTTTCTCTTTTGGTAAGAATACTAGTCTATGAAGCACAGAGAGCATCACTATTCAGATGCTAAGTGTTTTAAGTGTAAAGTTTTATGACAGTGATCATCATTCTTATGTGTTTACTATTGAAATTAGAATACTTTTAATATTTCCCTGTATTTCAATGGTTTAAAATGTGCAATAATTATCACATAGTTCAAGCTTCTTCTGGGAAACATCCACATAGATAAAGCTGAGTATTCTAAGAGTCTCTTTAATTTCACACTTTGTTTTCTGAAAACGTTGTTCTCCAAAATTAAAACTTACAGAAAGGATCTTTAGCTGTCATTGGTTTTGAAACACATGGTGGTCCTGCTCCAACTCTATTTTCAGCAAATACACGGAATAAATATTCTTTTCCTTCAATCAGTTTTGTTACATGGAATTTGCAATGCCTGAGTGTTGAACTGACAGTGACCCAGCCCATTTCAGCTTTTGTATTGTCTTTCTTTTCCAGTACATAGTTTAGGATTTCACTTCCACCATCATCAAGGGGAGGTTCCCACTTGCAAACGACAGAATTTTTCCTCAAATCTTCAAATACAAAGTTGACTGGAGGCCCAGGTGTATCTGTTAGTAAACCAAGAAAAATGATGAATACTCATCTTGTGCACCTCTTACCTAAGACTCTGAACAACTAGGTGTTTTGAGGACATTCTTTACATACCCAACACATTGACTTCACATGAGGCTTTTGCAACTCCATGATCATTTTCTACTTTAATTGTAAATGTGCCATGATCAGCTCTGATGGAGTCACGAACTGATAGTATAGACTCTCCTTCCTTATGGTTGTCAACACTCATACGTTCTGGCAGTGAAAGCTGGAAAGGTTTCTCTTCTTCAGCTTCACCCTTCCTCCTTTTAGGTGCTGTTACTCTCTTTTTGATATCCTCTGGTCTGACAACTTCATCATTCCTCAGCCAAGTGATAGATGGATAGGGTGACCCTGAAATATGTGCCTCAAGTATGATCTCATCACCTCTCTTCACCTCAAGGCCAGACTGTAGGTTTGCAGCAAGGAAGACTTTTGGAGCCTCTGTAATAACAAAGAATGAGAAATGGAGTTTAGAATCTTTCAGTATGTCTGAGGATGTATGGCAATTAATAAAAATGATCAACTGAGCAACTCATACCAATAGGATCCACAGCTTTCACAAAAGGAGTAATCCGAGAAGGCTCACTGATGCCAGCAGCATTCTCAGCACGAACACGGAACTGATACTCCTTTCCTTCCTCAAGGCCTTTCACTGTGTAAGTTAGTAAGGGTACCAGATAGTCATTGCATCTCTCCCACCTCTCCTTCCCCTTAGCAAGCTTTTCTATTATATAGCCCATAATCTTGCTTCCACCATCAAACAGGGGTGGTTTCCATGTAAGAGTTACTGATTTTGATGTTGGATTATGGACTTCAAGGTCGACAGGTGGATCTGGGGGCTCTGTGAAAGAGTAGATCAAAAGAGGGATCATATGAGAAAAGAGAGTATGAAGATTTTATTTAAAATTCAATTTTTAAGATTATTTAATAGAAAGACAAACTTACGTTTTGGGTCTTCTGCAATGATTGGGTTTCTTAGTTCAAGATAATCGCCCCCTCCAATCTTATTGACAGCTTTAACACGGAAGTAATATTCACAGTTTGGGATAAGATCTTTGACTTGCCATGAAAGCTTATTTTCACCAGACATGACTGGGATGTATGTTTTACGACCTGCTTCCCTGCGTTCCAGAACATAATGCAAAATAGGAGTACCACCATCAAAGTCTGGAGGCTCCCAGGATACTTTGCAAGAATTCTTAGTTACTTCGCTTGCCTTAATGTCTTTACACTGTCCAGGTGGACCTGTTTAAAATAAGAATGAAAAAATTACTTAGTTAAATAGATGTGAAAGTGTATTCTTATAAATATTAAATTATATCTCATTGTTTTGCTTTGCAGAAAGCAAAGACCACAAATGTGGATGACACAGCATATTTTATGTTCCAGAATTTAAGTTCCCAAAGGGGAAGAATAGTCAGAATTCTTAAAACATTTTTATATTTGTATGCTAACTATTCAAAACAGTGGGGCTTTCAGCAGCCACTGAATAGTTAGGGCAACTTGAGGTAGCGTGTTTTTTCATAGGACTCCATAACATCAATGCCTGTATAGCAATCTACATGTGTCTGAGTTGAAGTGATTTGTCCGCTAGGCAGAAGTATCTTTCTAGTCCTTTCTTCTGTCAGCTGCAGGGCCCAAGTGAAGATAGGTTTATTTCTCAGAATGGAAGAATGTAGTTACCTATGACTTTGACATTGACCGAACCAGTTGTTGATGCCAGCTTGTTCTCCAGTGTGATAGTATAAACACCAGCATCAGCATGAACACTGTCTATCACTTCGAGCAATGCAGAGGTGTAGTCACTCTTCATTGTTGTTCTGTCACCAGCTTTCAACTCTTTGCCATCTTTGTGCCATGTTATAGTTGGGGATGGAACAGCTCTGAAGGGTACAGGGATACTTAGTTTCTGTCCTTTAACAACAATAATGTCACGCGTTTGTAGATCAATGGTTGGGTTACCTGCAAAAGTAAGTATAATGTTATTAGAAAGTTGCCAAACACCATTCTTTTTTTAGTTACGCAGATCTGAAAAAACAAAGAAAAAGGAATTTATTCTTACAGTCTGGGTCCTTGGCAACAACTTTTTCTGAGATGTCTGATGGCTCACTAGCTCCAACAGCATTGACAGCTCTGACTCTCAGCACATATTCCTTGTCTGGAACAACACCCTCGTCCACTTTACACTTCAGATCTTTAATTGGACGAGAATTGATTCTCATCCATTTTTCTGTTCCTGCTTCGCACATCTCAACATTGTATCCAATAATAGGACTTCCACCATTCTTCTCAGGAGGTTTCCATGCAATGCAAATGTGCTTTCGGCCTGCATCTGTGACATGTAAATCCTGAGGAGGTGAAGGAGGGCCTGCAGAAATGGAAAAGTATTGTGTGATTTTCCTCTCAGAATATCTGTTCTACACAGTACACTGCTTCTAAAATTCATACACTGTATTATTCTACTTACTTGTTGGATCTTCAATATGAACGAGGTCAGTTGGTTCACTGGGATGACCACATCCAGCTTCATTTTCTGCACGAACCTGGAACTGTACATCTGTACCTTCAATGACATCTGTCACTCTGAAATTGCAATCTGGACCAGCTGTCTTCCCAGCTTTTACCCAGCGAGTGGCTAGCTTTTCTTTCTTTTCAATAACATATCTGAATAGATTGAGGAAAATACTATCAGGCACTTGAAATAGGAATACTTCAGACTTCTTGTTCAAGAAGATAGATGAAAAGAGATTAGAATAGTTTAGACAGTGGAAAAGTAAAGAGAATCATAGGTAATAGATTCAATGAACTTTTCTTTACACATTAGCCACTTAGTTCTAGTAGGCCTCAGCCCTTAATAGGGCTGACATCACTGACAGACCCAGGTCTGAAAGTCAATTCTTGAACTGTGCTCTGTGTTTTAGAACTGAACTGAAGTGTGTTCTCAGGTTGTAGAGAGCTGCAGAGGCAAAAGAACCTCCAAGCTGTACTTGTATCTTTGCTAGTTTGGATCTCAGTGGTCATTCCATTGAGAATATTTGTAGGTACTATGACTCGGCTGTCAAAATTCTGCTTAGGACAGGCTATGGCAAAGTAATATAAATTGAGTGACTTCTGTTGCTTCAGGCAGATCTGCTTCAGGCAGATCTCTGTAGTTGTGGGTTCAGATGTGCTTACTGTGATTGGGAAGGAGAGGAAGAATGAAACTATAAAGAGGAAAAATCTAACTGACATTCAGGATGAATTTCAGAGTACAGTTACTACGGAAACCAAAGAAAAAGACAAGTTAGAATCAACCCAGAGGAGTAAAACAGTCTGTTTGAAAACTGTTATAAAGAAGAAAAGGGACAGAAAAGAGGTAAGTCTTGATTTTAGCTGAGTGTATACAGTTTGAATGAGAAACTAAGGCAGAAGGAAAATGCAACAATATTACTTGGTAGATGAGTCTAAGCGGCTACTGTTCTGGAGGAACTGGAAACTATGGCTGCATTTTTTTTCAACACCCAGTTCAATATTATTATATGCTGTTTTGAGGATGTTGACACACATTCATTGTTCATGCACATTAGGTATTTTATTTGCATAATTACCACATTTTAGAATCAAACCCTTCTTTGCTTTGACCACATGAATTCTCCTACATCCATCCACCTCATTTTCATATAAAATGTGTCCATTTAAGACTTAAATATTTTGAGAGAAATATCTTCATTTGTTAAAAGATCTACAGGATCTTTATCTACAGAAGCCTACACAAACTTAAAATGACCTTACCTTTGAATCGGTCTGCCACCATCATTCTTAGGTGGCTCCCATTTCAAATCAACATGGCCTTTTTTCACTTCAACTATTGTAAGGGCATATGGAGGCCCAGGGGTTGCTAAGGTAAAAAAAAAAATCACACATCAGAAGACTATGAATTCCTGACATGTGAGCTACTAATCACTCAGTAAGTGAATGAAAACTTACTGAAGGTATCTTTAGCAAGCACTGAGTCTTCAATTTCACAGTAGTCACTCTGTCCAATGGCATTTTCAGCAGCCACACGGAACACATACAACGAGCCTTCAGTCAGTGGGCTCACCGTGTACTTGGTATCTTTCACTGTCGTATCAACTGTCTGCCAACCTTTCCGCCTTACATCTCTTTTTTCAACAATGTAGTTGGTAATTGGGGAACCCCCATCTTTTTCTGGTACTGTCCATTTAAGATCTGCTGTGTTTTTAGTAATATTAATAACTTCAAGCCACCGGGGCGGTGAAGGAGGATCTGAAAAATAGAAAAAGAACATAAACCAGGATGTTGCAATTCCCATGAAAGATCTTGGAAGACAGGGAATACACCAAAACTATCAAAACTTTGTATTTCCTGAACTGAAGCAGGGCAGATTTTAGTATTTCATAAGCCTGTCGTGAGTTCATTTGTTACCTACAAAGACAGGCAGACATGGGGCTTTTTTAATGTCAGAGACAGTGTATCTGCAGTAGCAGCACATTCTGAAACAGTACTCACAGAGCCTCTCTTTGCACAGCACGGGGTCACTGGGTTCACTGGGCTCACTCTCGCCAGCCTTGTTCACAGCTCTTACACGGAATGAATATTCTTGTTTCTCCATAAGATCTTTGAGGAAGTGCTCAGTTGTGGGAACTCCTTCAGCCACTCTCACCCACTCGTCTGTTCCAGTCTTTAGCAGCTCAATGACGTAAGATTCAATCTTTGCCCCTCCATCGTGTTCTGGCTTTGTCCAGTTCAGGGTTAGGAATGTCTTGCCAACATCTTTCACAGTTGGCTTTCCAGGAGGCCATGGTGGATCTAGACAAGAGTCCAATATTAATTATGACATTGAAAACAATTTTTTTGTTGCTGTTGTTGTTGCTAAATGAAACCATTAAAAAATGTGTTTATTATACCGATTGGATCTTTCACTAAGATTGGCTCTGTTTCCTTGCTTGGTTTTCCAGGTCCTGCAAGATTCTCTGCCAAGACACGGAACTTATATTTCTTCTTATTTGTAAGACCTTTAACTCTGAAAATAAAAATTAAGTATGATTAAACCAAACCTAGACATTAATTAATTTCTAAAACATTATTCTCTCCACTCTTCATACTACAGATTACTTGGAAAATCTGAAAATACCCAAATTACTGTTAATGATGTCAACGCATTGTCAACACTAAAATGGTGTACCATGACAGAAACAAATGTTTTGAGTACCATCTTGGATTTTCGCATGTTCCACGGTTTTTAATTAATAATAGTATCAGGAGGAAAAAACTAAGGATTTTGGTAAAATGATACTTGAGATGGCCATGTCTGCCATTTTAGAGTATCTTATGAATAAGCACAAAAATTATTAAGATAGAAGACTTGATTAATTCTTCTGTAAAGACACTCCTCATTAAAACTAACTACCAACCAGGGGTAGTTGGATCAAAACTTACAGAAACTAGAAAAAAAAGAGTAAGAACAATGTAAAACCTACATTAAAAGCTACTGTTACATTTTTATGTCTCTGTGACTTATTCTAGCCTAAACTGACTATAGTCTTACTTGAATGTTGTATCTTTCACTGGCATTTTGTTGCATTTTATCCATTTATCCTGCTCAGGATCATATCTTTCAACCCAGTAGCCAGTTATGGGGCTGCCACCATCTTCATCTGGTTCATTCCATGTTAAAGTGACTGAATCTTTAGTGATCTCTGTAGGCTTGAGACCTGTTGGAGGGCCTGGTGGATCTGTATAAATTAATTAAAAAACAAACAAGCAAAAACCAAAACCATCAGATAGGGTTTTTTTTTTTCCTGTTAAAATATTGTAATAATTTAACATTAATTTAATTAACTAACCAAATGAATATTTGGCAATGATGGGGCTACACTGTGCTGGCTCCCCAACACCATACATGTTCTCAGCACTGACTCGAAACACATATTCTTTATGAGGAGTTAAATTGGTAGCTCTGAATTTTGTATCTTTAATAGTTGATGACAACTTGTCCCATATTTCACTGTCTGTAGCTCTTTTCTCAAGGACGTAGTTGGTAATTTTAGAACCCCCATCATCTCGTGGAGGATTCCATGTTAGAAGGCAGGATTCATTTGTGATTTCTGATACATCAAATGCAGCTGGTGGACCAGGTTTATCTGTAGATGACAAGATGTGAGTATTAATCTTCTGCTTGCATACCTTAGTACATTACTAATGATTTATACAAACAACATAAAATACATGCATACCAAGAACATTAACTTCAACAACAGCAGTAGCACGTCCACTGGCATTTACAGCTTCTATAATATAGGTTCCACTGTCACTCCTCTTGCTGTCTGTAATAGTGACTGTAGAATGATTAGGCTGGCTTTCAATGCTGATTCTGTCGTCAGGTCTCAAAATTTTGTCAGCCTTGGTCCAAGTAATCTGGGGCTCAGGCTTCCCAGTTACTTTAGCTGGCAGCTCAATTTTGGTTCCAGCTTTCACAGTAAGTCCAGCAAGAAGCTTCACATCTAAGAAAATTTCTGGAGCCTCTGATTTAGGAGAGAATGAAAATGTTGTTATAGAAACAGTATTTCAGAGACTGGTAAAAATAAAGCAGCTATGGCAATTTAGCAAGTGAAATAGTTACCTTTTGCATCAATGGCCTGAATATCATCAGTTGGCTTACTTGGCCTACTCGCTCCCATTCTGTTCAAAGCCTTAACCCGATAAGCATACCACTCTCCCTCCTTGAGCTTTGTTACTTCCATTCTGTTAAAAAAAAAATTTAAAAATTCAAATATTTAGAGTGGTGAGGATGGCACAATTAGTTAAGAGGATATATCTACTGTGTCGATTTACTTACTTTGTTTCAATAACAGGCTCCCCACATATCTCCCACTTGTCTGTGCCACGTTGGGATTTTTCTACCAGATAACCCTTAATGCGGGCGCCACCATCATATTTGGGAGGCTCCCATGTAAGGAAGATTCCTTTTGATGTTGGATTTCTCCATTTAACATTTTCTGGTGGGTCGGGAACCGCTATTAAAAATTAAAAACATATGGGGTCTTAGAAACCAGTCTAAGGAAGATAGATTATTTTTACATCTTATTTTGAAGAAAATCAGCAAAAATTCAAATATGCTCACTTGCTGGTATTGACATATTTACAGGTTCATCAATATATGCAGGTTCTCCAGGGCCACATTTATTGCATGCAGAAACTCTAAATAAATATTCTTTCCCTTGGATGAGGTCAGGTACAGTGAACTCTTGATCAACAATATGATCCATAACCTAAAGAGAAGAAAAGTTCCAATGTGTTTTAAAAATTTATTTCCAAAGAGTGATTACCAAAATAAGACACAAAACTCAGTGGAAATAATATAGCAATAGAAATTTAAATGAGAAAGAATGAACTTACTTTGCTCCACGTTTTCCGGCTTACTTCACGTTTTTCAATTATATAGCCAGTAACTGGACTTCCACCATCATCTTCTGGAGGTTCCCACGCGAGCTGTACTGTACTCTTGAGTACTTCTAAAACATTGAGTTCTCTTGGTGCACTTGGACAAGCTAGAAGTCACAGAAATTGCATTATTTTGTAATTGGTGTTTGATAGATGATCTCTATGTCATGTATCTACCAGAAGACTTAGTCTTGTTAAGTCATTCCTCTTTAAACAGTAAAGTTGCATATTGAAAACTACAAAAGAGGTTTTTTGAGGAGGGATTTCTAGTTTTCAGTCATATTTTAATATACTTGGTTGGATGTTGTGAGATTACACATTATTAACCAAATTAGATTTTAGCAAGGCAAATATGGAACGTTATTGCTAGAATATATACATGTTCACTTACCAATGACATTAACATTAATTTCTCCTGAAACAGATGACACAGGGTTTTCTAATGTTAAGTAATAAATTCCCTTGTCTGGGCGCTCACTCGGAGTAATTACAAGTTCTGCAAAGGAGGCAGTGGTCTTCATTTTTACACGATCACCCTCTTCTAAGACTTGGTCACCAAAAGACCATGTGGCAGTTGGCACAGGGTACCCAGTGATGGGAACATGGATCTTGATTGGCTCTGGAACAATAACTTCCAGCCCATCCTTAAATGCACTTAGGTCCATTGTAGGTCCAACTGGAAAAAATGGAAAATGGATTCAATGAATTATTTTGAGATGTTATGAACATGGCTAATGATAATTGTGTTGAGAGGCTGATTCTGACTGTATCTCAGCCTGCAGGTCTAGCTTGCTGTATCTCAGCCTGTCTAAACCTAACTTTGTCTTATGACTCCCTACCTCTCCTGGCTACATGTTTTGGGTTTTTTTAAAAACATGTGAGATGGTAAGGGAGATTAGTATTACCAAGTATGACATCTAATTTACCCTTTAAAGTAAAAACTTTTCATTGTTTATTTTTTTTTTAGGGATCTTCTCTGCCTTTCTTTCCTTCTGTTACGTCTCACCTTCCACAAAGGTAGGTCAGAAGACAAAAGGTCACGCCTTGCTCCTCAGGCAAGCTAATAGGCCTCTATCTAATAGTACAAATAATTATCTTCAGAATTCATAATGGACGAGAAATAGCTATAATCTCAAATGTCTAAGGTGTGCCAGTTATCTGGTGAAAAATATACATATTACCCACAATATGCACTTTAACTGTGTGCCTCATCTGATTAATTGTTTTTAATAAACAGCATATGGCTTACCAAAAGTATCATCTGCAGTTAATGGCCCAATAGCTTCTGCTGGGTCAGACACACCAGCTGCATTTTCTGCTGAGACTCTGTAGTAATAACTGGATCCTTGTTTCAATCCAGTTACCTAAAAAGCACAAACAGTCATTTATTACCTCATATTAAAGATGATCTACACATTTTACCTGTTGATGAAGAGAACATCGTACCTTAAAAGTAAGAGCAGGTACTAGTCTTGGATTACAACGAATCCACTTGTCTGTTCCTTCCTCTCGCCTTTCAACAATATAGCCTAAGATTGGACTTCCTCCATCTTCAAGAGGAGGTTCCCATGTGAGCTGAACTGATGACTTAGTTTGATCTGAATGCTCAAGGTTAATGGGAGGACTTGGTCTCTCTGAAAAAAATGTGAAACAAAAACATTTGTGCAACTGATAAAGGAGCTTGGTCCTGCAAATTAAATTCTGTCTTACAGTACTGTTTTCAAAGCCTTTGCATAGCTTTTTCTAAACCAATTTTTTAAACTGAGGTTGGATCCTAACTTCAGAGAAAGAATATTTGAAGTTCTGACTAAACCAAATGGTAGCAAGGTATTCCTGCTATGTTTGAAGAACACAAGTAGGGAAAATCTGACTGTACACAGTATTTGCAGCACGCACATTTGTCAACTGAACTTTCCTGCATACATAGAATCCAAAATGCTCCTGTCTCATAATGCAATCATAATAATACATACTTTGCATACTTACCGATTGGGTCCATGATTTTTATTGCATGTGTAGCAGGACTTGGTTTGCCAACTCCAACCATGTTTTGAGCTCTTACTCTGAAGAAATATTCTTCATTTTCCACAACATCAGTCAGGACAACTGACAGTTCATCAGCTCCTGTAGTTATAGCTGGCTCCCATCTGATGGTAGCTCTGTTACGCAGTTCAATAACATAGCCAGTAATCGGAGATCCTCCATCATACTCAGGTGGTTCCCAGCTAAGTGTGGCTCCAAACCTGTTCACATCAGTAACTTCTACATTTTGAGGAGGACCGGGAACATCTGCATTTTATTTTAGGAAGAAAAAAGGAAAAAGAAGGTATGTAGGTTTTACCTATTGTTAGAATTTGTAACTGCTTTTGTTACACAGCCATGAAACACTGAGTTTTTCATAACTTCTGCTCACCAAATTTGCTCTTAGCTTCCACAGGTGTGTCTGTTTCCACTGGCTCACCAGTGCCTACTCTGTTGCGTGCACTAACACGGAAGAGGTACTCAACTCCTCCTTTCTGAAGTCCAGTAACAGTGTATTCACAATTTTCAGCATGATCTGTGACCACAATCCAGGTCTTACGCTTGATATCACGTCTTTCAACGACGTAGCCTATGATTTTACTTCCACCATCACTTTCTGGTTCTTGCCATGCGAGACCAACTTCACCATCATAAGTTTCAGTGACTTCCAAGTTTCTAACTGGACCTGGAACATCTATTAAAGATATGACAATACTTCAGGGCATTGCCATCTATTTTTTTTCTCTCTGGCTAGAGCAGAGGAGTCTGAGGGGAGATATCAATATGATCTACAGCTTCCCCATAAGGGGAAGCAGAAGGCTTCCCCTTCAATAAAAGCTTTTTATTCTGTGAAATAATGCAAAGCAAGGTTTTAATAATACGAGTACTTACCAATGACCTCTACATTGATGAATGCTTCTGCCTGGCCATGTTTGTTTCGAAGCACAACCTTGTACCTTCCCTTATCTGATTTCTTTGCTTCATAAATTTTGAAGGTAGTGCAGTCAGTTGTTGTATCAACAGTTGTTGTGGGCAGACTTTCCCCTGCTTTCAACCATTCAGCTTCTGCTCTTGGGTAGGCATCATATGGGACAGTCATAGTCAAAGGTTTCCCAACATCAACCACAAGGTTTTGATCACCAGTCTTGATTTTAGGTGCAGCTAAGAAACATAAACGTGAAAGGTCAGTAATTGCATATACATAGAAAAATTTGATATATTTGTGCAGGCAGCAAAGAAGCTAACATAGAAAAAGTAAAAGGAGCTGCTGTGTAAATTCTATGGAAATCCTTCATACACTCATTGGACAACTCCAGAGAAGGAAAAGTCCTCCTAAAAAATCAGGAAAGAAAGAGTTGCTTTTTGAGAATTAATTTAATTATTTTATTGGTTGATTCTGTAAAACAGACAAATTAGGAATTAAATGTCTTATATTACTTAAATGAGTAGGCCAAATAATTTTCATATTGTTTAGCGACTTAATGAAAAGCTTAAAGCTCCTTTAAGTTTAAATCTTGCACTTTGGTATATACACATTGAAAAGTGATGTATTTTCCTCAACAGCTAGATCAGCACTGTGTAATAAAAAATGTTCGTTGTTTAAATCCATATTCATATAGTTTAACAGACTTGTGAAACAAACTTCAAATAGCTTAACACTTTCCTCAGACTCGTGTATTCATTTTAGTTCAACTCTTTGAAAGAATAGAAATCAATTTAGTTAAACGGGAATTCACTAATCTAAGATTTTATAAAAGAAGCACAAAGCAAGCAACTTACCAGCTAATTCAAGCTTAGCTCTAGCTTCCTTATCTTTGGCGATAAATCTGTACTCCCCTTGGTCACGGGGCTTGATGTCGCACACCTGCAGCCTGTGGACCTTCCCTTCACTCATCATCTGATGTTTGTCACCTTGGATGATAATCATGTTGTTTCTCAACCACTTGACCTCCACACCATCTTTGTTCAATTCAGCCATGAAGATGACATCTGCACCAGGAGCTTCATAAATATCTTGTGGTGGTCGAATAATCTCAACGGGGATTTCTGAAATAAATGTTAATTTATTTGGTGTTATTTGTTTATTGTTTCTACTGTTATTAAATAATGTAGAAATAAATCCCATTCAATTTTACACATACCTTCAACAAAAAGTCTTGCCCTAGATCTCCTGTCATCCACTCCACAGGAATATTCACACTCATCATCTAGTCTACAGTCTTTTATGATTAATCTGTGCAGATTTCCATCCTTTTCAAACTGGTATCTTTATAGGGGAGAAAAAGAAGCAGTATTTTAGTTTCCAGACAAAGCAATAAAGTAAAACAAGCATGTTTAGCAGACTCAGAAGCATAATAAAATGTACATACTTTTTGCCTTCTTTGATTTCTCTTCCATTTCTGTACCATTTTACACTGACTTTCTCTTTGGAAAGCTGGCATGTAAAGACAGCATCATCAAATTCAGTGACAGTCTGGTCCTGAAGATGCTCAGTGAAGTCTGCTGGTGCTTCTGTGATGAGAAGCTCTGCAACTGATTTGTCTTGTCCAGCAGTAACAGTGTATTCACCTTCATCTATAAACCCACAGTCTTTAATGATCAATGAGTGCTTGAATTTATCAATTTTGTACAAAATGCGCCTGTCAAACGTGATCTCTTCTCCATTCTTTGTCCATTTGAGAGTTGCATTAAGGCGATTGACTTTGCACCAGAATGTGACAGTTTTCTTTTCCATGGTCTCAATGTCTTCAAGGGGCTCAACAATTCTGAGATCCTCCTCTGTTATGACAAAAAGTGAACATTTTTACATCCTCATATGAAACTGAAGGTAAATGATGAAACAATTTTAATGCAGTGCAATTTACTTACCTAATACTTTTAAGGCAGCAGAGCTTTTAACGTGTTCACCTCTTTGGTTTGTCAGTGAGATGGTGTAGGTAGCTTGATCTTTCAACTCTGCATCTCTGATTCTGAGAGTGTAGACTACACCCTTCTGAACAATAATGTATTTTGCACTATCAAATATTGCCTCATCATTTTTGTACCACTTCTCTTTGGCACCCTCTTTATTGACTTCACAGTTGAAGATGATTTCTTGACACTCATTAACTTCTTGGTCCTTAAGAGGAGTTATAATCTTGAGTTTTTCTGAAATTGAGAAAACAGAAGAAATAGGACATCATGTAGTATAAAGAATGCAACAAAACATGCACCTAGACGTTGTTAAAATAAAGCTTACCAATCACTTGTAAGTGTGCTGCAGCTTTAGCTTCACCAACCATGACAGTATACATTCCTGTATCTCCTAGAATAGAGTCTTTAACCACAAGTGTTCTCTTTTTGCCATCTGAAATGATGTCGTACTTGTCACCAGGCTCCAGGACTGTGTCACCCCTCAGCCACTGTACTGTGATGGCTTCTTTGGATACTGAACAGACAAATTCAGCTTTTTCTCCTTCAAGCACCTCAAGATTTTGTGGTCTGGTTAGAAATTCTGCTGCAAGTTCTGAAAGAAAACATTTTTGTAGATATATATTTTATTTTATTTTCACTTGTGAATGGAATAAACTAAGTTGTGTATTATTACTGATTTTTTAATGTTTTTAATTTTATTCTTTTTTTCCAGGATAAAAGCCCGCCAAAGCAGCGCTCTTACCATGCACAGTAAGTTTCCCTGTTGTACTTGAGCTTGGGAGCTTGCAAGTGTATTTGCCAGCATCTTCAGGATGAGCATTACGTATAACAAGAATTCTCTTTCTACCATCAGAAATGTGTTCAAATCTACCACCATCAGGCACCTCTTCATCTCCTTTAAGCCAAGTAACTTCAGCATTAGGCTTTGAAACTTCACAGATCAACTTTACAGTGTCATTTTCATTTACTTCAAGATCAGGAAGATTTTTTGTGAAAACAGCCTCTTCCTCTGCAAAAAGAATTTTGAAGGATGATTAAAGCCTGTCATAAAAAACCTCCACTTTCCCATTTTTTATTGTTCACATATTAGATTCTAAACCACTGTGTTTACCTATCACTGTAAGTAGGCCGGAAGTTCGAGCTGTTTTTGCTTCACAGGAATATTCAGCTTCATCATCAAAGACACATTTGCTGATGACAAGAATGTGTTCTGCACCTTTAGAAATTATGTCATACTTTTTGCCTTTTCTAATTTCCATGCCATCCTTAAACCACTTCACCTGTTTCAGAACAAATTAACATGGTTATTAATATTAACATGCTCATCGTAGATTTCAGTGTGTTCTTTTATAGCAATATATAATAAAGTTTTCCCCTCTAGCTGAAGGAGTTACTCAGATAAAAAAGTAGTACTATGGACCTTGATATTCGGACGAGAAATTTCACATTCAAACCGGGCAGATTCTTTTTCTTTAACCTCAAGGTCAGTCAGGGGTTTCAGGAACTCAACACGAATAGCTGTAAGAGAATAGAAAATTTTTAGTAGAGGGAAGTCTACACTAGATAAGTAAAAAATTGCCAACATTGATATTACTGTCAGTCATAGACATTAGTACATTGCTTTTACAGCACCTAGATATTTTGTAGAAAACTGTAAATTACTCACGCTCCACATTGAGAAAACATGACGTCTTAAAATCCTTAGCATCACAGGCATATGTTTTTGCATCATCCAATGTGCAGCTGTGGATGATAAGTTTTCTGACTCTGCCATCAGAAATGATATCATACTTCTTTGATTTGTGAATTTCTTCTCCGTTTTTGAACCATTTAACTTTTGCATTTTCCCTGGAAACTTCACATTCCAGTACTGCAGTGGCCTCCTCTTCAACAGTCTGGTCCTCAAGTGGTTTAGTAAATTCAACTGGGGGTTCTAAAAGAAACAGATACATTTTTGACAGAAAAGATCTAAATTATAGCCAGTTTTCTGCCTGTACAGAATTGTCCCGTGATGTTTACTAATTTTCCTTGACTGAATAGTCAGAAAGGCTCTTAGATGCCCCTACTGAAGGTTTCTTAAAACATTTTTTATTTTTAATGCACAGACAAATAACAAAATAACAAAACATTTGTTATTTTGTTATTTTATTTATTTGTTTTTTTAATAACAAAACATTAATTTTTTGTTAATTCAGGTAATTTCCTCACTTTCAGCCTACTGTAAAATCAGACTGAATGATATCCTTGTCCATGGGATTTTCACTTACAAATTATCACAAAGCCTTGCAACTCAATTTCTTTAGCTGAACCATATCCATGTGATCTCAGTGTCTCTAAAGTTATACTGTGAACTTAGAGAATATTTGTGGTTTTTTTCAATTTTTCCTGGAATTACTGATTAGTGTGTGCAGTTCTTTTATTTCTTGATACACAGCTCGCAAGCAGTACAAGTATACAGACAATGTTATATCCCTTGACTGATGGTGCAGTTGTACCCTCATAGGTTTCTGGATATTCAAAAGAACAGAAAAAGCCACTGGGAGCCACAAAGGCTGGTGTTCGTGGGTCCTCTTGAGGCCAACTGAATGTTCAAGTCTGCAGCAAAGCCTTGGAAGTCCTAATGAACTGCTTAACCTCCCACACACAACACATTTCCAGTGTTTTCCCTTGTTCAGCCCTTCTGTGAAGCGCAGGGATTTTAAGTAGGTGGCTTTTTTAATCAGGGAAGTTATCTACCAGTTCAATATTGTATATATGATCCCACTCATTTGATATATGGTGTGTATTAGCATCCTGTTCCAGGATGAATCATGAATGGACCATTAATACTGATTATGGGTTAACTAAAATGACTGACTTACCTTTCACAAAAAGATTTGCTTGAGTTCTGAAATCTTTTGCTGTCAGTGATACCTCTCCTGCATCTGTTAACTTGACGTCTCTAAGAATAAGTGTGTGAACTCTCCCTTCAGCACGGGTCACAACCTTATAAAGTACACAAAACCCCTTTGTGAGCATCTACAACAAGTATTTAAGAAATATTTCAAGAAATAGCATGCTATTTATTATTTGTGGAGCTTGGTTGTCCACTTTTCTGTGAAATCTTGGTAATTTCCTTTTGTATATACTAGATATAGCTCAATCCTCAATGCTTTGAGGATTTTGAGGCTGACTTGAGATGATGTATATTTTGAACAGATATTAATAAATTTAAAAAAACCCCAAATTTATGGGAAAAGTTGGCATTACTGCTGGCCACATGTAAAGTAAAAACTTTTGCAGATATAAAGAGGTTTGGCAGCCCCACATACATTTTTTGGAAATGCCAATTTGACTTTCTATTATTAAAATTTGGTAAAAAATTCTGCCTAAAAGACTGATTTCTGTGATGATCTATTGCAGAAACCACTTTGCAATCACAGTAAACAAAAAAAATCACTTCAATGAATAAAGGTTATACATGTTCAGCTGAGTGCCAGCCACAGAGGTAATAAAACGGTTTGAACTGGCAACAGCTAAAATGAAACACTTGTACAATTAGATTGATTCTTGAAGACAGTTGTAAATGTGTTTCAAGAGGCTATTTTAAATGGATAGAAAGTGATGCATTAAGTAAACATACGGTTTGCTCTCAATTTCATCTTGATAACATTTCAACTGTTCAAATGTCAGGTTTCACTGTATATGTAAACTGACCGTATATGAAATCTGGATTTTTTTTTTCCACGTAATTAGAATGATAGCTCAGACAGAAAAGACCAAAATAATGTTCCATCATACAGAATACTGAACATACAGTATTTTTCTTGCCAGGCATTAATAACTATCAATCCACTGCACTGATCAATAGCTTCTCACATTTTTATTCTGAAACTCAGAAGTAATTACCTTGATTGATTTCATGACTCATCTGATGAGTTTGAACTTTGTTTATCTGTCCTTAAATACTGTAATATGGTCCCTTATCACCATGATCTGTTTTGATTTTTATATTTCTACATTCTATTTTCTTTTATTAAGTAGTTTTTATTTATGCAAATTTGTTAAAGCTCAGAAAGATCAAGCAAAACCAGAAAAAAAATCATAAAAATTGTATTTAAAAGAAATAGCAATCTGTACCAAAGTATTATTAGCAGCATTATTACAGGTTCTGAAACTTTGCTAGGTCACGCAATGCCTTGAAAGTTTACTTTGTCTGAGGTTTCCAACTTTTATTTTAATTTGCATTATTTGCTTTAGGCCTAGTATGCAAAAAAGATGTTTTACAAGCAGTAATATCCATTTCCATTTCTTAATGTATTAATTTATGTTTCTTAATTTATTTCCCCTACCATTAACTTTAAACATTAAATTGACTGCATTCCAGGCTGCTCAGATCTGAGTTAAGAGCCAGCACTTGATGAAGGGTTAAAAATAGCTAGTGAGAAGTGCTTGACAAGCAAATCTGCCCAGAGAGTTATCTGGAGAGCCAGAACAAATGCCTGAAATGGAATTTGAATCCTCTTAATCCCCTTATATGTTGAGCTGGACTGCAACTCAGCATTCATGAGAAAGAAAGACTTTTCCCGATAGCTCCTTTCAAAATCCTCTCACTGTAACCACAGGTAACCTGAGCAAAAATTATTCAGTATCCCTGTGGCTGAGTCTCCAACAGAGTCAGGTACAAAATCACTGTTGTAATGATTGATATTTCGTAACCTTAACTTCCCTTTGTATGATAAATACTTGTAGTATCCCAGAATACCGGAATTTCTGGGAAAAATTGTTGCGTCTGATTTAGGGAGGATTTAGCATTTGGCATACCAGCACTACAATATTGCTGTGCCTTAGTACTTCAACTGGCAGAGAGTAAATAAGAAATAAAGAAGCGGAAGAGAGCTGAAAGAGAAGAAGGAGGAGGAAACATGAGAAAAAGTAAAGTTTAGTTTCTTTACCTTATCACTGGGCTCCAGTTTCTTTCCTTTCAGGAACCATTCTACTGGGATTCCCTCATAAGACAGTTCACAATCGAAGGTTGCTGATTCCCCAGCTGTCACTGTTACATCCTTGAGGGGTCTCAGCAAGCCAATTACTCGAGCTTGGTAAGGAGAAGACATAATTTTTAGATTAGTCACTTCTACCCAAGAGAGAGCTGCTGCCCTTACGTACTAATCTCCATGGTGGCTTCCCTCAAGAGAGCCAGACATCGCAATGCTGCTCTTTAAATTCCCGAAATAGAAGAGGCCATCCTGGGTTCTTAGGGGAGGGCTGGTCACCTACAGTTTCCTATTTGCAGAGCGTGTTTCTTTAAATTGAACAAGGTCAGCAGGAAAGTTGCCGTGCATCTGTCTCCTTGCCAAGCCTTGCATGCCTGTTGCTAGATAAGGCATGTGTTTCCAAAATAGCGAGGGCTAGGATTGGAGTGGGAAACAAGTGGTCTTCAACCACGTAGTCTGTCCCTGTCCATCAAGCCCTTAACCCTATCCCCAGATATCACTGCTATCCTACCCTTTCCAGTCAACATGATACTTTGATGCAGCAAAGTCTTTGCTTGCAATATTTGATTTCATAACAGCATATGTTGCCAGACCATGGAGCAGCCTTCAAGGCCATTTCCTTAATTTTACTTCTCCTACATGAATAAATGATATATAAGACTAAAAAACACATAGGACATTCTTTAACAAAAAAAAATTAAGACGACCTGAGTAACTAATCCCGGAGTTGCAGTTCTGGAAAGGATTGCTGTGGGTTCAATGTAGTGTAGAGATTTTCCAAGCGTTCCAAAGAGGCAGTGAGTACCATGTTTTCACTTAATCAATTAATTTCAGTTTAAAAGACACTTACGTTTCACGCGAAGGTGTGCACTAGACTTGGCATTTGCTGCTTGGAAATCTACTCCACCAGCTTGATCTAAGCGTACATTGTACAGTGTAAGGAAGTGCTTTTTTCCTTCCTCCTTGATTTCACATTCCTGCAAAAACAGAATTGAAACAATTTTTGCACTACTCACTGAAAGAGCCCCTACTTTGCCTCATACCATGCATCTGGTTTCTTCTACTCCATTCACAACTCTTAGGCCCACTGCCATATGAAATATAGCTTATAAACATTAATTCATAGGCCTTTTCTTTCAAACCCTCTTCTTAATACAGTCAGCTTCCTCTTAGGAAGAAAGGGCAAGAGGCAACACAGTTGTGTGCTGACTGAGTAGCCAATATAACAATATATATGTAGACCAGTCAGAGGCCTAGTTCTCCCAAGGGAACTAAAAATTGCTAAGCTTGTGCTGTGACCTTTCCTCGAGAAGACCTTTCCTTCTTTTATTCAGACACTGGTTTTCATGGAACTTCCAATCTTTGTGTATTATTCACATTTGTACCATTACATAGAAGCCAAATTATTGCCAGTTGTGATTGTATTGTTTATTTTCCAGATCCTTCCAGCAAGGAATTAAGAATATTTGTTTAAGCCCTATACCATTTTACACCAATTTTAACTGTCACAGAAATGAAAAAGAGTTTGGAAATGTGATCCACATCTATTTAAACCAAATATAACTCAAAACCCACAGGCAAAAGCATGCAATCTGAAGTTTGCATTTTCAAATGCCATTATGTTTTAGTAAAGTCCACAAGGTCTTTGCACTTTGGATACAAGATTGTTAGGTATTGTCAGCAATGCAGAATGTATTGTTTTATGTAAAATCATTTGTTATTTAGCTATTTTGGATTACATTTGTACTACACTTAAAAAGTTATTAATTAAAAACCCCACTATTTTTAATGTAGTGACTCTTACTGAAAGCAGAAAGAGATCACATTTAGTTTCTGCAGTCACTGTCTCCCTCCCATCCCACCTCCCTGCAAGATGTTGAGACACACATAAAAAATATCTTGAAATATTTGCTTACAGCTGATTCAGTCAGGGGTTCTCCTTTTAGCTTCCAATTGCCATGGACACCTTCCTCAGAGATTTCAATATCAAAACGGGCAGTCTCTGTCTCAATCACCTCCACACTGTATAGTGGTCGTACAATCTCAATATCCCGGTCTGGAGAAGAAAAATGTGATTGATTCCCTCAGTATCCAGCAGATCCCAAAAGATCTCTACAGAGCAGCCCATTAAAATAACCATACCTTCAATATCAAGTTTAGCAGAGGTTTGATCAGTACCACAGTCACAAGTGTACTGGCCAATGTCTTTCTTCAAAGCTTTCTTGAGAATAAGGATTCTCTTTTTACCATCAGCCTTAATAACAACATTCTTTGATGCAGTAATTGGATTGCCATCCTTCATCCATTTCACTGGGGCATCTGCTTTGCTGATTTCACATTGTAAGATTACTTCATCTTTCTCTACAGCAGTGTAATCCTGCAGCTTTCCAGTGAAGTAAGGGTCTCCCTCTGCAAGCAAAAGTTAAGACATATTTCAGTCTGAAGTTTTAGTCTTCCAGAAAGAACAACTAGCTTCTGCCATAAAATACATTTCCTGTTTATGTCCTGCAAAAAGGATTAAATACAGTCCTTTTTCACAGTTTTGTTACAAAAAAGAAAACAATAAACACCTAAAAAACAATTCAGGGCATTACTCATATTGCTGACAACATTCTGTTGATGCTCTAGGAGTTTCAGAGCACTGTTTTAAATATGTAATAACTAACTTTGCAACTTTGCACAAAATTTTAAAGTTTTTGTAATCTTGTGAATAGGTAAAGGGAGACCCAAGGAAGAAAACCAAATTGTTAGATTTTCAAAATCATAATTTAGATTTAGGCCAACCCCAAGACTTTCTGATCGCTATTTTTTATTAATAAAACTCTTCTGATAATATACATCAGGCAAATTCTTTTGGGTATTCTTACCAAGAACAGTGAGTTTAGCTTCTGACGATTTGCCCATAGCTTCCACTTTAATCTGAGAAGTATCATCAATAGTAAGATCTTTGATTGTGAGTGTATGGAATTTGCCATCGTCGGTCATTGAAACCACTTTGCTCGTATGTAATCGCTGATCATTCTTGAACCAGACCACAGAGATATTTTCATGGGAGAGTTCCACAGTGAACTCTGCAGTTTCTCGCTCCTTCTTTGTTACATCCTTGAGAGGAGTCAGGAATTTCAGGCGGATACCTGTAACAACATAACATGTCATTAACAATAATGTTATCAACTATGCAAATACTATGATGCAAAACTTTCCTAGAAAAACAAAGTCTAACAAACCTTCAATGATTAGCTTGGCACTTGTTCTTTTATCCTCAGCTTCAAAGGTGTATTTTACTTCATCCTCAAAGGCAACTGATTTAATAATCAGAGCATGCTTCGTTCCGTCTGAAATAATTTCAAATTTTTCATCGGGAGTGATCTCTTCTGTTCCTTTCAACCAGCGGAAAGTCTTGGGTTCTCTGGATACCTCACATTCAAACTTAGCTTCATCCTTCTCAAAGACCTTCACATCACTTAGCGGTGTGATAAAGATAAGAGGCAGTTCTGAAATTAAAGAAGAGCTCTTTCAGATCAGTTCATACAGTGCCTTCTGACACTAGATTTGTTCTCATGCCCTGAAATACACATGGAAATGTTGGCCAAGTGCAAACTGTACCTTTCACTTTTAGATTAGCAGCACTTTTAGCATTGGCAGCTTGGAAAGACACTTCTCCAGTCATATCAAGTTTGCAGTTATGAAGGACAAGAATATGCTTCTTCCCATCTTCAATGATTTCACAGTCCTGGTGATAAAGAAACACACACCCCACCCCAAATATGAATATTCTAAGAAACCACTAAGAAATCACTATTATTAAACACGTTTTTCTACTGTAAATTATAGTCTAAAAATAAAGAAGAAACCTTACAGGTGAAGGTGTAAGGGTTTCTCCCTTTAGCTTCCATACAGGATGGACATCAGGCTCAGAAATTTCAATTTCAAAGCGTGCTGTTTCACCAACAAATACTTCCACTCCGTACAGCGGACGCTCCACTTTAATTAAGCGAGCTAAAAAAAAAAATAAATCAAAAGTTTACATTTGTTTATTCACAAATTGTATACCATAGAAATGTAATACTGGAAAGGATCTCAACTCTATCCCTATTCCTTCTTTTGGGCATTCAAATGCTATGATCAGTAACTGTTTATCTAACCTCTTCCTAAAAAGCGGCAAGGTGGCAGTCTACAAGCTCCTTCTATAGTATGTCTGAAAATTTAGTTATTTTTGGTAAGAATATTTTTCCTAATAATTAACCCAGATATCTGTTACAGTGAACTAAACTGATTTTTTTCCTGACTGTAAATGGACAGAGAGACTACCTGATCATCACTGTCTCTGTAACAGCTATTTATATATCATCAAATATATTGTCTCTTGAAATAACTTTTAACAACTTTAAATCCAGATATTTCAGACATTCATCACAACAGTATGCTTTCTGCAGGTACATTTTTGGTCTTGCTCTCTAGAGAGTGTCTCTCTGTCTACACTGGTTTACAAAGGTTTCAGTACTTTCCCTTAGCGAAGACATGGTAACTTACACTCAACGGTGATATTGGCACTTGTCTTGTCAGTTCCACAGTCACACTCATAAACACCCTTATCACTCTCTGCAGCCTTCTTGATCTTCAGGATACGGCGTAAGCCATCCGTTTTTATGGAAATTCTGTTGGAAGCTATTAGTTCTTCACCATCTTTATACCATTTCACTGGCACATCTTTGCTAAGTTCACACTCCAGAGTAATATCATCTTTTTCTACAGCACTGTAGTCTTGTAATTTCACAGTGAAATATGGATCGGCCTCTACAAAAGGCATAGTGGATAAGATAAATTAGTTACATAAATTTACTAAAATGTCAATATTTTGCCACTTTCTACTAACATAAGCGGTTAATACTTATTCTATAGCATGTTTTAAATAATTCATGTAATTACCTAAGACTTTCAGATTGGCTTGTGTGTTCAAGTCCTTGACTACGGCCTTTATTTCCGAGATATCATCAAGTGTTACTTCTCTCATTTCTAGTTTATGAACTTTGCCTTCTGAAGTAATTAAAACTGTTCTGCTTGTGTGAAGTCTCTTGTCATTTTTGTACCATTTCACAGGCATGTCTTCATGAGAAAGCTCAAATTGAAAGTGAGCTGTTTCCCCTTCTTTCACTGTTTGATCCTGTAGAGGTGATATGAACTTCAGCCTCACACCTGTAATGTAGACACATAAATACAATCAGAAAAAAGGCTAAGGTAGTTCTAAAAGACATATTCTTTATCCTTTTTTTTAATTCTTTTGTTCATGAGAATATACTCGCCTTCCACAAACAGTCTTGCTGTGCTCTTCTTGCCATCAACTTCAGCAGTGTATTCTCCCTCGTCATCAAACTGTGAATCATTGATAACAAGAATGTGCTTCTTTCCATCTGCAATGATGTCAAATTTTTCTCCGATCTTGAGTATATCAGTGCCTTTAGACCATATAACATTGGCCTCTCTGGTAAGGACACATTCAAACCTTGCTTGGCGCTTCTCGGGAACAGTGACATCTTTCAGGGGCACAGCAAAGTCCAATTCGATTTCTGGAAGCAGAACACAACACATCATTTGTGATGTGCTCCATGTGAAGTCTGTCTAAGCTGGTGTCATACTCTGTGGGCATCGTACCTTTTACTGTCAGGATAGCTGTAGTGACGGCGTTAAAAGCCTGGTAAAGGACTTCGCCAGCTTGCTCTAACTTGACTTTGTGTAAGGTTAGGAAGCGTTTTCCTCCTTCAGCTTTTATTTCACATGTCTGGAGAGAGTACAGACTTTGTTAAATACAAATACCAGTGCAATGCCAATGCCTTACCGCTAGGTGTTTTTAATAAAGGGATTTTCATAAACATTGTGTACGCGGTAAAGAGTCAGGTAGGAAGAATGAAATTGCTTTTCAAGGAAAGTTAACACTTTTACTCAATGATTAAAAAACGGAGTACATTTCTTCAGCATTCCACACTTCTTAGAATGTCAGAATCATTCATATAATGTATGTAGGATATTTCTACTATTGCTTGAATTGTGTGCTGTAATACCTTAAGAAAATGAAGGCCTTCAAAACTTAGCTTTTATAAGATATAATCCTTACTTAGAGAATCAGTATTTTTTTAGTCATATATTCTGGAGTGAGTAGCAATGACAGGTCTTACCATAAAGATTCAGGGAACATGTTCACAGTAATTAATTGTGTTGAAAAATTCAAGGATGCTTACAGGTGAAGGTCTCAGGGTTTCTCCTTTTAGCTTCCATTCACCAGGAACATCATCTTCAGATATTTCTGTATCAAAGCTTGCTGTTTCTTTCTCATAAACTGTAACATCCTCTAATGGCTTCAGAAGTTCAACTTCACGTTCTAGAATGCACAAATGAGCACATGTACGATTAGGTCAAGTTTTGATAGAGCTTTTTAATAATTCAGGTTACTTTCTTGTTTGTTTATTTAGATGTTTTTCAACATTGGCCTACAAGCTGATTAAATATAATCCAAATAAAAGCTTCCTTACCACCAAGGGTCAGCTTAGCTGGGTATCTGCGACCTTCAACTTCCACTGCATATTCTCCAATATCAGCAGGACCAGCATTCTTGATTTTCAGGAAAATTTTATTTCCTTCTTTCAAGATTTCTGTCTTGTCAGTGGGCTCAGCAGGAATTTCCTCATCTCCTTTAAACCATTTAATGTTTGGTGTATCCTTGACAATGTCACAGCTGAAAGTAGCTGTTCCTTTTGGTTTAACATGCTGGTCTCTTATGGGTTTTACTAACCAGTCCCTTATAACTTCTGCATGACAAAAAGTTACATAAGAAAACAGCTCAGCAGACTTTTATTACAAATAGACATGTCAAAAAAAGAGAAGAAATAGAACTAAGAAATTTTGTGAAAATCTTAACTGTCCACTTATATTGTAAGACTATGAGAAAAGGATTTCATAATTTTAAACCAGCCCAAATATCCCAGAGAGAAAAGAGAACATGGTTTTGGTTGCTTACCTACTACCTTAACACAAGATGAGCATGATAGTTCAGAGTCTTCCACAGTAACAGTGTAAGTGCCAGCATCAGAATCATCTGAATCAGTGACCGTGAGGGAATGTGACAAACCAATAACACCCAGAGCAAATTTCCCGGGCTTGGCTATGATGATTTTACCATCCTTTCTCCACACCACATTTCTTTCTTTGTTAAGCTCACATGTTAAGTACAGTGGCTGTGTCTTAATGACAGTCACTTCTTCTTCAAGGGTTTTCACAAACCGCACCGGGAGTTCTGTGGGAAACAAATTATTTTGATTTCTCTCCTTTATATATAGAACATGTGATGCAGAAATACCTTATATAATATGTGCAGTGATCGAGGGAAACAAAAGAATGCATCTACCAACTACTGTAAAATTACAAAGCAACAGTTCTAGTTTGAGGAGTAGCTAGCCTAAATTATTGATAAATTTTAAACAGGGAATACCTTCAACAATAAGTTTGGCTGTAGAGGTCTTCTCTTTGTTCCCCAGTCGTAATACACAAGTATATTCACCAGCATCAGACAGCTGGACATCAATAATATGCAGCTTCCTATCTTTGCCATCAGCAATAAACTTGTGTTTTGGGCTCTCTCGGATGTTACTTCCATCTTTCATCCAGCTGGTAATTGCAGTGGATGGTGAAATAAGGACTTCAAAGATTGCAGAAGACCCAACAGACTCAGCTTCTTTTAGCACTATATCTTTCATCTCCTTGACAAACTTCAGTGGTACAGCCTTGAGTTGGTACGTAAATGGAGGCTCTTCAGGAGGTTTTTCACCACCGCTACCTGGCCTGAGTTTCCTTCTTTCTGCATCTGCTGGTGAAGGTGTCTTCTTGGCTGTAATTCAGATTCAGAAATGAATAAACTAATCCTGATTAACTGCTTTTGATTGCAGGCTGTGCTGATTCTGGTTGGGGTAGATTTAACAGTCTTCTAAGTAGCTAGTATGGGGCTATGTTTTAGATTAGTGTTGAAAACAGTCTTGATAATACAGAGATGTTTTTGTGATTGCTGAGAGGCACTTGCAGAGTCAAAGCCTTTTCTGCTTCTCATACTGCCCCACCACCGAGTAGGCTGGGAATGCACAAGAAATTGGGAAGAGATACAGCCAGGAAAGCTGATCCCAACTGACCAAAGTGATATCTTATACCATATGGTGTCATGCTCAGTATATAAAGCAGGGGAAGAGGGAAGGAGGAGCATTAAGAGTTAAGACATTCGCCCTTCAAGGGATGGAACCCTGCTGTCCTGCATATGGGTGAACACCTGCCTGCTCATGGGAAGGGGTGAATGAATTCCTTATTTCACTTTGTTTGTGTGCACTGCTTTTCCTCAACCCATGAATTTTCTCACTTTTACCCTTCTTATTCTTTCTCCCCTCCCATCATAGAGGAGTGAGTGAGTTGCTGTGTGGGGCCTGATCACCAGCTGGATTTAAACCATGACAATGTATTGCTTGTACTATCCTACCTTTGACTGGACTGATGCCCTTCGGAGTTTCTTCTTTTGGTGGCTTGGCCTCTGAAGTAGAACAGCAAGATTATTAGGAATGTAGTTAAATAAACATACTTACTAAAACTAAGACAAGCATTTATTTTACATATCCGATTTTTCTCTCCTTTAGTTACCTACATGTAAAAGGGGAGGAAAGGATATATACATATCTATATGTTTATAGAACTTATACTGTCTATATCTCAATGCTAAGTTCAATATCTTGAAGCGTGGGAAAGATATATTCAGCAGTAGGAACTGACAGACAGCTTAGAAGCTCCTATTTCCTTAATGTGTTGTCCTGCCCACTAATTTGTAAAATTTTAACATTCCTTGACACTTGATTTAAGATTAGGCCCTTGATCGATACTGTCAGCCAAAACAGTTTATGTACCTATTAAAATTATATATATATATATTTTTTTTTTAAAAGCACACACTTTTACTAATGGAGGCCACAAAAATTTAAGTTGTGTAAATCAAATATGTGTTTCAGGGCAATCTGGTACTTTTGCAAGTGAGGGAAGCTCTATTAGTAACCTAATTTGTGATGAATCATCACAGACTTTTGAAAATATTACCCATGCTCTGCTGCTTCTTGTTATCTTTTTGTGAAAGGAAATATAAAAGATACTTTCAATGGGAGAATGATATGAATGAAATGCAGGACAGATTTTATTGCAGTGGATGGAAAAATGAATACTGGAAAAAATGTATGAGTTTTCCTGAGAAGACAATGGCACATAGAATGATTTACGAAGTCTTAGAAAAGTGTAAGACTAAGACAACGAACAGTGATCACACAAATGTATGTACAGACAGGTAAGACAAACACGTCAAGAGTGGCTGAATGCCAATAAAGCCAGCTGACAGACTTGATGGAATTGTGAATGGTGTTACTAAAACACAATGGCAGGTGGTACTCTCCTGAAGCAAATGCTACAAACACTTCGTGGAAGAATTTGGCATCAGTCTTCCTCACCTCGCTTTGCACGAGACTTCGCTGGAACATCCAGAACTTCACATGAGTCTCCAGATGCATCCAAATTCTTATTTTCACTCAAAAGTCTAGTGGCCTGCTCAGCCAGGTGAGCAGGTTCTGATTTCTGGTATTCTTTCTCTCCTTCTGCTTTCTTGGAAGTTATTATCATACCTATGCTTGAGGAGTAAGTATCTTCTCCATTTGCAAGGATCCCTTTGCTTAATGATAATTTATCTGACAGCTTTCCCTTCTCTTTTTTCATGGTACCAGATGTGCTTTTTCCAATGCCATGTTCAGGTGATGTCTTTTCATCTGATATACCTTCTGTATATTGCTTTTCTGCAATTTTATATTTTCTGCTTTTGTGAGCTAGTGTTTCTTTATGTTCATCCTGAATGGTATGAGCTTCTTGAATTTGTTTTTCATCTTGACTTCGTGGTGGCTGAATAGCAACTTTCTTTACTGACTCAGATATTACTCCCTTTTCCTGTTCTCCTATGGAAACTTCACTCTCCGTTCCTTCTGTCATCACTGTACCCAATTCTTTTTCCACAGGCAGAATTTCAGGGGCATTTGACTGTCTAATTTTGCCTTTTTTAAAGTGGGAGCTGAAGACAGATTTTTCTTCCTTCTCTGGTATAATCTTGCCTGGTTTTTTATCACTTAGGAGTGCTTTCTCAGTCAACGATTGCCCTAAACCCTCCTCATAGTGAACTTCTTTCTCTGTAGAGTATTTTTCTCTTGCTTTCGTTTCTACTACTTCTGACTTAAGAACAGATGGTTTAAAGATTGTGTGAGGTTTTTCTCTGGGAACCTCCTCATCTTCAATGGGGTGTTCTAGGTCAACATCTTTTCTCAATCCTGGCTCAGCCTCCTCAGACAGGTCTAAGGAATGTACTTCTGCTGACGTAAAATCCAGATTCTTATCTTTCTTATCATCTTGAATATCATCTTCCATTTTCTTTGCTTCTCTGTTAAGAATCTTAACTATAGGAATTTCTGGTACTGTGCTACCAGATTGCTTCATCCTCTGAATTTTAGTTTGTATGCCATGCTCCTTCATTGATTCTCCAAGAGGGACTTCAGATTTTTCTGGGGTAAAACCTCCTCTCTCGTTTTCATTTCTAAGCGGAGGGGTTTCAGCTATGCCTGCCTCTATGACATCCTGTACAAATGAAGTTTTGTCCAAAATGTGAAATTTTTCAGGTTGCAAACTTGTTTTTGATTTTTTCTCTTTTCCTAAAAGTCCTTTCTGGTCCCTGGTCTGATACGACTTTCTGGGTTTAAGTACACAAGTTGATTCAATTTCTTCTTTTTCATGACCAGGAATCTTTCCTTCATGAAGAACACTAAACTTTTCAGAGACTTTCTCTATGGCATCTTCCCTGTGAACAAGCAATTTAATTTCATCATCCTTTTCTTCTCCAGAATCTCTTTCCGCATGTTCAGATGCTATAGAAATCAATTTCTCTTCCTCATCCGGTAGTGGTAGTTCATCTTTTGTGTAAGTAATGTGATCCATTCCAACTTCTAGTTTCTCACCTGTAAAGGTAGTCTTTCTTGAAACTACAGGTGTCATTTCTGGTTCCTCTTCTTCAGAAGTCAGGATGAAATACTTAAGAGATACTTTCTCCTGTTCATCTCTCTCTGAATTCAGTATTCCATCAGCTGTTTCCAGTGAGACTTTATACTCAAGTGGCTCTATGGCCGGAACTGTCTCCTTAGGACTTACTTTCTCTTTTACATGCAAGCTTTTCTCAACCAAAATCTTCTTTAACACAATTGACTCGGGCTTTTCTTCTTCCACCGAGGGCATTTTATCTCTATGCTTTAGTACAGGTGGTGCATCAGGCTTTTCTGCAGCTACAAAGGTTTCATAGGCAATTTAGAGAGTTAAAATCCTTAAGAATGAGAACCAGGAACAATATATTTTAAGACAAATTTTCCAGCTATACCTGAAATAAAATGAACATAGAACACTTTTTCTCTACACAACAGAAAACTTACAACATAATCACAAAAGGAAGGTAAGACTGGCACACATGAACAGAAAACCTAAATAAACCACTGTTAATATTGTCTTGTAAGATCACCAATTTAAATCCAGTGCAGGTTAAAAGTAGCAGAAAATGACAGCTATCTGGCAACTGATATAAAATAGGTTAATTGTGCCACTTCAGGCTACGTCACCAGCTCAATGGTCAAGAGACATTCATGATTTGGCTTCTCAAATGCCCAAGATCTGAGCTTTACTGTAACACGAGGTGCTTTGAATGGTGGGCGAGCAGAATGCACATCAGCTCTGCTGGTGGACCACAGGCTGAGAGTGTTTCAGAGGAACTGGAACCTTCAAAGTTCTTTTTTTTTCCACAGCAGGCTTTGTTCCGGGGTCCTAAGCATAGCAGATGAAAGTAGCAATACTCTAGTTCTTCAACATCACTGCCACTTTTCCTCAGTTTCAATGACAAGTCAAAAGCAGGAAACCAAACAACACAACAATTGTTCACAAACGTGTAACTTCTCTTTTTCTACACAGAAAATACAAGACGCGATTCACAAAACATGTATCAGGACATAAGGAACATCAAGAAAACAACAGAATACACAAATTTCATAGTAAGACAACAAATAAAGACACACATTACCATCCAGAAAAAAGAGCACAGGCTGGTCTCCATAGTATATCAGAGATGCTTTTGTTTCAAATTAGGTGACAGTACCTAGAATAACAAGATCCTCGAACAGGACCTCAAATCTTCCTGTAATGAATGAGTTATTGTACAGCTCTTCACTCTTTCTATACTGAAAGTATTTAAGTATGTCAGAGAGAAAAACCTTATAAACAGCATAGAATACACATAAATACCTGCTTTCTTTCCAACAACTGGAGTTGTCACTGGAGCAGTAACAGTGGGTGCTGGTTCTGCAGCTGGTTTTGGAGATTTTAGAGCTGTATGGGAAAAAAAAATTTAATACATTACTTTCAGTACGATGTTCTTTAAAATGTTTTGTAGGTGGTATGAAAGTTCTAGTCTTATTAATTCTAAAGGCCTTTGTGTGGACACTTTTGAGATTCAGCTGCACAGGGTGCTGAGTCATCTTGCCTAGACTATGCTTTTGCCAAGAAAGGTTGGACCAGATTACCCTTGAAGTCACCTTCCAACCTGGTATTCTACGATTCTATGAATGTCCTTTTAATGAGAAATCCCTGCATGAAAAATACTAGACACAAAAGAAAGGCTTGACCAGTATTCACGACTAAAGAATTCTTACCTACTGCAGGCTTAGGTTCAGGCCCAGGAACTGGGACAGATGCTGGCTTAGTTTCTGCCATTTCAAACACAGAAATTACAAGTAGGTTAGTTTACATTTTTTGCAATCACATTGAATATTAGTAGTTAGGAGCAAAAACACAAAGAGAATGCTAAACGAAGACAGAATTGATTGGTTTCTATTTTATTTGGCCAAAAAGCAGGAAATTACCTTGAGATTAACTCTTGTAAAGCAAGATTGGAAACAATGGAAAAAAGATGAATTTTTCAGGCATTGAAGAATAAAGACAACAAGAAATCCAGAAGACTGCAAAATGGTTAATGAGAACACAGTAGTCATGACAGACTGGAGGACAGTAATGCATTATGTTAATATAGCATGATATTCAGCACTGAATATCCTTTAGTTGCTGCAATAAGAAAAAAGAGCACCACACGTCTGTACCTTTTGGTGGTTCAGGCACAAGTTTCTCCTCTTTTTTTATAGCAGGTATCTCAGTTTTCTTCGTAGGAACTTCTGGGACTTTAAAATAATATTTTTATTTTTTAAGACATATTAAAACTGCTTAAATTCCTAAATAGAATACCCTCAAGTGTATTTAGAAGTTTTCATTGTTTTCACACGTAAACAGTTTCAGATGCTCACAAGGTTTAGGAATATGTATTAGAGTAAGACTTGAATAAATTAGAAACTATAAATGGGTAAAAGGACACATATTTGTAAAATGTTACCTAAAAGAATGCTTGGATCAACTGTTCTGCTGTAGTCATATTTTTATCAGTATTATATAAAATACTGGTAAAGCTCTTTTCTATACACAATGAAGATTGAGGAACAATCCCAAAATGCAGAATTCAGACCCAAATGTGAATGTCAAACTTGGTTGTGCTTCCAGCTAAGATTTAAATTGCACAATTAGGTCAAAGCAAGCCATCTTTTAAGATACGAGTTTCATTCCTGAATTTAAGAGAATACTACTTAATAGTGGGATTTAAAAAAATTATCATTTAATAAATAGATTTGAAAGTAATCGAGTACCTTCAGGTTTCTTAATTTTTTCTACTGGTGTAGGTACTGGTTTAACTTCTGGTTTAGGCTCTTTTTCTGGTTTAGGTTCTTCCTCTTCAGGTTTCTTTTTAAGAACTTCAAAAGAAAAGAAATCTCAGTTTTTAAAGCACATGCAAATAAAAGAATAAGATAGTGAACAAGACAAAGATTAAAAACATCAACCACAAAGAAACAGGAAAATAAAATATACAGGTCAATAGAAATGGAAGATTTGTGTAATTATTCAAGGTACTATTCTGAAAGTCATTTAAAATTCAAGTCATCTAAGGAAAAAAGACATTTTTGTTAAGAGAAGTCCATCTGAGAGGAAAGATTTTAATGTTAACTGACCATGATAGAATAAAATTTCTTGTAGTATTTTATATATTTATTATCTTATTTAAACGATGAGTTGCTAATTATGTTGCAATTATGTTGTAATTATGAATTATTAACTGTAGTTAAAGATTATTTTTAGGGACACAATGAAGGATTATAGATTAAACTTCCATTGACTTCAGTGAGAGAACAAGACTACATCCTCAGGTATTGTATTTGGAGAACTAAAATTTATATAATGTCTGTTTTCCATTTTATTGATTTCACTTATTTTTGTCCTCCCAGTTCTCCGTCTTGGATATGTAACAACATTGTCATCTGAAAAATGGAATATTATAATTTTTTTATGTTGTCTGAAATTTGGAAGTTGGCGGCAAGGTACACAGGCACAAATCATCCTTCAGTGGTATTTCGAAGAGAACTGAAATTAGTGCTTCATTTTTCTAAGCAATAGTTCAGCACAAAATGATTCAGAAGGCCCCAGAGGTTGCAGGAAAGGGGACTGACGTCCCATAGTACAGCGGGGTTCTGTGATCTAAGCAAACCATAAAAGCGAATACATAGACTACACAGGTAACTTAAATAACATTTACACTGTCACAGGACAGGGGTCCAGAAGCTGAAGACAGTGGAAAATTCTCAACTCTAGTATAAAGAGATCAGGAAAACGGAAGAGAGAGAGATAGGGAAGTAGATTTTCAATGTTATGCTCTATTTTCAATACAGATCCTTTGGATCTGAGAGATTTTCAGGCTATCCCCCCTTCATCCCTGCAACTACAGCTACTTTTCCCAAGAAACAGACATCAGATAGTATTGGATCATGTAATTTTCCATACCACATACATAAAACAATTTTACTTAGGGGAATATGCTGGACAATGTTAAAATGCTGGGTTTTTAAAACAGAGCCAAGTTACTATACCTCTTTTCAAAACAACTTCTTCTTTTGGTGGGGGTGTAGCCTCAGGAATTACTCTGCGTGGTTTCTTTACAAGTCCAGGCACTTAAAAGAATATTATTCCAGATTTTATTATAGGTTCATAACAGTACTAAGAGCTAACCAACAACTAGCCTGTCCAAAAAGACAAATCAAATGCTAGTTCACTACTGAAAATCAAAATCAAACGTAAAACTGTAGATACTGAAGTCAATAGTATTAATATATTTTCTATATAATCTGCATACAGCTGCCATCTAAGTTTATACATAAGAGAAAGTTTTCATACAAATAAATGTAAGAGAAGTATGGTTTGAGAAAGCCATAAAGGTTTTGTACTCAAGAAAAGTCGTCATCATAGTAACATTTTTATTTCCTTGTCCTCTTTCACTACTGGCTTATGTTACATATCTATTCATATGATCTGTCTGTCTGTGATATTCATAAGGATCCACTTTAATCTCTAAACTTGGAACAGCATTAAGAAGGAATGCCCACTGCTTAGCTGCTTAGTTTATCTTAAACTCCAGTACATATGAATAATATAAAGGCATAGTTGTGAAGTGGCTTGCTCAATACATTACTCATTCCCATCTCTAGAAAGTGTCCTCTCACAAGAATAAGTTACATTTCAGAAAAATAATAAACTAAGTATATTAGAACAATGCTATATGCATTTAAACAGTATTTTATTTTTTATTTCTAGCTAAGTAGAAAACCGAAGTGAGCATGTACACAAGTGCTAAAACTCATAAAAACCCTCTCACTCTTCTATGTTCCTGTCTCTTGCATCTCACAGATTGCATGATGGGCAGTTAAAGTGGACATAAATATAACACAAACATATATGCCCAAGATGAGGGTGCAGTACTGAGCATAATCTAACATAGAGTGTGTTTTGATATATCTGAGAAAATTAAAGAAGAAGATACTGAGAACTACAACTTTGGACTTATGAGAGGTTTATTTTAAGCAAGATCCTTATATTAGGTGGTACCTTTAGCAGGTGGGGGTTCCAATTTCGGAGGCTCACCAGGTTTTGCAACCACAGCTTTCTTCCTTGCTTCAGGAGCTTTAAAGAAAATTATTTGAATTTTACAACACACATTAGACTCAAAAAAGAAAAGAGTTTTCTAAAAAATCCAAACATCTCATTAATAGTATTGATGTGATAGAAGGACAAAAGCTGCAAAGCTAAGACCCTTGCTGATTAACTGTTTAGAAAAAGTGAGATGGTCTGTATGGAGCACAATTGATCTGAAACCCATGTTCATATAATAACACCAGCAAATTATTGCTGGGGATTCTTTTCATTTGTAAGAATATGTTAAAGAGAGAAGAATTATGTTAAGGATAGAAGAATGTGTTAACTTGATTAAAATTGTTTTAATGAATTGGTTTTTTTTCTGTAACTATTGAAAAGAACCCATGTAAATTGCCTTGGCATAATGCTGATAAAAAAATCATGAGGAACTGAGCATTAGTGAGGCGCACCATTAAAGTATAGTATATTAGAAAAGAAATAAAAAAGACACAAAATGATAGTTCAAAAGCATGCTTTTCAAGATTCATCAGTATAATTTTAAAAGATTATGTTTTGAGTTTCCACTGTTATTTGTGGCTTCAGATGATTATACCTTTAAGTAGCTCTTTTGCCAGTTTAATATCTTCTTTTGGAGCAGGTGGTGGTGGTTTTCGCTTTTCAGGGACCTTCTTTTCAGGTGGCGGCACTTTAAATAACATTAGGCAGATTTAGAATAAATTTCCTATGATGGTAGTTATGTGAAGAGTAATGTACAAACCTAAAGACCACCATTTTCCATTTCCAGTGAAGCCAGAGAAAAAATGTCATTGAATTAAATGGGAGCATGAAAGAGCCTTAGGTTACTGCTTCATAGCATGCACACAATACAAATATCCAAGCTGACTTAAAAAAGCATGTTAATAACATGAGAACAAAGGTAGAAAACCAAATGATGGGAAGACTCTTGTAGACAGGAAAATGAAAACATTTAAAACAATCTTCAGGTTATACTTAGAATTAAATGATCAGAAATAATTTCCAGAACACAACAAAGGAAGAATCACAGAAAGACCTACAATGTACAGGTGACCAACAAAATACAGGCACATGTGTGAAAAATGAGAGAGCAAGAGAAAAACTGCGCATGATGATAATGAAAGAAAGGTGTGTGGCAGCCTCTAGGGAAGTACTTTGTATACCTTCAACTGGTAAAGCTTCTTCAACTTCTACAACTGGAATTTCTTCTGCTTCTTCAGGTTCAATCTCCTTTATGATTTCATATTCTTTAAAGAATATTGACAACTGGTGTAAGTTTTCAATTATAAGATCGTTTCACATGAACAGTTATACAGATATAACTAAAAGCAAATCTACTCCAACAGACACACACAAATACACATTAGGATAAGCAATCCCTCAGTATTTGTTACCTTTGCAGTTAATGCAAGATTTTGAAAAACTACATTCTTTTCTAAGCATGAGTCAGGATCATGGGAAGGATAGAATTTTTTATGTATACAATGTAAACTAAACATTAAATTTGTGGATGAGTCATTGCAACAGGAAAGAATAAAAATCTCGTTCTCAATTAATTTCAAATTATAACAGCAACATAAATACTAACTTTTGAGAGACTCCAATGTAGTGGGAATTTAATATTATCTTAAAGAGATTTATCCCAGGCAGGAGCATATATTTAACTTCCAAATATGAAGATATAATAACAGCTACAAGAAATATTGACTAGTAAAATCTAAAATATGAAGTGAACAACTTACAAACATCACAATGGGAGAAAAAGGAAAATGTCTACTTTAAAGCTCATACTTGGAAGAACAGGACAAAGGATTGTTCTTAGAGTAAAATCTATGGTGGCACAAACCTTCACTTGGTAGTGATTCAGGTATTTTAGGAATAGCAACAGGTACTTTCTCCTCTGACACGGGTTTCTTGGGTACCTCAGGCACTTAAAAAAAATATTAAGTTTCTTTTATTTGTGTGTATATAAACGAACATATGAAACATAGAAAGACAAAGACATCTAGCACACACAAAATCACTGTAACAGTGGCCATAACCATGAAAGACTCTGCTCCAGTCTTTCTCAAGGTAGGCTACGTTCAACTGACAAATTTTATAGACTCAGTTATGAACAAAGAAAAGAAAGAATACAGAAGACACTTCTTCTCAGGAGGTGCCTCCTGGCAATATGTACCTTTGGTTGGAGGAGGCTCTGGTTTTTCTAATTGTGACTTTTCAGGTGTTGTAAGAGGCACTTTCTCTTCTGGGATAGTTTTCTCTGGCACTTCAGGTTCTTTAAAGATATTAGTAAATTTTCATTTTTATGAATATTAAGACACATATATACACATAATAGTGAAAAGTGCAATGACTAAAAGGAGTAGGGCATACAAAACATGAAGAAGAATAAATTTAAGCAGCAGATTATTCATTTGGCACCGCATACATCAGTGAAACAAGGGAAAAGGTATTCAGAAAATAGAGATAAGGAGATGCTCAGTCACTGATGTATGTACCTTTAACTGAAGGAATTGTATGTTTTCTAAGGACAGGAACAGGTTCTGGTACTTTTGGCACAGCAACAGGCTCTGGTTTCTTAGATACAGCCACGGGTTTCTTGGGCACAGCCACGGGTTTCTTGGGCACAGCCACGGGCTTCTTGGGCACAGCCACAGGCTTTGGGGGAATGACCACCGGCACCTCCTCTTCTGCCTCTTCTTCCTCAATCACCTCAGGCACTTTAAAGATATTAGATCCTTTTACTTGACTGAGTTTTAGGTCAGCAAACAGGCAAATGGCAAGCAGGAAAGCAGGAAAGTAAACACTTGACAGACTACCAGGGAGTCCTCTTCAGCTAATACTCCTGCCTAAGGTGGACTCACTGCAAAGAGCCCAAGGCTTAGGAGAGGGGGGTTTCTGGAAAACCCCACCCTCTTTTGCGGGGAGTGTACAGGCACACAGAGATACAAAATGACCAAATGCTGCTCTCACCCCTCCCCACAGAGTGCAGAGGGGCAAAGAACACTGAGCACTGCAGCAATGTGGAGGCCATGGTAGGCTCTTTCAAAACGCCACCCTATACCTTCAACTGGAGAGACTTCTGGCTCTCCAGGCTCAGCAACTGCTGCCACCTCTTCTGGTGCTTCCACCTCTTCCTCCTCTTCCAGGACCTCAGCTTCAGGCATCTCAGGCACTTCAAAGATATTAGTGCATTTCATTTTACATTGTTGAGAACATGTGCCAAGCAGGAACAACAAGCAGGGTGACACAGACACAGAACATCACAACAGCTGGCTCCAACCCTCACACACGCAACACCCTTTTCCCAGCACACACAGCCTTGACAGTCTCAGTCAGGAAACAGAGACAGGCCAGGAGAGGGCAGAGCAAGGCTGAGGAGAAGATGAAGTATCTTCTTTGTTAAGTTATCCAGGAAGACAGGTACCTCTGGGTGCTGGAAGCGCTGGTGCTTTGGCAGTGGGCACAGGCACTTTTTCCTCACGAGCAGCCTTCCTGGGCACCTCGGGTGCTTCAAAGATATTAGTAGCAGTCAGTTTTATACATACAACAGGAGGATGCACAGTGAAATGTAAACTGCAGATGCGCTCACGAACGTAACCAAAGTGCTCTCACAGCATCGGCCCATGTCTCTCTCTCTCTCTCACTCAGTCACACACACAAAGCCCCACAGGGCACAGGCTCAGAGTAGGGATGCCAGGTAGGTTCTGTGAGAGAACTGCTGGCTGTGCACAGGCTTGAGGGTGAGGTGTGAATTAGGGTATTTAGCAGCCTTTCCTCCCTTGGAGGAGGAGAGACCTTCATCCTCAGCCATGCTGGGATCTGGCTTTTCTCTGGGAGCAACCTCATCCCATGCCTTCTCTGTTACCATTCCTCATGAATCAGCTGGTGCTTTATATTCAGCAGTTTGGGCACAGACAGGATGAGGAACATCGTTTTTCTCATTTTTCCCCATTTTTGTCCTTCCGTATATCCATTCTTTGCTTATGCTTTTCTTTTTCTTTTTTTTCTTTTTTTTTGGCTTATTTTCTTATCCTAAGCACGTCTCTTGCTTCAATTTTCATTTCACTGTGGCAATTTTCAAAGCCTGTACAGTGCAATGGATTTTATAATGATTCTTTCTTTCCTGTAAACCCTAAAAGCATCAGCAATTTCTTTAAAAACTTTCTACCCTGTCACTTCTTACTGCACTTGTGCATTGCTGAGTAAAAATTGGGTTTTCATTTCAAAAGATTTATGTCTATCATATACACTACCGGTGGAGTCTGCCAGAAGAATCATGTAGACTCTCGTCAATTTAAGATAAGAAATTTGGGCAGCTGTACGGAAAACTTATGATCAGTTTTTGAAATACAATATTTTAGTATCTAGAGATTCAAAATAAGACACCAATATAGTAAACTCAAAATATAACTTGAACTGTTTACACAAAATACTGCATTATCAAACTCCTAACTGATACACAGCACAGAATGTAGAGATTTCAGGAAATCACAAATGACAGAACGGCAGACATCAGAAATAACATGTAAGACAGTAAGGACGGTCTCACTCGGACTGATGCACAAAGCAACAGGTACCTCGAACTGCTGTTGGTTCTGGCTTTTTGGGCACAGGTGTAGGCTCTTCCAGAACACCTTTCTTGGGCACCTTGGGAACTTTAAAGATATTAGTGTATTTTAGTTTTGTGGGCACTGCAGATGTCGATGTAACAGTAAGACAACCAGTAGTACATGCACACAGTCTTTTTTGAGAAAGTGCTGTGGTTACATTCAGTCATCAACTCTGCTTTGCTTCCAACCTGTGGAATGGCCAGGGTGCCCAATACATCACACAGGAGATGGGAACTCTGTGTGGTCTTTGTTTCTTGGTCAGGGTGGAAATGCAGAAAATATATCTGGCTTGTTAGTAGCAGATGCTCAGAGATTTATTTATGGAATCCTAGTATATTTGTGCATCAGCCATATATAATTCATGACTACTTTGTCATTGTAACAGTTTTTTTTAGGAAGTAGCATTTGATTTATCATTACCATTTTCTTTTTCCTATCAATTATTTCCATTCTTTACACCTCCTCTTAAGTTTTTGTGTTCCACAGTTCCTGTCATTTAAATTCTACTGTAGAAATATATGTATTTCTTATATTCTCTGTTCTCTTATTGGTTCTATTATTGTTGTAATAAGATAATCACTAGATACATCCAGTCATTTGCTAGCAAAAGTTCCTCATGTACATTGGCATTACCTTACTTTAAATGAGGTAAAGAACTTATTCTGCTGCTGTCATCTATTAGAAATTTCAGGGATGCACTGTTTTGTTCTTTAAACCTAAAGGCTTATTTTCAGGCTCTTCTTCAGAAAAGCATGTTATTCTGTTTAAACTAAACAGTCAGTAAATGTTAATTCTTAAACATTATTAAAAGGTCAGTAAGCTAGAGATATTTTTCAAGGAATGAAATCTAGTTTTTCTGCCATGTTTTTGACACTCCACATTGTACTTCGTATTTCTTAGGCACCTATCTCTGCTAGGTCATCATAAAAATTAGTTTAACTGAAGCCCAGAAGGGCATGATTTTTTTTTTCTAATGATGATACTAACAGTGACCTGTACCTTTGGCTGGTGGTGGTTCTGGTTGTTTGGGTACTGCAACAGGCGTCTTTTCTTGTGGGACAGCTTTCTTGGGCACCTTGAGCACTTTAAAGATATTATTTCACCTTAATTTCACAGTTAAATTAGTAGGAAAGATCGTAACAATCAAAGAGTTTAGACATTTCTAAGCACTGTAACATTCCTCTAGTGACTGGCTGGTTAGTCATGCACAAACACAGGAACAGCAGAGGTTAAGGGTCGAGGACAAGTAACAAATCTTACACAAAAGAAGGGATAACAGAAGAAAACATTGATCAATACACTAAAAGAAAAAAAGCACCTCTCTCCAGAAGATATACCTGTAGCTTGTGGAGGTTCTGGTTTCTTTGGCACAGCCACGGGTTTCTTGGGCACAGCCGCAGGCTTTGGGGGAATGACCACCGGCACCTCCTCTTCTGCCTCTTCTTCCTCAATCACCTCAGGCACTTTAAAGATATTAGATCCTTTTACTTGACTGAGTTTTAGGTCAGCAAACAGGCAAATGGCAAGCAGGAAAGCAGGAAAGTAAACACTTGACAGACTACCAGGGAGTCCTCTTCAGCTAATACTCCTGCCTAAGGTGGACTCACTGCAAAGAGCCCAAGGCTTAGGAGAGGGGGGTTTCTGGAAAACCCCACCCTCTTTTGCGGGGAGTGTACAGGCACACAGAGATACAAAATGACCAAATGCTGCTCTCACCCCTCCCCACACAGTGCAGAGGGGCAAAGAACACTGAGCACTGCAGCAATGTGGAGGCCATGGTAGGCTCTTTCAAAACGCCACCCTATACCTTCAACTGGAGAGACTTCTGGCTCTCCAGGCTCAGCAACTGCTGCCACCTCTTCTGGTGCTTCCACCTCTTCCTCCTCTTCCAGGACCTCAGCTTCAGGCATCTCAGGCACTTCAAAGATATTAGTGCATTTCATTTTACATTGTTGAGAACATGTGCCAAGCAGGAACAACAAGCAGGGTGACACAGACACAGAACATCACAACAGCTGGCTCCAACCCTCACACACGCAACACCCTTTTCCCAGCACACACAGCCTTGACAGTCTCAGTCAGGAAACAGAGACAGGCCAGGAGAGGGCAGAGCAAGGCTGAGGAGAAGATGAAGTATCTTCTTTGTTAAGTTATCCAGGAAGACAGGTACCTCTGGGTGCTGGAAGCGCTGGTGCTTTGGCAGTGGGCACAGGCACTTTTTCCTCACGAGCAGCCTTCCTGGGCACCTCGGGTGCTTCAAAGATATTAGTAGCAGTCAGTTTTATACATACAACAGGAGGATGCACAGTGAAATGTAAACTGCAGATGCGCTCACGAACGTAACCAAAGTGCTCTCACAGCATCGGCCCATGTCTCTCTCTCTCTCTCACTCAGTCACACACACAAAGCCCCACAGGGCACAGGCTCAGAGTAGGGATGCCAGGTAGGTTCTGTGAGAGAACTGCTGGCTGTGCACAGGCTTGAGGGTGAGGTGTGAATTAGGGTATTTAGCAGCCTTTCCTCCCTTGGAGGAGGAGAGACCTTCATCCTCAGCCATGCTGGGATCTGGCTTTTCTCTGGGAGCAACCTCATCCCATGCCTTCTCTGTTACCATTCCTCATGAATCAGCTGGTGCTTTATATTCAGCAGTTTGGGCACAGACAGGGTGGGGAACAGAAATCCCATCATTATTACTATATTATTATTACTACTTGCCTCTATCACCGTTTTGTTTTTTCAATTGTTTTCCAGTGTTTGTGAGGGCTTTTGAGTTAGGTTTCAATGCTTCTATAATCCTGTATTTAGACAGTGCATTTGGTAAGGGTGAAAGAGCCACCTGCATAACGAGCAAGAGTGATGTAGAATTGTGATGCACAAATACAGAACATCAGTGGTCTTTTATGTAATAATTATGTGCAATGCAATTGTAGATTTGAGGAATCCAATTTCTAGGGTCCCCATGAGGTTATGGTCAGAAGAGAGTTATGTCGGACTATCCTGATTGACAACACATTTGATTAAGTACTGCATTAACAAAAAGTTTGGAGTATTTGTTATTTGGGATCTAGGTCTATATGCCTAAGGCTTAAAATACTACTGTCCTGTCTAGGTATGTGCCTCTTTTTATTTTGGGCCTTCTTTTCCCATACTAACTTCAGTTCCTCCACAGTCCATTAGTCCTGTCTTTCCTGCTTATTTTCAGTGAAGCAATCAGGTGTTTTGGTGCGTTTTTTTTCCTTTTTGTCTGTTTTTAATATTGCTGTGTCATGACTGTGTCTGGTAGTTACCACTGCACAATAGGGCAGTGGTAGTTGCCAGTTCATAGTGGTTAAACAAAAACACTTTTGATAAAAAAATTATATTACTTGAGATTTTTGGCAAAATGGTAAAGACAGAAGTTTTCATTAAAAATCCAAATTAGAAAGCTCTTTCCCATTCTAACTGTAGAATCTCTACACAGCACAGAATGTAGAGATTTCAGGAAATCACAAATGACAGAACGGCAGACATCAGAAATAACATGTAAGACAGTAAGGACGGTCTCACTCGGACTGATGCACAAAGCAACAGGTACCTCGAACTGCTGTTGGTTCTGGCTTTTTGGGCACAGGTGTAGGCTCTTCCAGAACACCTTTCTTGGGCACCTTGGGAACTTTAAAGATATTAGTGTATTTTAGTTTTGTGGGCACTGCAGATGTCGATGTAACAGTAAGACAACCAGTAGTACATGCACACAGTCTTTTTTGAGAAAGTGCTGTGGTTACGTTCAGTCATCAACTCTGCTTTGCTTCCAACCTGTGGAATGGCCAGGGTGCCCAATACATCACACAGGAGATGGGAACTCTGTGTGGTCTTTGTTTCTTGGTCAGGGTGGAAATGCAGAAAATATATCTGGCTTGTTAGTAGCAGATGCTCAGAGATTTATTTATGGAATCCTAGTATATTTGTGTACCAGCCATGTTTCATAAATGGCTGTGTTCTGTGCAGGTTTAGGCAGTCATTGCCATCTTTTTACTTGTCACTTGGATACTGTCAAGATTTTTATCCTTCAGGTTGACTTCACCTATCTTTTTCTACTTCTTGCACGTTTCCTCTCTTCTTTAACTGCTCATATTTTCCCTCGATTGTCGCCTAGCTTTCATTCTAATCAATAGATGTTGCTTATAACTGTTTCTTGTTATATTAATTTCAATTATTTAAATGATTATATCATCACTTTGAGGTGGTACTTCACTTGAGGAATGTTACTGTATTTAGGATGGAGAGAATCTGGCGGCAGAGGGAATGTTTTCTCTGGCCAGTGCTTGGGACTTCTAAAGGAAATGAAATGATGCATCACTGCAACAATGTGTAGTGTCTTCGGTTTTAGTGTGTCTTAAGTAATTTTTTTCAATTATAAATGCCTTTTTGAAGGCTCACTGTATTGCATGCTCACAGTAATTTTACAGCTCTTTAATGCTACTTATATAAAGCAATAACTTTGCAAATCCCATAGTTGGAAATGTTTATATATGACCAAAATACAGGCAAATTATAAATAACTGTTTAAAGAAAATAGTCCACTCCATGATACAGATACCTAGAGATATTTGTGGTTATTTTGCTCTGTGTACTAAAAATGCTACCCTCTGCTGAAACCTTTAGTTTCTGTTTATTTTGTCTTTCCTCAAAGAATCATCTAGGTTGGAAAAAACCTTTAAGATCATCAAATATATCTGTAAACACTGCCCAGTCCCACTAAACCATGTATGAAGCCATCCCTAATAATAATGTGAACAACTGTTTATGAACTCCTTCTCTTGCATCTATAAGTTTTTGGCATTTTTTTGGTAGACAGGATTTTATCATATCTGCTTGATATGACAAACCCAGTACAACAAAAGTTTAGATAGTTTTAGTTGAGGAAACATCTCACAGCCCTGCACAGCAATTCATATTTGGTACGTTTGTCCCCTGTTTTCATATCAGAGTATACAGGGAATGATCAATTTAAATGGAGATTCATTTAAAAAAACCCTTAAAAGCAAACAACACCCTTCCTTAGGATGACAATAGTGGTGACATGTACCTTTAGGAAGTGAAGCTTCTGTTTTTTTAGATAGAGCAGGGGGCACTTTCTTCTCTGGAACAGTCCTCTCAGCCATCTCAGGCACTTCAAAGATATTAGTGCATTTCATTTTACAGTTACAATAAAACTCAGAATAAATACAGATAAACACAAAGGACAACAGACACGTTTTGAAGTAACAATTTAGCACACACGTACTCAGTGTGATTTGTTTAGCAAGCATAATTTAAAATGGATCAAAACCAGACAGAACAAAAGAGGTTAAAATAATACTTAAAAGAAGATTCAGTGTGATTGTCATGTATTCATGATAATGTAGCTTTGACTGATGGAGGTTTTGATTTTTCAGGGGCAGCTAGAGAAATTTGCTGGGACAGCCTTTCAGGCATTGCACGTTCTTTGAAGATATTAGTATCTGTTAGTTATGTGTATTAAGCTTTAAAATAAGCAGTGAAACAACATACTCAAGGGAAGGAAAAGAGATCCCCTGCATAAGAGGTACCTTTAGGCTGTGCAGCTGCTAGCTTTTTAGCAGCAACATGCTCTTCCTTGTCGGCCAGCTTGGCTGGTGGTGGTTCCTCCAGTGCCAAAACAAGCTCTGGTTCTTTGGATGTCATTTCAGGCTTTGGCTTTCGAAGTGGTGTAGAAGGCTCTGGTTTTTGGGGTGCTAAAACTGTTTCTGGTTCCTCAGACACCATGACAGGTTCTGGCACAAAAGGCTTTGATTTTCTGGACACTGCAATAGGCTTTGATTTTGGGGAATCTGCAGCAAAGTCTGTTTCTTCAGCTGCTACAAAATCTGTTTTTTGGGGCAGCACAAAATGCTTTGTTTTGTGGGGCACCAGAACACACTTTGATTTCTGGGTTGATTCAACTGTCTCTGAATCCTCAGACACCACTATGAGTTCAGATTCCTCAGGGGCCATAGGTGGTTCTGGTTTCTGGGATTCCAGAACCGGCTTTTGTTTTGAGGACATCACACAGTACTTTAACTTTTGTGGTGGCACATCAGACATGGGTTCCTCAGGTACCTCAACAAATTCTTGTTTCTCAAGCAGAATGTATTCTAGTTTTTGGGATTCCATGAGAGGCTTCTGTTTTGGGGGCGTCACACCATATTTTAACTTCTGGGGTGGCACATCAGGCATGGATTCCTCAGGTACCACAACAAACTCTTGTTTCTCAGGCACTACAACACGCTTTGGTTTTTGGGGTTCAGCAACAGGCTTCTGTTTTGGGGGCATCACACCATGTTTTAGTTTTTGGGGTTCTACATCAGGCATGGATTCCTCAGGTACCACAACAAATTCTTGTTTCTCAAGCAGAATGTATTCTAGTTTTTGGGATTCCATGAGGGGCTTCTGTTTTGGGGGCATCACACCATGTTTTAGTTTTTGGGGTTCTACATCAGGCATGGGTTCCTCAGGTACCACAACAAACTCTTGTTTCTCAGGCACTACAACACGCTTTGGTTTTTGGGGTTCAGCAACAGGCTTCTGTTTTGGGGGCATCACACCATGTTTTAGTTTTTGGGGCTCTACATCAGGCTTGGGTTCCTCAGGTACCACAACAAACTCTTGTTTCTCAGGCACTACAACGTGTTCTAGTTTTTGGGATTCCACAGTGGACTTCTGTTTTGGGGGCATCACACCATATTTTAACTTTTGGGGTGGTATATCAGGCATGGATTCCTCAGGTACCACAACAAATTCTTGTTTCTCAAGCAGAATGTATTCTAGTTTTTGGGATTCCATGAGGGGCTTCTGTTTTGGGGGCATCACACCATGTTTTAGTTTTTGGGGTTCTACATCAGGCATGGGTTCCTCAGGTACCACAACAAACTCTTGTTTCTCAGGCACTACAACACGCTTTGGTTTTTGGGGTTCAGCAACAGGCTTCTGTTTTGGGGGCATCACACCATGTTTTAGTTTTTGGGGTTCTACATCAGGCCTGGGTTCCTCAGGTACCACAACAAATTCTTGTTTCTCAAGCACTACAACGTGTTCTAGTTTTTGGGATTCCACAGTGGGCTTCTGTTTTGGGGGCATCACACCATGTTTTAGTTTTTGGGACGCTGCATCAGGCTTGGGTTCCTCAGATACCACAGCAAACTCTGGTTTCTCAGGCACCACAATATGCTCTGGTTTTTGGGATACCACAGCAGATTCTGATTTCTGGCGTATCGAAACAGTCTCAGGCTCCTCAGATGTCAGAACATGCTCTAGTTTTTGAACTGCCTTTACAGGCTTTTGTTTTCGGGCCACTCCAACCACTTCTGGTTCTTGCGGTTCCACTTCTTGAGGCTTTGGTTTTGGGTGTCCTGCAATGGACTTTGGTTCTCGAGAAACTGGAACAGGTACTTTCTTTTCTGGCAAAGTTGTCTTGGCCACTTTATGTACATAAAAGATATTAGTTCTCAATTTAACAACTGCACTGACATCATACTAAAATTAAGTCAACCATAAAACATAAAAAGACAATTGTAGTGAAAATATTAAAAACCTATCAGATGTCAATCATTTATGCTGGCCTTTAAAATGATGAATATATGACATTTTGGCTTTTCTCTCTTTTCTCTCAAGACCACACACACACACTCTCCCTCACAAAACTCATGTTCCATATGGAAGTACACACATGCACTAATAGTATAACTTAAGATGTAAGTAAAAGCCACGGTGACTGTCAACAGAATGGACAGGACAAAAGATATTAATTTCAGGCAATATGCTGAAGATTCTTTCAAGAAATAGCAGTGATGGCATCTAGTTTTTCTTGGTGGAGCTTCTGGTTTTTCAATTACACTGATATCTTCTGCTCTCAGCTACTAGAATAGGTACTTTCTTTTCTTCTCCTATTACAACTTTTAAGGTATTAGCTGTGGTGGTTTTCATGAACCGAGGCAGGTAGAACAGTAAGAATATGTGAAAATAGTAAGAAAAGCTGAAGTATAACGTATGGGCAATTCAGACATCCAAGATTTGCCACTATTTTTCAAAAACAACCACATTTGTCTGTTTCTCACACATATGCAGATAAATAGAACAAGCATAATTTAGAATTTCAGAAAAAATAAGGCCTGGATAATTACAATGTTAAAGAAAAGAGGAAAAACATTGCTTTTGTTATTTTCTTAGTGTTGAGATTTACCTTCCTTTGGTGGAAGTTCTGGTTCTTCAGGTGCAGCCTCTGGTTCTGGGACAATCACAGGTTCTGGTATTTTTTGCACAGGTATTTTCTTTTCTGGAACAACCTTCTTCGGCACCTCAGGTTCTTTAAAGATATTTATTTGTTTTAATTTCAGGAATTTGAAGAATAGGAATTAAAAAGGCAACAATAGCTCCAAGGTAAAAAATACAGCATCAGGAAAAAGCCCACCCTCATAAACCATTTGGGGTTTTTTTCCATATTGCTTTACACACACTATTAGTAGCCACTGTTACTTACTGGGAACTACTCACAAATGAAGAAGACAACACAATCTGTAACACTTATAAATATATTGTATAAAGTATATAAAAAGGGTGCTAACACAAATGTAAGAAAGATAATATTTAGAGAAGGAGATTAAAGTTTTTGTGCAGTCATTACTATTGAACATGTACCTTTGGGTGGTGGAGGTTCTGGTTTTTTAGGAACTTCAATGTGTATTTTTTCTTCTGAAATCACTTTCTTGGGCACCTCAGGCACTTTAAAAAAAGCAGTTAATTTTATTCATATGCATTTTGAAAATATGTCTGCAGTGTTCAGACACTAAGAAGAAGTAAATCTCAGGGACATCAAGAGCATCAGTGGTTTTGGATGTGAATATGTAATTTCTCCGTTCACTAGAGAAAATTCCCTCTGCTGCCTCACTGAGTTACAGATGCAAAAACTACAATTGAAATGACAGAATTATTTTATAATACATTAATAGTAAAAGTAAATTACCATGATGTTAAAATGGTACCCTAGAAAATTAAGGGGTTTTCTTTCCTTGCATACAATTACTTTTAGTCTCTGGATCTTCTGGTTTCTTTGATACTGTAACTGAAACTTCTTCTAGGACCAGTTCTTTTGATACCTCCAGCACTTGAAAAATATCAGTAACTTCTTACTATCAGAATTTCATATGACTAAAGCATAGCAGCAGATCACTCTTAGTGAAAACACCATCTACAAAGATCTATTTTTATCACTCAAAACATTTGCTGACTTGAAAAACCTTTGACAAAAGAAGAAAATGTTAACAGAGGTCTTCAATACTGTCTTCTGTCTTGTTAAAACAAGAAAATAATTTTATTTTTTGATTCTGTACTTTTGTTGTAATATCAAGTATCTTTAGCTGGTATAAATTCTGGGTTTTTAGGCACAGCAACTTTGATTTTTTTGTTCTACATCTACTTCCTTGGGTCCTTCAGGCCCTTTAGGAAAGATATTATTTTCAGTTATTATACAGAATTTTACAGTCATGTTCAAAACTTTTCAGTAGAAATGGCAAAGGTTTTTAATAAAGTCTTTGATTTGACGTGTTTGTTGTGTTATTTTATGTCCCTGTAAAATCTGAAGAAACACCTCAGAGTCTTCTGGAGTTTCTTCTTCTACATTAGATTATTTTTCTGTTTTATTCAACCATCTCCTGAGTCTCTATTTGACTGAGACTGACATTGTCCATTTTGTATTCATTGTCACATTCTTCTATGTGTGATGACTTCTTGGTATCAATTTTTTGTCTATGCACAGAAGTTTTTCTTCTGTATTAGACATCTGTATCCCTCATTCTATACTGTCTTTTTGGGCTAATTTTTCATTGTCAGTCAGGACTATTTCACATCACAGAGGCCCTCTTTTCTCCTCTTCTCTTAAGATTTCTCTTACTCATCCCAAATGTCAATCTCTGCCCAGTCATGTCAGTATTTCTGACACACTGGTACAGATTACAGCTATGATTCAAAAGAGAAGAATTTTTAAATCAGTAACATATATAGAACTATGGGCACAGAAGGTCACAGTAACAGGAAAGCACAAACAATCATATAACTAACCTGCACAATCAAGACAAGAGTTTTTTTTCCCCTGCCAAATTTTAGTTTTCTGTAGTGCAACATACCTTTGGCTGGTGGTGGTTCTGGTTTTTTAGGGACAGCAGTGGGCACCTTCTCTTCTGGAATTTTCTTGGGCACCTCTGGCACTTTAAAGAAAACAGCATTCATTTTTTAATATTTTAACCATTTAAAATATGTACATTGTAAAGAAGAAAGAGTATCACAAGAAGCATATCAGAAAGAAATGAAAGATATAAAAAGAGAGGTCATGCAAAAAATGTTGTATACTATTATGTACTAGTAGGATTTTGATAACTGAGTTTTACTACAAACTCTAATGCTCAAGAGAAAAATCTCCTCAGAAAGACACTATTATTGACATACAAGCTTTAGGTGGTGTTACTCTTGGTTTTTTAGGTACAAAAACATTTACTGATTTCATAGGTACCTTGTACACTGTAAAGGTATTAGTGTAGTTTTAAAAATTACAAAAATTAAACATTCAATACAGAGGCATAAGACAAAACACATAGATATATAAGGATGTGACAAAACAAATAGATGTATAAGGATGCTTTGACAACAGTTACAACTTCTGTGAAGTCTTCATTGTTCTACCCCTCTGGTAAAGATTAAGTTGGAAGTGACTTTGCTTGGGATCTTTTGTTATGCGGTTTTAGATGTGCTATGCCAAAGATGAAAACAAGCTGAAGAAGTCATGGCAAAAGTTGAACTTCAGTGAAATGCATTTTAAATGTCACACATAACACAGTTCTTCACTGATACTTGGCAGTACTATGTGATGATGGCTAGGGTGGGATAAACTGTGCTGCCATTGGCTTGACAGTTTTTAATGCCACATAAACTGCTGGTTCAGACAGACTTCTAAAATACCTGAATGAATTGTAACAGATGGTTTCTGTGCAAATTCTATTTCCATTCAAATTGAAATCAATTGACTCCTAAGTTTAACATGAGCAATGTGAAACAGAAGGATAGGATGTACTTCTTGCTAGAGGTTTGATCAAATTTCTGAAGCTGTACCCATGAAGTGAAAATGTTTGTTCTGTAAATCTCACTGCATGTTAACTCAGCTAGAGCTTTCCTTCTTTCTATTCCCTTTTACTAGCTTCTGATACAATTTCTGGGTTATTCTTGGGTAGAAGAAATAGATAAACTCAACTAATTTTTAATGCTTTGTCAGCAACCATACAAGGGACAGAAGAAACTTTTAGAGAAAGAATGAAAGAATATGCTGACCTATACCTTTGGCAGCTTCTGGCTTTTTAGGCAGAGTTTTTCTTCAGGAATACTTTTGTTAGGCAATTCAGACACTTGAAAGCTATTTACTGATTTTGATTTTGATTTATGACTTAAACACAACTTGAGAAACAGAAAACAGAAAATAGGACATATACAACACAAATGCCACAAATCTGACACGTGGACCATGAACTATTAAATCAGAAACCATCTAAGAAAGTAAAGATGTTTATCAGCGAAAGACCTGAGTTCTACCAGGTTCTCAAAGTACCTTTAGATGGTGGAGATTCTGGTCTTTTAGGCACAGGAGTAGGTTCTGGTTTTTTAGGCATAGCAATAGGTACTTTTTCTTCTGGAACAGCTTTCCTAATTGCTGCAGGCACTTTAAAGATATTAGTTCATTTTAATGAGAGAAAGACAAGTCATGAAAAATCTCAACTTTTTCATATAAGTAAGGTACTGAAAGAACGAATACAAATATTAATTATGCTGAACAAGGACTAAAACACAAACATGAATAATTTAATTTTCCTGGAGTTCAAGACTTAGCAAATTGTAGGAAGAGGTGATGGAGAAGTCATATACCTCTAGGTGCTGGAGCCTCCTCTTTTCTATGAACAGTAGAAATTTCTTCTTCTATGTGAATCGCCTCATAAACTTCATGTACTTGAAAGATATTAGTTTAAACACTTAACTTAGAATATCTTCAGAAAACAAGACAACATGTTAGATAAATAACAAATATAATCAAATATTCAAGCTCCTCTGAAGATATACAGGTCTACTTTATATCCATATGCAAAATTGGGATGCTTTCAAATAAGGGATGAAAACCCCCTCATATTCTACCCTGACCTGACCTCTGCAGTTTATCAGAAGAAGGATGTGTTATATGTTCTAACTGATCTACTACCTTGAGTGCAGAGATAGGCCCTAAGTTCTGTCACTTTTTCTTTATTATCTTCCCCTTTGGACTGATCTCAAGTAGCACTTAATTTTAAGAACAACTACAGGTGATTTTTTTTTTAATTAATTTTTTACTGTTGCAAGTAACCAAAGCTGTTAAGTAAACTCTAGTTCATGATAAACGGAATGCTCTCAAAATAATATACATATGAAAACATATTTTTTATCCTTCAAATCGTACTTAAAGTTTCTTATACCTGTAAAGTGTGAAGGTTCTTCTTTAGGTACAGCAGGAGGTATTTTTTCTTTGTGGACAGCTTTCTTTCGTACTTCAGGAACTTAAAAATATTGTTTTATTTTAGAAATTTGCATTATGAAATAAGTCATACAGTTTTGTAAGAAAAAGTATCTACTAGAACAATAGGAGAAATATATGGTATGAAGATGTGAATAGAACTCAAAAACTTCACCTTCTGGAGTCTGTTATTTTTCTAACTCCTAGCATTTACAGTATTGAAAATGTTCTTCTCTGAAAAGATAGTTGGGGTTTTTTTATATGTGGGTTTTTGTTTGTTTGTTTTTCCTGGTTTTGTTTGTTTGTTTGTGGGATGTTTTTGTGTGCATGTGTGTTTAAGGATTTCTGCACTAAAAAGGGTTTTATTTTTTGAAATTTAAACATTACGCATAAAAGCAAGGCGAAAATCCAATTCAATTAACTAATTATTAGGCTTCCAACATCTATAGAGTTTTTCTGTTGGGGAATTGTATTACAAAATTATGTTTCTTTTAAAGTTTTTTGTGGCTTTGTATTTTGTCCTGATTAAAGTCCTTAATCTCGACTTCCTTTAAGCCCTTGATATAACTGCAAAGAGTCCTGTTGCAAATAAGCTTCTGACACAACATTTTCGATTTTTTTTCCAATATGTTGCCAGAGAAAGTATTTTGAGAAATAGAACATGAGACATGAAGTCAAAAAAAATATAAAGCTAATCCCTGAATCTCCTGCCTACGAAATTTCTGTGTCTAATTTAGTCTTTCTAAATTTTAAATTCTTGATGCAGAATGCATCAATCTGGTTAAGCACCTGTTTATAGAAAACAAAGAAAAAGAACTATAAAGTGTCTATAGCATCTGGTTGTGTTGTTTAAGAAAACAAGCAAGCTGGGTTTCTCACTTGGTATGTCACTTCAAAGAGGTTAGAGAAAGTTAATTTGGAGGTAATGTACCTTTAGCTGGAGGAGCTTCTTCTGTAGGTACAGCAGCAGGTATTTTCTTAAGTGGGACAGTTTTCTTTGTCACTGCAGATACTTCAAAGATATTACATTTTTTAAAGAACATTATAATACACAAAGTGTAAGTAGCAAAGAAGCAATGATAAACACATAGCATCTAAGGAAACATTAGAATGAAAAAATTAAATAACAGATTAGCGCACAGATGGAATGATGAAGATGAATAATTCGTAGGAATGTGTTGCTTTATAGATTGCTTGAAGAGTTGGTTTACCTTTAGCTGCTGGAGCTTCTGGTTCAGTAGGAGTAATAAAAGGCATCTTTTCTTCTGTTGGAACTTCTCCATAAACTTCAGGTTCTTTAAAGATATTAGTTTATTTTACATATTTTAATATTAGTTACAAGACAGGAGTAGAAAGACAAAATAAAAACATGCAGACATGCATATGTACAAAGAGCTGTTTGAACAAAAGTTATTTAAATATCTTTCAGCCTGATCATTGACTTACTACTGCTAGAAGTTACCATTCCCAATTAGTAAAATACAAGTTTACAGAAATATTTAATTTTATTTTCTAGTTTCTTAGTTCCGTGTATTAGATAGAATTTGTTACTGAATTTCATATGTCTTCATTTGGAGTTAACTACCTCCGTTGCAGCTCAAAAATTAAGTGTTGCTCAGGATGGCTCTTAAACTGCTGTCTACTTTAGTTCAATTCCTTGCTCCAGGGTGGCTCAAGTGTTTCCTGAATCAGAAACTTAGTTTCTCTCTTATTTATGTATCTTTTTCACAGTATTAGAGGAAAAAAGTATAGCATTTTTAAAATGCTAAACTCCATTTTTAAATTTAGTGTAAAATTTTAAATTTAATTTTTTTAAAGTGCTGAATTTTATCTAAATTTGGGGACATAGATGGTCTAAAAGATATTGCTATAAGCTTCTTTTAAATAGTTTTAAAATGAATTAAAATATCTTGTATTTTACAGAACAGTATAGAGCATGACTTGATATACTCTCTGCAATTTACTGTTTGGTAGATGTGTCATTGGTGTACCTTCATAAAAAGGAGGCTCCTCTTCTCTAGGGATAATGGTGGATACTTTCTCTTCAAGGACAGCTCTCTTATGAACCTCAGGAACTTCAAAGATATTAGCTTTCTTTTAGTAACTTTCAACTTTTAATATCCCAAACAGAAATAAACCCAGAAAACTAAGTCCTTTTGAGGTCTTGGAAACTTTTTGAGAATGAAATATGATACAGTTCTAGAACCGTCTTCCAGGAACAATGATTTTGTGAAGAAATTTCTGGTTTCAGCTCTCAAAGAGCATAAGCCATTTGCTTTCTTTACTGCATTTGGTGTAACAGCTTTAACAGCTTTAACTTACTGACTCTTGCCCTATTACTTCTTCACCAATATTGTGACCTGTGTATTGGTATCAAAACCCCAGTTTAAACTAAATTCACAACTATATTATAAATATAAAAGCACTGAAGCTTTACATACTGGTGGTGTAAGCAGCAATACCTCTTCAGAATGACTGTATTCATAATTCAATGATTTGCTGTCTAGCACATATCTGAAATGTTTTCCCCAGAGTTTTGGATTTATCACTGAGAGTTGAATCTCCACTTAAAAGCTGAGTGCTCTTGCAGTGGTGTAAAGAACGTAAGAATTTTTAATGATGTTAGCTTGGAAAAATGGCACAAGTATTTCCTTTCCATAAAACCTCATATCAAAGTCTCCTTTACCTTTCACTGGTGGAACTTCTATTTCAGGTGTATGTGTAGGTTTCTTTTCTTCAAGGACAGTTCTTTTGAGAACATCTGGCCCTTTAAGATATAATGTACTTTTAGGGCTTTCAAAGCTACTTGAAAGAAGTTAGAAAGAAGAAGAGCAAATCTAACAAGGAAGATTCTTGAAACATCAAAGAATTAAATCCTTCCTAAAAGAACATTTATGTTAATTTTGAAGATTAGACAGAAGAATAACATATTAAAAATATATATTCTTGAAAGGTTCCTTTCCAGAAGAAATAAAAATATTATTTCTTTCTGATCTATTTTCATGTGCAGGTTAATGACAGAACACACGTTTTTTAAAGTGACTGTAACATGTTTTCAACAAATCACTTGAAACCAACAGACAAAAAAGACTCAATGACAAACAGATGAAAAAAACCACAGTGGGACATAAAACATATGCACATGTTTCTCAACAAATAATGAGGTCAAAAGACTGAAAGTAGAGTTCATGTTTCACAAGGACAATGAAGAGGATGTATACCTTTAGCTGGTGGAGTTGTTTCCTTTTTAGGAATAGCAGGTGGTACTTTTTCTTTTGGAACAGGTTTCTTCGGCACCGCTGGCACTTTAAAGACATTGGTAGGTTTTTTAAGAACATTTGCAGTAGGAGTGTTATGTAAGAATAGAAGTTAAAAAGAAAACAACGCAAAGAGTCAGAAAACTCAGCAAAACACAAAAATATTTCTCTAATACTTAAATATGTGTAATAGAGGCCATCTATCTGGACTATTTTGCTTGGATAAACACAGCTAGAGTTCCAGTATTCAGTGAAAGAAAAACACTGCTGTTGCTGGATAAATTTTGAATAGGGATAAGGATAAGCCTTAACAATTAGGTTTCATGGACTATCAGCTCTAATTAATGGCAGCTGGGAATATGGTAAGGTTTCGACTTCCTATCAAACATTTCTGTGAAAACAAACAAGCAAACTAATCCACCCTTTCCCATCGATTTAATTCTGACAATTCATATGAAAAACAAGTATAAGAGTTAGCACAGAACAAATTTCTGGCAAATTGAGTGCTATGGACAGAAAATTACAGAACTTTGGACTAGTGCAGTAACTTCTCCAGCACCTGCTGACAACTGCCATTCATGACACTTAGGTTTTGTAAAGCCTGATACAGAGAATACCTATTAAGATGGCACACACTCCAGCATATCGTTAGGTTAAGGAAGGTTCTAGTTTTTTAGGATTCTGCAGGACACTAGAGTTTCAATGGTTAGCTTTAAAATATCACTTACGTTGTGATGGCAAAAATTAAATTAATGTACTAACTTTACTCCCTTTGTCTCCAGGAAGTAATTTGTTTGTTTTTTGTTTTGTTAAAGAAATACCTATTTTTAGTAATTTAACTGTCTTTAACAGTACTGTGAAAAAAAGGTGAGTCTAGCAGTCAAATCAGAATAGGTAAATTACTGGATTTGGGGATTCAGAGACTCATGCAGAAAGCTGTGTTTTCAAGTTTATCTGATGGTTGATGTACCTTTAGCTGGTGGAGCTTCTCTTTTAAGAGCAGGTACTTTTTCTTCTGGCAGAGGTCTTTTGGGCAGCTCAGGCACTTTAAAAAATATGTCATTATGTATTATAAGTTATTTATGAAGAATTAAAGCAGACATAAAGACAGTAAGCAGAGCAATCATTCATTTGTAGAGGAATCGTCTCATCATTTATGCAGAAAAAAGGGAGCAGTTATCTCAGAATTCTTGAGTAATGAAATAAGAAATATCAATGTACATCTTTTTGGTACATTATAGATGCACTTTCTGTTTGGTGTGAGGCATCGTATGACGGTAAATTTAAATGATGGGAAGGAAGGTTCTACATGAGTTCTAATATCTTTGTAACTTAAAGGAGCTAAACTGGACAAAAGAATCAAGTATTAATGAAAAAAAATTAATGCATGTTGAAGCTGAATTACATTAGAAGGTCAACATTTTCTCTGCTTGTGTAATATCTCCACTAGCTCACTCTTGGGCAATCAAATAGGGAGCCCTTCCATTTCACACTGAAGGGAATTGCTTAGAAAGGACTAGGATAGAGACAATCCTTGAACTGGTTTATCATTACCAGCAACAGACACACATAGGACTACAAACAAGGCAAAATATGAATAAACACCCATAGGAGGCTCAAGCAGTAACTGAAAACTCAACACACTAGAAGAACAAAGAAGTCATGACTTGATTTACCTATAGCTGGTCGGGTTTCATAAGCCTCCTCATATACCTCCTCATATTTCTCATAGATCTCTTCCTTCTCCTTAAACTCATACTTTTCATAGACATCTTTCTCCTCGGCCTCCACTTCATATTCCTGTTCCTGAATTTCCTTATATCCCTCAGGTTCTTCAGGTTCCTCATATGCCTCAATTTCTTCAGCTTCCTGAATCTTCTCAAACTCTTCAATGCTTTCATATGTCTCATACTTCTCATATTCTTCATATGCATACTCATACTTCTCCACCACAGGTGCAGGAGCAGGGACTTTTTCTTTCCGGACAAGTTTCTTGGATACTTCAGGCACTTTAGAAACAGTATTATTGTTACTACCTGACAATTATTTAAATTTGTGTTTACAGTTAGTCAAGATAATTGACAAAGAACAGAGAATGTGCATGATAACCACAAGCATAAGTTACATTAAGTTATAGAATTATGCTTCTGAAAAAATATATGTGTTAGAAAAGATTTTAGAATGAGGAGGGAAAACAAATCTTTGGGAGAAATAAAAAGAAATATATCTGTACCTTTAGTTGGTGCTGGTTCTTTGGGTTTGGGCACAACAGCTGACACTTTCTCTTCTGCAACAGCTCTTTTACGCACCTCCGTGACTTTAAAGATAATGATTTTGTTTAGGAATTTAAAAATACCAAATCACCTTAGAGCAGAGTAAGTAAAAAAGTGCAAGAAACAGGGCTTTATGGTTCGACAATGCAAACATTGAAAATGAACAGTTTTAACATAAATTCAAACAAAAATCTTGTACAACAGAGACAAAAGTTAGAAAGAAGAAGGTCAAGAGTGTTCCTAGCATAAATATTAATTATAAGGAGTACGTATACCTTTTGCAGCTGGAACCTCCACTTTTTCAGCGGGAGCAACCAGCACCTTCTCTTCAGGAGCGACCTTCTTAGGCATCTTGGGTACTTTAAAGATAAGACCTAACTTCAGTGTACTTTTGCACAATTTTTAAATGGACACAAAGCCAGAAGTTTACGAACAACAGAGCAGAGACTTACAAACAAACAAATAGTATAGTGACAAATACAATACAGGACAGAAATACTAAAGTGTCCCTTGCTAAACTCGACTTGTATCAAGAATATTATCAGTTAATGATAACAACATTTACAATCTGCAATACCTTTGGCTGATGGAGGTGGCACCTTTTTAGGAACGGGTTCTTTCACTTCAGGAATGGGTTTCTTAGGCATCTCAGGCACTTTAAAGACATTTTATTTTAAGAATGTCATCCACCAGTAGTATGAGTAAGAGAACAGAAAACATGTACGAAGAGACATAATAAGAACTGATCTGCAGAATATATTTTTAAAAGATGAAACAGAAATTAAAACAAAAGACACTTTACATTCATAGGCAGACTTCTTGAGCAAGTCAAATAATTTTAGTGCTTATTTAGTGCTAGGAGTGTGACAGGCACTCTGAGATATCAATACAGAAATGCAGCAGGGACACAAAGCTAACATAAATAACAAACAAAATAAACAACAAACAAAATAAACTAAACAGAGACACTGAATGAGAATAACCTCACATTGTTAATTTATGCACCTTTTGCTGGAGGAAGCTCCAGTTTCTCAGGAGTGGGTACAGGTGTTTTTTCTTTTGGGACAGGTTTCTTAGGAATCTCTGGCTCTTTAAAGATATTATTTTACAAACGTGTTAAAATTACTTTCAGAGCAGTAAAAGCATAAACATGGAAACAAGATAAAAACATAGAACAAGACCACAAACTCCCCCCAAAACATACATAAGATTTACATAAAACTTAGAACAAGAAATAAAGATGAATTTTAATGAACACAAAAGATGTCCTGAGTGACTTGCATGAAAAGATCATGTACCTCTTTCTGGTACAGTTTCCTCTGGAATAAATTCCTCTTCTTCTTCAGGAACAAAAATGGGAATCTTTTCTTCGGACACAACTTTCTTTGCAACCTCGGGCACTTTGAAGATATTATTTTAAGAAGTTTACTTTCACAACATCACAAAGAAAAATCCATGACATAAAACATAAGGATACCAACTTTAAAGCAACAATAGAAATAAAAATAGGGGAAACTACTGGCTATTTTTCACTCCCTGAAAACAGCAATGTGCAATTGTGTTACAAGGATTATAGGAGGACTAGCTCTTTTGCCCGATTTTTAATTCCACACTGTCATTGCAAAAAGAAAATATTAGCAAGATATGCTACAAACCAGAGGTTAAAGAAGATTATTAGCATTAAGGTTTTTTGCATAAAAATCTTCCAGTGTCTGCTTTTCTTTTTTTTAAATTTTTTGGTTTTTTCCTAAAATACTCAGCTGCTGCTGAGGTAAAATCTGCTTGGCATCCAACAGTGGCCTTTGCAATAGTCTACCTCCACTTTGAATTTCCCATTTAGAGTATAGGATCTGGTTATTAGTATGATCAGTTGTGAATGGATGTTATTTTTGTATAAGTTTAGCTGAAAACCTTGAGAATCTAGCTTATTGTCAAGGTACATGTAAGAGTGATCTCACTGAATTGAAGAATTTCCAGGCAAAGGCCCATAAAATTTTGTTTCAGCTATTTTCTTTAAACTAAATTTAAATTAATTTAAAAAGTATTTCTGGATGATAATATCCCAAGGAATTATTTCATTCACAGTAATCACTTAAAGCACAAAAAAGCAGATCATTCGAGGCCTGATTCTCAGCCCACTGCAGTCAATAACAAAACAGACAAGCCCTGTCTGGGCCCTAGCACCGCTCACTATGGGGAAGCAGCAAGGTGCTATAACCAAGGACCTGACTTCATGTGAGTGTAAATTGAGTGTTAAAATTAGGTTCCACTGAAATATGAAAATAAGAGAGAGAGGAATTATCTGCATACACCACAACGTGATATACCTTTAGCTGGTGGCATTTTCTTTACTTTAGGAACTGCAACAGGTACTTTTTCTTCTGGGACAGCTCTCTTGGGCACCTCTGGCACTTTAAAGATATTGTTTTGATAAGAAATTGGTAATTGCTTTTAGAGCATCAAAACTACTAAAACTACAGAACAAAGTCACAAAGACCATAAAGAAGAAGAAGAAAACTCCTCTCAGAGGGTTAATTGAGGTTTACATCAAGCTTAAAACAATCCATGGAGATGAAGATCTATTAATGAATTGAACAAAGCTCTCATAATCTTCAAGAAGGAAAGGTGTACCTCTTGCTGGCATTTCTGGAACCTTTTCCTCTTCTTCTTCAGGAACAAAAGTAGGTACCTCTTCACTGGGACGTCTTGGTATTTCTGGCACTTTAAAGATAGTTTTTAATTGCAGAAAACAGACACAACTTACACAGAAGCTTAAGAGTGTGAATTAGCAAGTACATTTATCACACACAACTATGAAACTTCAGTTAAATTCTAACAACAAACATAAAGAAACAAGAACAAGCATCATCCACATGTTCAGTTACAGGGAGCGATACCTTTGGCTGGTGGAGGTTCTGGCTTTTTATGTACAGGGACAGGTACTGCCTTTTCTTGAACCTTCTTGGGCACTTCAGGCACTTTAAAGACATTTTTGTTTAGGGAATTAATTTTCAATGTAACATAAAACATAGTAAAATGATAATTGTATATCTGTATAAGATAACTTCATGAATATGGTAAAATCTAGTCGTGTGAAAGTTAACATTGGTTTTATCCACAGATTTATGCACAGATGTAAACTTACAAACATACAGAGACTACAGAACCACAAATTGGTGTAGTAAGGCTAAGGGGGAAGACTGGCTGTTTAGGTAAATTTTTTATCTTTTGGAGCACTGGTTTTTGAAACAGCAAGCCCTTTAAAATTATTTAGATACATAAGATCCAAAAGACAAAGACAATACGAAACACAAAGATATTTTCAAAGCACAGAATAAGCATAGCACCCATGACTGACAGACACAAACAACAATGTGATGATCAAACAGCTCAGGGATTTGTTCAAACACATTAGGCCGAAGAATGGGATTGTTACTGGCAGTAACAATCTTCTTCTAAAGATGAAGAAACAAAAACAGAATCACACAGTTGAACCAGAAAATGGTGTACCTTTGGCTGGTGGAGGCTCTTCCACTTTTTTAGGCACTGGAACATGTACCTTCTCTTCTGGCACAGGTTTCTTTGGTACTTCAGGCACTTGAAAAAATATTATTGTAGCTTAAGAATTTCATTTTTGAACCATAAGGTAAAGAACATTGATATGAATCAATAAAGCTGGATGACAAAGAACTGTCAAGAATAGAAAACATTCTTCATTCTACATTACATATGAAAAAAAGACTGACTTTTAAAATTCTTTTTTTATAAAACATTCAGTCAAGAGCTGTATCAAGTCATATACCTTTGGCTGGTGGAACATCCTTCTTTTTTGGTACAGGAACAGGAACCTTCTCTTCTGGCACAGGTTTCTTTGGCACTTCTGGAACTTAGTAAGATATTAAAAATTGAGCTTGGCATGAGAATCTAAAACAATGTGACATACAAACCAGTCACACTAAAACAATTAAACACAAACAAAAAGAACCACAATTCTTAAGAGTAACAATTCATTTTCTATCCTAATTTTTAACTCAAGTGAGAAGATAAATGAATGCTAGAAGATCTTTCTGGTCACAGATAATTACAAGTGTATATACCTTTAGCTGGGGGAGCTTCCTTCTTCGGCACTTGGACTTTCTTTTCAGGTACAGGTTTCTTTGGCACCTCAGGCACTTCAAAAACATCATTTTGGTTAAAAAAATAAACCACAAACTACTCAAAATAGAAATGAAACAAAAAAGACAGCAACACAAATATTTTATATGAAGACTCCTCTCCAAAAAGAACAGAAAAAAGTAATAAGCAATTAAGGCATCTGAAAAAGAATGTGAGTTACATATTCAGAGGATGTCTTCTAACATAAAGAGATGATAGATACCTTTTGTTGGAGGAGGTTCTTTTTTCTTCAGAATAGGTATTTTTTCCTCTGGAACAGGCTTCTTGGGAACCTCAGGCACTTGAAAGATACCATTAATGTTTTAGGTATTTATTTCCATAACAACAGGAACATAAAGTGTAAACAAACATCACAAATACATACTCATGCAACTCAGACATCACATACTCCAAACAAACAGCTATGGTTTAAGAGGGTTTTATCATTAAGACAAAATAAAATAACAAACACATCATATCAGCTGCTATTATGTCCATTCTCCCTGCTCAGCCATTGAGGCCATCAATAAAAATGCTTTTAACTTCAAGGGATTTTTTGCTGATCAGAAGATTAAGTCAGACTTTTTGACTTAATTGACTTTTTGAGCAGCTATTAAAAACAGTTATAAAATATCATGGTGGGAAATTTGCAAAAATACAATTTTATTTTTTTCTCCAATTCCTGGATGTTTATTACAAACACTGTAATAAAAAGTTATTGAATGCTTTGGAAGAGATTTAGTCCTTTTACTACTTCTCGGTATTTTCCCTAGAACTATGTTCGTAATGCTTGTCAGGCATGTAATAGGTTGCATCTGATCTTATTGTTTTATATATATTAAATATAAAATGCTGACTGCATTTTCTTCCTGAAAAATTTCCAAGAACTTTCTACATGCAAAAAACTCAAGCACATCTAGTTTATCAATTGAGTTACTTCAAGCACAGAACTGTGGACACATTGTAAGTACCCAGCAATTTATACCATAATTTGTTGGGTAAATGAAATGTTTTTTAAAAAAATCCCTTTACTCTTTTGAAATCAACAGACTAACTTCAGTGAGGTAAAGGCTTCAACTAAAATGTATCTAAACTTCTGTTTGTACTCCAAACCCCAGAAATGTTCATATAAATTTTACAATGACAGGAGAATAATCCCACTGGCTCTGAACATACTGAAGGAAGTTTGGAGCACATATGAATTAAACTCAGCTACTATGAGAGAGTCAATGGAAATTTCAGCCAACGCTAATTTTCCTGTTCAGGATTAACCTGGCTTTCGCAGTGTACAGCCTCATCTTTTCTCAACTAAGAAAAATATGCTCATGTTTATGACAAAATTTCTGCTGCAAACAATGTTAGATATAGTTTTGACATTCATTAATTAGTCAAAAGAAATTCTGAACTTCTTTGATGGAAAAAGACACTATGGAATTATTAGGATCAGGGCTGGAAAGGATACTCTTAGGCGATTATGTAATTTTGGAAAATTGGATATACATGACCTGTATCTTTATAATATGATGCAGAAAGGCTTTATTACCAAGATCTTGGCATGACCTAGTTCTCCTAAGTAGTCAATATTAGGTTCATCCTGTATTAAAAATGTAGAGAATTTATACCCATACCATAAAAATTAGTCCTAAGGAAAACACCTGAAACTAAGAGTATTTAAATATGGATATTTAATAAAACTTTTTTATCTTTCTTTTTCATGAAAATATATTATTCCCTTCAGGACAGAAATAAACATCAAGCATAGGGCTTTCTAAGATTTCTGAAAAGAATTCAGTGTGACTTGTGTTCCTGAATTACTTCAAGTACCCTAGCTATTTTCTAGATAACTATATTTTTTGTCTATGATTGCAGACTTTACATAAGCATTTTTAAGTATTTCAAGCATGGTCTGATAGCAAAATTGGACCCCAGGTGAGGATGAAATTAAGCTCAGTTAAATTTTCTTGGTGGGTTACACAGAGTTCATATGAAAGAGGAATGAACATACACGACATGGAACATTTGAATTTGTGAAGGTAGTAGTAAAGAGTAGACATACAGCCATCACATGTTTTCTGCACTATAATAATCAATAAACATCTTTAAAAACTGCACACTGTAAAGCACACTGCAACATTTTAAAACAAAACTTTGGTATTTTCACAGAATGTACAGATACTACTTTTACTCACACAAACCCTAAAGTTAAAGTATACCTCTAGCTGGTACGGGAGCTTTCTCTTCATACTGAGGAACTTGAGACTCTTCCTCCTCGTATTCAGCAACTTCCTCTCCATAATAAGCAGCTTCTTCTTCATAATGGATGACTTCTTCCTCTTCATACTGAGGAACTTCTTCCTCTTCATACTGAGGAACTTCCTCTTCATACTGAGGAACTTCCTCCTCATAGTGACTAACTTCTTCATAATGGCGAACTTCCTCCTTGTAATGGATTACCTCCTTCTCATATCTGGTGGTATCTTCCTCCTTGTATTTTGGAATCTCTTCTTCCTCTTCATACTGAGGAACTTCAACGTACGCTTTTTCTTTTCGGACAACTGTCTTGCGTACTTCAGGCACTTAAAAAGATACCAGTTAAAAGAATCTTAAAATTTAGCACATAGATCTTACTAATAATAAGGATCAAAACACATTGCCAGCTAAGAATTAACCAAAGGAAGAACATTCCATGGGAAACAAATCAATATTCACTGTACATGGAACACACAAGACACAAAAAACATTTATACCATATTTTGATACTCTATCCAATATACCTTTAGCTGGTGGTCTTGCCATTTTTTTAGGAGGATAAATTGGTATTCTTTCTTCAATGATAGCTCTCTCTGGTACATCAGGCACTTAAAAGATACAGTACAATTACATTTAAGAATTTTTAGATGTAAATTGTTTAAAAGCAAAAATATTCTTGGCAAGAAACAGAAAAAAATATCTTACAAACACATGGCTGACATGTAAAAGACAAGCGTGCTTATTGTCACAGGACATGTAGCTAGGGAAGTCATTAGGCTGCTTTTCAATTAAGAAACAACAAACTTTTCAAGATACCAATATTAGCAGCTGATATGATTCCTGCTTCATCCACTGCTGCCAACAGTGAAGTTAAGCTTGCTGGTGGGCAGAACTCAAAATTGAAAGCCATCCAATTACAAAATCATTAAAACTCATTGATCTCTGTAGCAGCTCCTCTCCACAGCAGTGGCACTTTGCACTACCTCAGGAAGAGATCAAGAATCCTCATTCACTGACAACAAAAGATTTGCATAGGAAACTCCAGATGAAGGTGAGGGAACACATGGAGAAACACTTTGAGAGTGACTAAGTCTAGATAAGAGCTCCGGTCTAATTAAAAGCAAGAGAATGACTTGGTCACGGAGGAAGGTATTTTTCCTCTTCTGTCAATTACTTTATGAAGTGACTTGTTTGTTCTGACATGGCAAGGAGCCATTCCTTGTAAAAGCAGGAGCATTTCTAAAAGATTATGATGTGGATATGTTCAGTTTTTAAGATTTATTTAGGAAAGAATGCTTTCTATGTTTAAGTAGCATATTCTCTTTTACAGAAGTTCGTGGGTCTTGTCTTCTGAGGCAGGTGTCTTGGGAAATTTTTGACCAATATAACTGGAAAGTGCACAGAAAATTACCATTTTAAGATCTGGCAGATTTGCCAAGTTAGAGAATAACTGTGGCATTTTCTTAACAGATTTGAGTTTTTTTCTGAGCTTAAGAGATGGAATCCATTCTGTCAGTGAAAGATTTGAGAATTTCTAGCTTTATTCATGACAAGCTACAGTGAGCATATATGAGTGGCTGCCACAAGTCTTGATGCTTGGTGTTGTTTTTGGAGCAATGTGAAGACCCTTTAGCTCTTAGAGTATTTTCTGGCAGAGTCCTCCTTGATATTTAATTACAAAGGCCAGGTGCATCTACATTTGAAATCTTAAACTAAAACTGGCTGGAACTGGTACTTCTGGTGGATTTGATAACAAAAACTGCATTGTGCATGAGTGCCCTTTTCAGGAAGCTCAGGTTCCTTTGGATTCTTTTTTTTCAGCTAAAACACCTCTGCTTGGTACCCCATTGGAGAACTGTTGCATTTTATGTCCTTCTGCTTTGACCCTTTTCTTTCCACATGGTGTATTACACCTGCCTTACAAAGGACCAAAATATCATCTTTCATTATAGTCCTAGTACTCATGATATGCTTGTGCCTCCATCTTTGGAGACTAAATAGATAATTTAACTTCACACTGGTTTGTCTGTATTAATCTTTCATGATATGAATATGATAATGCTGTTTATCAACAGTGTCAGGTCTAAAAGTAGTAAGTGTGAGGTATCTTATGGGTCATTTTACACAAATTAGTTGATAGTCTGCAAAAGTGAAAGAGCAATGAATTTTCTTTAAAGGCTGTGGACTGTTGAGCAGGCAGATCCATTACACTGGATTGTGTTAAGTGTCTCAGCCAGGTAGGTAACAGTAGAGATAAAGATTTTTTTCTTTAACCTTCAGATTTAGGTGAGGAATTGCTTTTACAGAACAGGAAAGGACTGTCTTTCTTTTCAGAATAGGAAAGCATGTTGATTTAAGTGAAAGCAGAGACTGTCTCCTGTTTCCCCTCAAAGGTCAGACAGGTGGCAAGATTTGAAAAGGAGGACCTAATGAAATTGTTTGGCTTCCACTATGAGAACAGCAGTAAGCCAAGAGGAAAGAATCAAACATTTTGCCAGAATGAAATACTCTCCTGCATTATTCTACAAGCTTCACTTTCATGATAAACTGGCAATAGCAAAGGACATGAAATTTTGTTTTGTTCTCTTTTTTTTTTTTACTAGCTGACAAGATGTAACTTTGGACACAGAATCTTTTTAGTCTTCATACCTGTGTATGAAATCTCCTTTTCTGTGTGGAGAGAAACGGATACTTCCTCTGACATAGCCCAATGTTCTTCTTCTGTTGGTACTTCAAAGACAGAGTCTAACATTAATATTTTTTTTTTCTGGTGTAATATAATGTACAATAATAAATATGCCATTTGGAGTTTCTTAGAAAAATGACTATTGTTTTGTGACACCACCCACCCCCAGAGTAATTGGGAAAAATGTCTCTAGTATTTCTCAAAGACTCTGTGAAAGTTCCTCTGGGACTATAGTGGATCATAGTGATAGACTTGATAGTGTAAGGTTAATGGTTGGACTCAATGATCTTAAGCATCTTGTCCAACTTAGGTGATTCTATAATTCTAAATTTGAACCTCAGGAAAGGTGCCAGACCAATAGGCCTGAAGCTCTGATAGTATTACATAAGCATAGATTAACTCATGGCCAGCACTACCTTCTGGTGGTGGAGACACTTTTCTCTTTTGAACAGCAATGGATACTCTTTCTTCTCTGGCAGTTTTCCTCTGTGCTTCTGCCACTTCAAAGATAGTAATTGTAAGAATACTAGCTTCTAAAAGAAGTCACACACATTCTGAAGTTCATATGAAAGAATTATGGTCAAACAATTAGGAGCAAATAGCACACCATTTAAAAGAAAATATAATAAACAACAATCACATGAGACATACAAATAACATATACTGAATAATATATGTAATATTAAAGTAATAGACATATAGGCCAAAACAAATCAAAATCAAACAGAATATTCACATATTATGAAGTAAGACAGAATGAATAAGAGGAAGGTAAGAGGTAAATACTTTGTCTCTAGACTCTTCAGAAACACAATTAAACCACAGAACACCACACATACAGAGTACATAAAATCCAATGCAAGAAAAGCACAGAAACAGAGGACATATTTGTAAGTTTGAAACACTTCACTGAATATTGACAATATTATAAAACATTGTTAATTTTTTTTCTAAATGTGTTCAATTTTTTTTTTTCACTGAGTAAATGTCATCACTTGGCTTTGCAAAGCATTTAAGCATCCAGAGGGATCAGTGGAATTAAATAGCTAAAAAATGCAAGGAATGAAGGTGTATGACTATTGTCTGTCACACTCTGCGGTATTTTGAAGGGGAGAAGACAAAGGTCCTTTGCATTTATAATCAAATCAGGAGAGACAGATTTGATTAACTAGGCAGACTGTGAGTATGATGCACATGGATGCCTGATATTTAAAAGCCATCTCTACTTTCAAAAGAACTCGTATACCTTTAGCTGGTGGAGCTGCCACTCTCTGTGGAATTGGAACAGGTACTTTGTCTTCTGGCACAGGCTTCTTGGGCACTGCTAGCATTTTTTAAAAAAAAGTTTATTGTAAAAGATGTTAAATTAATCACAGTATATATACAAGCAGATGACAAAACACAAATCAGAGACTTGACATTACTTCAAGTAAAAAAAAAGACAGCAAACAGTGAACATTACAGTTTGTGTTAGATTACTAAACATAAATACAAACCACTATTCTAAAACAAGACCTCTCTTGTGTAACTCTGAAAAATTATATACCTTTCTTCGGTGGAGGCACTTCTTTTTTAGCAACTGCAACTTTTTCTTCTGTGATAATTTTCCTGTGCACTTCAGTCACTTAAAAATAATGTGCGAGAATATTTAATTGCAATGTTTGAAATGCAGATATATGTGTCTTTTACTTATTCTGATTGTTTAAAAAAAAGTCCTAAGTGAACTTCAACAGCAACAAAAATAAGACACTGCTGAAGAGCGTATTTTAGAGCCAGAGCACAAAAATGAGTAAAGAGTCAAAAGGTAGGGGAGATCCCTACAAAGGTTACAGACACTAACAAACAAAATTGTATTTAAGTAAAATGCCTAAACACAAATACTGCAAAACCAAACTAAAAAATCTCCATGACAGTAATCTCTTTACCTTTGGTTGTTGGAGGTTCTTCAAATTCTGCCTCAAAAGTGGGCACCAATGCTTCTGCAGGTTCTTAAAAAAGATTGCGTAACTTTAGAAAATTTGTTTGATTTCATTAACAAGTATAAGACAGAAGATGAAATAACATAACATATAATAACATATAAATTCCGTCAAGACAACACAGGTCACAGGTGTCATTGTAGACAAACAGACATAAATAACATGTTTAATGTTGAAGAAATTTGATAGGGAGATATATATTTTATCAACAATACAATCCCCAACATAGGCATATATGTTAAAGGTGGAATGCAGCAAAAAAAGCTCTTTTTTTGCAACAGGAACAAACCACTGATATACCTTTTGCTGGTGGAGCCACCATTTTTTTAGACACAGGAACTGGTACTTTCTCTTTAGGAACTGCTTTCTTATGAACTTCAGGAACTTTAGAAAAATGAGTAAGATGAGAAGGAAGATGAGAAAGAATATTAAAGTGTAATATTTGCAATTGCCTACTACACGTTTTACTGAGTTAACACAAACAACAATTTTCAAAGCACAGGGTGGAATTTGATACAGCATTCATCACTGTAAGAAGACACCACCCATGTCAACATATACAAGCAAGACAGTAAGACAAACATAATTCCTTTGAAGACACATCAACCAGTTGAGGAACTGATTTATACCTTTAACTCCTGGAGCTTCCTTAAGAGCAGCTGGGACTTTTGGCTCAGGGACAATTCTCCTGTGCTTCTCAGGCACTTTAAAAGATTACGATACATAGTTTTACATAGAGGAATAGTGTCACTATAGCACGAACACATACAAAAAATCCAAAAATGGACATAAACATATAGTGGCAACATAATGTTAAGAATGATGAAACAACTTGGATGGTGTAGTGAAATGAACATATACCTTTTGTGGGTGGGGCTTCCTCTCTTTTTGGAACAGTTACCGTCTCCTCTATGTAGTAAGACTCTTCTTCAGTCACTTTTAAAAAGAGTAAAATATAAAAATACCTAAGTTTAAGTATTTGACACGTATTACTGTCTTTATGGCCCTGGTAAGCAACATAATATTTGTAAGACAAGAACAAAGAGTGTGCTTTATTAATAGACACATCTGGAATGACAAAATCTACATTCAAGCCATCCTGCTTCCTCTGAGGCCAATAGAAACACTCCAAGCAACTTAAATGGAACCAAGAGACTGAGCTCTCATCTTGTATTTGTGTGGAATTTGAAAATTCTCAGTCCGTTCCTTGACTAAAGATGTCCATGTAAAAATCTTTCTATGGTGTCACTTGTCATAGAAATTGAGTCAGTCAGTATTACTGTCCTTCACCAGTATTATGTTACCACCAATAAACTTACAGGTGGAAAAAATATAGTCATTTTGAAATTAAATTGTCTGAGGAACTTGAATGCACTGTGGTATTCTGAAGAACGTTTACTTCATCCAAGCAACCTGGTGGAAGAGGAACTTCCAGCAGAAGATTTTTGTGAACGAAAAGGCCTGATAGATCTCACTTTTAAAGAGATAACTTATTATTTTCACTGTATTGAAACAGGATTAGCTACTGTACTTTTCAAAAGCAAGCAACAGAAGTTGTAGACATTAAAATTAAAATTTATAAGTTACAAAACATATTTATATAGCAGTATTTTTTTCCTTATGAATAAAGCAGATATTAATCCAAACTGTCTTTTTGGTATGGACCAAAAATTACTTTTTTGCTTTTGCCTAGTATTCCTGAATTGTCATACCTTCAGAAATCTCCTCTCTGTGAATGGAAATAGATACTTCCTCTGCTTCTTCTTCAGACCATTCTTCAACTGTTGGTTCTTTAAGGAAAATTATTAGTTTTAGTATTTTTGGTGGATGGATAGATGGAGAGAGGGAGGGATTGATGGATAGAGATGAAGACCAATTACTAGAAGTTCTATATGATAATGACAGATATGCATAAAATACAGAAAGTGCTGTGCACATACATACGCATGATTTGCTCTAAATTATGTTGTTTGTCCGTGTCCCATGTAACCTATTGTGTGTTGTTGCATCTAATACCACTCACTAGTTGACTGTGAGTTCATTAGAATGCCTCAGCTCCCCAGATTTCCTCATCACAACAACTCAGGTGGAGGAAACAAGAGTCAAAGAATTAGAGGTTGCTCCTTGATCCAACTGTGTGGAAGTGAGGAGAGGAACAAATGAGATTGATAGGTCAAGAACTGAAAGGAAATCCTGGCATGTACTCATTTACAAAAGTGACTATCAGGGAAAACATCAACTAGTTCCGGAGAAAAGTTTAAATTTGCAGGGGACAAACAGAAATTAACACTGCATGTATCCATATGGATGTGTATATGCAAGTTCATATTTTAGATAGACATGTTCCAGATTTGCTTCTAAAAATTCATTTATGATTTTTAAAGGAAATTGCAAATTGTCTTGATTGGGTATTTATTAATGGGATATAAAAGCAGACAAAATGCTGATTTCAGTTATCTTGAAGCAGATATTATGTAGAATTATACTAACTGAAAACAACTTATCTCAATCTTTCCTGAACATGTGAATGTGAACTGAAAGCTGGTGAGAAGCTAACATTTCAGAGGGAAGCAGTATTTTATCTTCAGGGCTACAGAGAGCTTTGTAGAGAATATGACAAATGGATCGTTACAGCCTTAATTTTTGGAGTCTAAACTAAACAACGCATTTATATTTGCTACTGCAATTTTATGAGCCCCTGATCTGAAGATCATTCTATTCAGAAGTAGTTTCCATTCCTGTTGATGTGGTGGGGTCCTGACATTCAAGACTGAAATTGTAAATGGCACTTAGGAGGCTTTTAACTGCCTGTAGTTCAACACAAAACTCATACAAGACAACTATAAAAAATTTTTGGCATATTTTCATCTTGATATTAGAACAACAGACTTGTAGATATAGCACAAGTTTCTCACTATTGTCTGTTTATAGAGTACCTTCCGGTGATGGGATTTCCTCTGGAATGGCAACAGATATTCTTTCTTCTGTAATAAGTACTCTTTCTTCAAAAGTGGCTTTCTTCTGCACTTCAGGCACTTTGAAAGATAAGGATATTAAATGTGTGCTTTTCCATTGTGAAAGCATAGTTTCAAAATGCTAAATCTAGGTTTCCAAAGAGTTGCTTAAGGGTACTGAGCACATAACATATAACAGAGATTCAATATTTAGAAAGAATACTGTATAAGTATTGCTTAAGAGATACAACATACTTAATGACTCATTGTCTAAATCAGAACAGCAGAACTCACAGGGGAAGCACAAATCAACGACAAAGTACACAACATATAAACAGAAGGTGAGAAATGGCATATCCTTGTATTCTACTGGAAAGCATACCTTTAGCTGGAGGAGCCTCAATTTTTTTAGGAACAGCAGGAGATACTTTTTCTTTAGGGACAGGTTTCTTAGGAACTGCAGGCACTTAAAGAAAGTACTAATTTTAGAACCTCTGAAGTAAAAAGTGGCAAATGCATCACATAAGAGAAATGTGTTGTTGAAAAAGATTGCACATGGTCATGTTTTGCTTACCAAACATGACAGATGACCAAGTTGAGATAAATGCAATGTTCTAAAGACTACAATGAATGATATTAAAGTGAGCTATATTGTACCTTTTGCAGGGGGACTTTCTACTTTAGGAACATATGGCATTTTTTCTTCTGGAGCCAGTTTCTTAGGTACTTCTGGCACTTCCAAGATATTAATTATAATTATCATTAGCTAAAATTAACAAGTGTTTTAAGAATAAATCCATAGCACACCTATACACAAAACTGATACAAAAGATACATATTTAACATGGCTGAAGTACAAGTAAAACTAGATTAACTTAGCAATCAAACCCAAAATTTGACATAAACAAGATGCTTAAGATAATAAGAAAAGAACATTATTTTTTTAAGTGTACCTTTAGGTATTGGAGCTTCCTCTCTTTTTGGAACAGCAACTTTTTTCTCTGGTGGAGTTTTCTTAGGAACCTCTGGCACTTAAAAAACATAAAATATAAGATAACTGAATTCTAAATTTTAAAGATTTATTGAAGTATTATAGATTTCATTAATCCATTTATAAGAATATCAAGACACACCACATAACACATTCATACACTTAACATAGAAAGATGTATGACAAGAGCAACATATGTTTGATAAAAACCAAAATCAAACCAGTTGCTGGAAGACTATCAAACACTTTAACTCTGGTTTCTTAACTGAAGAAAGAGCTGCTCGAATATATTACCAGATCTTAAAAATTCTCATGGATGCACAGAGAATTATACATAAAATATTAATTCTAACACAAACATGCTTACATGCAGACTAATAGGAAAATAAAACTCAACAAGGAGTGTACACTCCATCAGTAAGTGTATCTTTGGTATGCACATGTTCTCATTTGGGAAAAGGAACATGTACTTTTTCTTCAGGCACAGTTTTTCTAGGCCCTTCAAAAACTCTGAAGGTATCAAAATTCATTTAATTCATTTAAGCTCTTTCTAAGGCTTTTGAATGTCTTAGATGAGAACAGACCTGTTCACACATGTAACACACAAAGATTACATTTATCATATGGTTATGTTGAGAACATAAGAGAAGTTAGGAAAAGAGGACAATAGCACAGAACTAGTTAAAGCCCACATTCAAAAGATGCTGTACCTTTTGCTGGGGGAGCCACCTCCTTTTTAGCAACAGCAACTTTCTTTTCTGGAACAGGTTTCTTAGGGACTTCAGGCACTTTGGAAAAAATTGTTAAAGTAAGAGATCTTTAGTTTTTGGAACAATGATCCAGGTTTGAGTAATCCAAGATTGTTTTATACAACAAACACAGGGCCTGGACAAGGAGCTGAGCACTGCAACCAACACAATACAACATACAGCCTTTTGGACAGATGTGGACCATACGGGAAAGACACTATGATACAGTATAAAACTCCTATGTTAAAATCACTGCACTAGCACCTGTCATGGGACTCTCTTGAAGTAAAAACACCCTACACTTGCCTGCAAAAGACACACAAATAGAAATAATAAGCACAAGATTGCTAAGAAAGAGAAGAAGAGGCTGAGACAAATTGAAGCTGTAAGCTAATTTACAGCACAATTGAAAAACTGAAATTGTGCAATAGAGACAATTCAAAATCAAATAATGCATACAGAGATAGTGCAAAACCAAAGACACATAGAGAGTAAATTCCTAAGTATATTCACGAAAACACAAAAAAATAATACAAAGAAAGAAGATTTGTTGGGTTTTGTTTCTTTCTTTTTTTACTAGAGCAGTAGAAATACCTTTAGCTGATGGAGCTTCTATTTTAGGGACGGGAACAGGCTTTCTTTCTTCTGGAACACGCCTCTTTGGTATCTCAGGCACTTTAAAAGATAGGTGGTGATCATTTAGGAGACAGTTAAAACAATTGGTAAACCACAGTAGGCTACTCTTAACGTGGTGTGTAAGCAAACACTATTATGTCAGAAGCGATTCTGTTTTATCAAACAGATACAACAAACCCATCTTGTGAAAAGCTATTACAAGAATTATTTAAAGCAGTGATGAAGAAGAATAAGATAGAAATGCAGTAGGGCTTGAAGCTTTGAGAGCAGAGCCATAGAGAGATTGAAAGATCTCAGTTCTGATATGCTATCCTTTGATAAACAATGTTGCAGATAGATAATGTGAAAGTTCAGAAAAACAGAGCACTTGTAGATGTAAAGACTTTATTCACCTTCAACATGAGAGATCTCCAGTTCTGTAGAAACGACTTCTTCCTCCTCCTCCACTTCCTGATGTGCTACAATGGGAATTTTAAAGATATTAAATGTTGAGATAGGAAATATCAATGTCCATAGTAAATCTGAAAAACTTTAAGAAGATATTATGTGTGTCCAGTACACAATCATCACTGAAGCCCATATATTAATATGCAAAAAAAAATTAATCCAGAAAATGAACTGCATGTGCAAATCTCACAAGGAATTTTGATTCAAATTAAAACAAACAAACAAACAAACAAATATTGATTAGACTCCCATCCTTAATCAAACTACCTTCAATTGGGTAAACAGCTTCAAAGAATCTTTCTTCAACTGTTTTCTCATGTTCTGTTGGCTCTTCAAAGAAAAGTATTTAGACAATATTAAGATAAAATAGTTGAAATGTTTCCATCTATTAAGATAAATAAAACTAAAGCCGCATAACACAATGGACAAAAAAAGCACGGCATACTAAAAGACAAATATACAATATGTCTAAATATGTTATTTGTCATACATAAAAACAGATCAAAAGAAAGTCTAGTAGGACTGATAGATTGTTTTGATTTGGGTGCACAGACTTTTGGTTTTGTACATACCTGTAACGTCATATGAATACTCTTCTTCTCTGTGGACAGAAACTGACATCTTTTCTTCTGAAATAGTCCACGTTTCTACTGTTGGTACTTTAAAGATAGGATTTTGTTTTAGTATTTCATATTCTAGATCCACATTAGTGGTAGTCAGCATGTGAGTTTTTATCAAATCTTTATCTGTACTGCACATTAAAGTCTTAGACATATTTAGACAGTCAGTATTCATATTCTAAAATACTGAACACAGAACAAGCACACAAGTGTAATATTTAGTATTTATTAAAGACTAAAGACACAGACACCTTTAACCCAAATATTTGAAACAAAACGCATGCACTGGCTTTTGGAAATAGTACATCAAAAGAATTCTAGAGGTGGTTCTTCAAAGATATTTTTGGGCATAGGGACACAATTATACTTATTATGCAAGGATAGGCCAGCAAACAGAATAGATGAAGAAAAAACTAAGTCACACTGCAGTGTGACCGTAGGCTCTTTAAACCAAGAAGCAAAAGGCTATCAACAAATATGTTAAAAACAGACCTTATAAAAAAACAAAAGCATGGTAGACATACTGATTAAACACTGAGAGTAGTCACAGCATGACTACTGCTATGGATCCAGATACGTACACACAGGCTCACATATTCAAAAGAAGCACAGAAAGACATAGGGTGCTGAAAAAAACCGTAAACTGCAATTCAGAGATGCTGATCTGTACCTTCCTTTTTCATAACTTTTTCCTCGATGACCATTGGTGTAGGTTTTGGAGGCAGAACTTTCTTGGTAACTGTTGGCATTAGAATTTTGTTACTCAGCCAAATATTTAGCAAAGAGATTAAAATAAGTCTACAGCTATCTATTAATGATATTGAAAATACAACAAACAAGACAATCCAACTCAGCAGCTAAGTCAGGTTTCTTGGAATCACAGAAAGCAACATAAGGAATGTGTTATTTTCTTTTTATTGCTACATTCTAAAGGGGCTGGCTAGCTCAGGGCATTTAGCACACAGGTCATTTCCTGACACTTACTGGATTGTAGCTGACAGAATCCTGCTGCAGAATGGGAAATGCTATACAAAAGGAAGTCGCAACTAAGAATAAGGGTGCATCTTTGTTTTATAACCAAATAATTAACCAAGGCATCTTGGTAGATGGGTCAAGATGGAAATCTAGGCAATCCCGAGGATTTCACATCTTCAGCTTAGAGTGAAACACACTATTTCACCCAGTGCAATTTTATACACACTTCCTTTCTTAAAGCATTGGTAGTTAATATTTGCATTTAGTATTTTCCCCTAAAAAGCTTTTAATCTTCTTTTTAAAGAACTCAGTGGAAGCTTTTATTAGATGTTTCAAAGACTGAAAAATTGATCAGACCATGTTAAGTAAAGACAAAGCATATGCAGATCAACTAAGTAACAAAAGCCACAACTTTCATGGAAAGAGTACATTAAGTTAACTAAACAGTAGTTACCCTCAGTCCTTTTGACTTTTTCTTCTGCAACCCTCTGAGTGGTTACCTCCACTTTTTCATCAACAGGTTTCTTGACAACTGCAAGTAATTCAGATAGAGTTATTATTTAAGTAATCTTACAAATTGTTTTCTGGACACAAACCAGATAGAACTGGCCCTTTTTTTTGTTCACGATGTTATGAATCTTGTGCATCCTGTGCACTGTTCAGCGCATGGTTTACTGGTGATGAACGGTGGTGGCAATGAGGCCCACCCTCCCTTGAGAGACATGAAGGGATGTAAATGGAGAACACTTCCCAGAAGGGCAGCATTTAATTTCTTAAAAGTTACACCCACGCCCAAGGCTAATATACAGGGATAAGGATGGATAACTGAAGCCCAGTTTGATTTTACCATCAATTCTTATTTTGATTCAACCACCATTAGCAGAGAGCTCAGAAATATGAGGTGGGAGAAAAGAAAGGGTTGCCATGACCCTTGCTCATCTCACTGTCCAACATAAAGAGAATTTTCTTCTTTCCAAGGAAATGTGAATAACCAGCAACATTCCGCTTGAAGGAGATGCATGAGAGATCTTAATCTGCATGTTCCTGATAGTTTTGTGGGAAAGTCATACCTTTTTGAACAGTTACTTCTTTCTTTTCCTTCTTCTCAGCTGTAATTGCTGGTTTTCGCTCAGGCACAGGTTTCTTAGGAACTTCGGTCACTTAAAAAACAATAACATCATTTAATGATAAAAAATATGTTGTCTAAAGTCTCTGTAGAAAGAAAGGTATTAGTTATGCCACTATAATTTTATGAATTTTAAAAACACACAGAATTTTGGAGATCCAATTGTTGAAGTAAAATGTTTTGCTTATTTCCAAGTTTCATGTTTTCTCATCAGAACCAAATTCTGTTCCTAAAGGCACACATGTTAATAATCCCCAAGACAGTTATAGCATGCAAGAAATTGCAAAATACAGCCATTAACATCAATCAATAAATGTGTGAAACATTTAAGTAAATCAAGTTTATCTAGAACACATGACAATGACAGAAGAAATATCAAAAAAACTAAAAATGACATCTATCCTTCCTACTAACTACTAACTCATATTAGGTTTTAAAAACCTGCAAAGTTCATTGGCAATGAATTTCTAATGTATCCATTCCTATCTGTGTCCATACCTTGTGATATCTCGTGTTATCAAGTGTCACCTAAAATTTTTCAGCATATTTTGGTTCCAGGTATTTTAACAAAAACAAAAACAAAAAATGCTGCCTAGTTCAAAATGTTGGGGCCTTAATAATAAATTTGAGAAAAGAGAAGAAATAAAATGACATGATTCAAAATTCAAATACCTTCTTCATGAATTATTCTTTTTTCTTCATAAGTCACTTCTCTTTTCTCATAAGCTTCTTCCCATTCCTCTTCCCCTTCATCATAGCCTTCTTCCTTGACATAATAGTCATGATCTTCGCCATAATCTTCTTCCCATTCTTCATAAGTTTCTTTGGGCACTTCATGTATTTTCTTTTCTTCATGTATCTCTTCTCTCCTTGCCATGGATGTTATTTTGATCTCTTTGGGCTTCTCTGGTAGCACCTCAGGAACTTAAAATAAATATATTGCTTATTCATATTATAGTCTGGAATTTGCAAGGCCTATTGGGTGTTCACATTTAATGAAATTATTTCACCCTCACTGATGGTTTAAAGAAGGGACTGTTCTTTAAGTAGTCACAATCAGCTTGGATTTTAAATGTATATTTTTAACATATGACAGAAATCAAACAATTGTGATAGATTTAAGTTATTTCAAAACAAAACACCTTGTTTCCACAAGGTAATTTTATTCTCACTTTTAAAGTTTTCAAAAAAAGGAAAAAGTTACCTTTAGGTGGTGGGACTTCTTCAGGACCTTTTTTAACCACCTTTTGGGGGACTTTCTTTAATGGAACCTTTCTCTCTGCTTAAAAATAATAGATTAAAAAATTTAAATTAAAAACCCTTAAGAATCCCTGAAAAGCCAAACAAACAAAAATCCAAAACCCAACTGTTATAATGAAACAGGAACACACTATTCAAATACTGTAAGAACATTTACCTGGCTTTTTCTTCTCTGGAGGTGGAACAAGAGGCAGAAGAATGGGAATAGGGGCAGCTTGTAGGAAAAATGAAATATTTAGAACAAAATTTAAGTTTGATATTTCTTTGTAAATGAAGAAAAATCCTGGTTTGGGAAAATAGATTATATGATTTTATTGCAGCTGCAGAATAAAAGCAAACATGGTGCTTATTCTGACAGTTTACAGCAGCTGAACAAATATATTTTGAGTGGAATCCCCAGTCTACCTTTATTTGAACCCTGAATGTCCTCAGCTTTATTTTTATTACTGCCATCCCTCTCCTATCTTTGCTGATGGTAATTCATCTAAATATCAAATCTTTCCCCTCCTGCTGCCTCTGCAAGCATTTACAAAATCACCCTGGAAATAAACCTAAGAAGTTCAGACTGCTGAGGTTTCATAGTAAGCTACTGGGTGTAACAGAAGTATAAATACTGTTTGTAGTCTGTAGTCCAAAAACAGAGCCTGGGGAGAGACCATGTGCCATAAACATGAAATCCAATGTATAGCTTTAAAGGAATATTTTTTTTTAGGGCATTGATTCAGACAGCTTGTTTAAAAGATATTTTTGTGGCCAAAAAAAAGAGGTGAAAATTAAAAAAAAAAAAAATCAGCAAGGAAAATGGAAATAAAAGGAAGATCTAATGAATAACAGACTGATAGGAAAACCTGATAGAAATGACTCTTTTTAAGAGAATTAAATTAATTCCTACCACTACCTGTGTAGAGTTTTCACCTTCCACACGGCAAAGAAGCCTATCCAAGTCAAGTCTTGCTCACAGGGACAATTAACTAGATCTTATCACTGAGCTAAGATTTTTCTCTGAGGTTCCCACTGGCCTTCTGCTTCAGTGCAGATATGGAACAAGTATGATTTGTTACCCTACCTTCAGCTGGTTTTTGAGGTGGAACTGCAACCTTGGCATCAGGAACATCTAGAAAATCAAAATGTTTAATTGACTTAACAAATCCTACTAATAAAAAATTCAATATGCTCTCCTCAAGAATAGTAGTTGATGGTGCTTTAATCTTTCTTTTTGTAACATACAAAGATTGTGGCTTGCTCCTGAAGTGTACGCTAGCCAAGCAATAGATAACTAATTGTATTAACCTTTCAGTCTGGCCAGACCATACAATGTTACGTTTTCTTGTTAAATAATTCTTGCAACATTTGGAGTAGGCTCTTACGAACATTCAAAAAAAAAGACCACTAAATATCTTAAGGAGATGATTGTTAGCTATTTTGGCTCTTTGGTTATTTTTTTTCAGTTGCACAGAGAAGATCCTGTCTATTAATTGGTACATCTTCATTGTACTATTCCTTAGTAATTCAAACAAAAATAAACTTGTGTGTTTTAGAGAATGTGGCATTCCATATTGTACAGAATAGGGTCCCTATTAATGCCACTGATTATGGATTTATCTCAGCATTCACTGCCACTATTTATGAGAATAATAGTTCCACATGTCTGTGGATGAGGAATATTTTTTCAGGATGTAGGTTATACTTACTCTAACCAGGAAAAAAATATTTGAAAATAATGAAAAGCAGAGCAATTCTTTAATTCTATGACAGAGTATAGACATGATCTTGTGCCAGTCTTGCTTGAGAACTTTACCTGGTGGCTTCAACTCCAATTTGATTTCTGCAAAGGAATATTAGATTTCTTTTAGGACTATTGATTTTTCCAGAATCATGTTTCAAACAAACAAATTTACACATAGTTATGATCAAAAATTTTTTAGAAAATTCACTAACCTTTGGTTACCAGATAGAGCTCTGCAGTGCTTCTTGCTTCTCCTCTTGGTTCAAGACGAGCAATTACAGAATACACACCTGCAGCAGCCAAGAATGTTGATATTTATATATTTTTAGCAGTTAAAACCAGACAAAAAAATCAGATAAAAAATGGCACTAGCACAAATGTTCCATGCATTTTTACCTTCATCTTCTGCGTTAACATTGTGAATAGTCATGTAATGACAACGACCTTCACTTCTGAAGCTGTACTTGGGACTCTCTCTCAGTTCAGTGGGGCCTTTATACCATGTCACAACTGCATCATCAAAAGACACCTCGCACTCGAAGGTCGCGGACTGGTGTTCACTCACAACAATGTTCTGTATGCTCTTCGTGAACTGAATTGGTTCCGCTGTTTTTAGAAACAAAAAGTACATCGATTGTTATGCACCACCTTGGCATTTACTTTATCTGAATCCTCGTTGTCATCAAAATAGCTAAATTTTAATCAGATAATAGCAATAGATTTTGAAAAAATAGAGTAAGAAAAAAGGATTCCATCTTCTATGAAGTTTCATGTGTAAGAATGAAGATTAGAAGACATAAGAGTGTAACTATAACAAGATTGCTGTACAGATACATTTTGTAAGAGAAGCCATTAAGGAAACTAAAGATAAAGAGTAACTAAGAAAAAGTCCAAGGAAAATATAAGAGTCCCAAAGAAAATAGAAACTAGTACAACTCAGATTGTTTGTGGGCTAAAGGACATTATTAATCAGGGTTTAGTCAAGAATACTAAGTTATACAAGTATGTCACATATTGTTCAAAGAGAAAGGAGAGTAAAATTTCTTATTTAGTCCATTTCCAAGTTTGGGAATCTGTATTTCAGAAATTCTTTTTATTTTCATTTGTTCTGCTAATGAAACTTCCAGAAACAGTCTTTCACTATTGTAATAAAGAGATTCTATATCTTTACAAACCTTCAATGGCCAGATCTGCTGTTGTTTCTAGACTGTCAAGCTTGCAGGTATACTGTCCCTCGTCTTCTGTTCTAACGTCCTTGATGATGAGTTTGTGCACTTTGTCAGAGACTTGTGTTGAATATCTCCCTCCTATCTTAATGGGTCTCCCATTTCTATACCACTGAGACTTGGCATTTGGGATAGAGAACTGACAAGTCAGTGTGCATGTTTTTCCTTCCTTGAAAGTAGTGTCATGAAGATGCCGCTCAACTGCAGGTTCTATTAGCATGTTAAAACATACATTTTAGCAGAGATCAGAGAGTGCAATAAATAAAGTGTAAACTAATTCAAATATATGCTTCAGAAGTACACTTACCAATCACAGTTAGCTTGGCACTGGCAATATGTGGTCCACACACTATTCTGAAATTTCCCTGATCTTCAGGCTGGCAGTTTCTAATTCTCAGTATGTGGCGATCACCTTCAATTCTAATTTCATATTTGTCATTGGAGTCCAGTTTCTGGGTTCCCTTGTACCATGAAAGTTTTATTTCTGGATAGTTAATCTTAATCTCACATTCAAAGACAGCATCCTCATCTGCTAAAACCGTCTGGTTTTCAATGTCTCTGATCAGAGTAATAGGCTGGAAAATATTTGTTTAAATTAATTTCAAGTTCCTTGTTATGGAGTTGAATATTTCATAAATCAGTCCAAAAATATTTTACCTCTGTTTGTGTGAGTCGTTGCTGAATAAAAGCTACAAGTTCATCAAACTCCTGATCTTCCCTTTGAGCTTTTTCTGTGAGCTCAATTTCCTATAAAAATGCAGAATATACTCACAGATTAAAGGATACTAAATGTCAAGCTGTCATGTTTATCCAACACAGAATTCAATCCTACATCAAATTTTATGTAACTGTACTAGTGTATCTTCCCATTCTAACAGTTGCAGTCAAGTTATGAAGACAGAACCTACTTAGCCAGAATGTCCATTTATTCTTCTTGGATTTCAGCATGCAAGAAATTGAGAACTGTCAGGAAAAGATCTAAAGAGGAGCCAGAAATCCCTGCACACATCGTAACTTCAGAGTGTGGACACCCTGTCTGTTCATGGGAAACATATTACTCCTAAGAGAGCCAATGCTGCGGTCACACTGTATCTTACCAATCTATGGCTTTCTTCTGCTTGGGTTTGCTTTAGTAACTCAAAAGCTTGCAGGAGGCCACGGAAATCTGTAATTCCATACATGCGAGCATATTTCTCATATTCTTTGGGATCTACGTTTTTGAGAAGTTCCAAGATATCAATAGGTTGCTCTTCCTCTTCTTTTGTTTTTGTTGGAGTGCTATTCAAATCAATAACAGAAGTTAACTATACAGCATTTCATTCACAGAAAGCTGTTTAATGAAATACTGAATCAGCTTAGAGCTGCCCTGTGCAGTAGAATCCTTTAGCTTAGTCTAGTCAGGGGCTTTTATTTTTAGTGCAGTTATTCCTATTTAATGAATATTTTAAAATTATATCTTGTTCTGAGATGTATAATAAAAAAAGTTTCTTCTGTGTTTATTGCAAATTAATCTATAAAAACTTTCAATATACCTTTTTAGTTTTGCCCTGAGATCCCCTTCAACAACTTCTTTCTTTCTTTCTTCAACTTGCAGGTTTACACTCCTCTCAATTTCACCATGTTGGTTAAAAGCTACACATTTGTACATGCCAGAATCAGTTTTTATTGTATCCTTTATTTCTAGTTTGGCTTCATCTCCTCTCTGCTGGATTATAATGCGGCCTCCCTGGTTGAGTTGCCTCCATTTTCCCTTCATCCACTTAACATTTGGAATTGGATCTCCTCCAACTTTTGCAATAAATGTTGCAACGGTCTCTGCAGAAAGAAGTAAATGAGGAAGCTAAGTCTTTCTGGTTGTTTATGACAGTGGGACATCATCTCAAACAAAAGGTGTGGGCAAATAGGAGACAATGTACTGTTTTGAAGAGAGTTCTTACTTTCCATGACTTTGATACTCTGAGGCTCTGACACAAAGTAGAGTTTGCCTTCCACTTCTGCTTTCTTAGCTGCTGGAGCAGCTGCCGGTTTTTCTAAAAAAACAGAGTCAGACAGTTATGACAGATGGCTCCATGTAATAGTTTATGTTCATGGGTGATGATGCTTCTGCAGGAATTGCAAAAAAGAGATTAATTCCTGAGATACAACAAAATACTATGCAAGAGGTAAAAATGCAAAATAGTTTAATGTTGTTTTAACCAACTTGCAGTTTGCTTTCCAGATGAAACTGTCCATAATGGGCCATATTGTGTTGTTCATTTACTTCAGTCAGGCCATTTATACTCTCTATGGATGCAAATCCATAGATGGATATGCAAATAAAAAGTCTCATTTTCTAAAATAGATCCATTTTTAGTGAGATTTTCTCTTTTCAGTCTATTTCTGGATATTAATCCCTAAGAATTACTTGCAGTTTTTTATCAGTGGTCTGTTAAATTCTCTTGCTTTTCTTTTACATAGTCCTTAGCCTAGTGGCTGCTCATGTAGTGAAAAAGACTATTTGTACATACTGCTGGAGTCTTGTGTCCTTTATGCAATGGTAAAGCAAGACTTACACAGAAGGACTCATGTTTAGATTCTTTACTTTCATCTAAAAGGTCAAAATGTGTTGGAGATGTAAGAGCCTTGAAACAGCCTCTAAGGCCATATGCTCAATCGAATTTCTTCTATTTTTCCTTAATAAACACCACTTTTCACATGCTTTCCATAAAACATGCATGTCAAAGTAATTTCACCCTTTTAGCTTGCATTTTTCTTAAATTTGGTGTTTAGATTTAGAAAATAAATTCTTAATCTCTTTGGTAAGAATATACTGTTGATTTGACACTGATCTCTCACCATTTATGTCACTGTTGATGTATAAATTATCGCATATACTCTGGTTTACCAGATTCTACAGTTTTAAAAAGAACTAAAAGTAAATAATTGGATTTTGTTAGATTATTAACTTTTTTGTTCCACAGAAAAACAAAGTGGGATAGAGTTTTGGTTGACATTTGCATGATATGCCCTTATTTTCTTTGTGTTACTGTACCTTTGACTGTCACTTTAGATTTGCAAGTATCAGTGCCAGCTGCATTTGAAGCTTTGCATAAATATTCTCCTGAATCTGATTTGGTAACTGCAGCAAGTTCTAGAAGAGCTACTCCATTAGCAAAGCTGAAGTTGCATCTGTCTGAAGCTCTTATTTCTCTTCCTGCCTTCAGCCACTGAATCCGGATTGGCTGTGATCCCTGGACATGACAGCTAAGCTGTAGGGTATCACCTTCCTCTGCTGCTGCTGGCTGAAGAGGCTGGTCAAAGACTGGTGGCTTTTTAGGTTCTGGAATATGAAAATGCTTGAGTGAATACTCAGGAAGGTATGATCAAGAATGTAAGAGAAAGAGCAATACATGTGATTCCTAAGAAGGCAATGGCAAGGAATGGAGGAGATAAACAGAAGTCTGAGAATGCCAGTCATAATATTATAAAATGGAATAAATATCAAGAGAGCATGACAGTATATTTCCTATATAAACATGCAAGAAATATCTTTATCCCCTCAGCAAGAACCTTTACATGCAAAAAATAGTAAGAGAACTAAAGCGATATTAGGCTGCAAAACTGTATAAAAATCTTTAAAGAAATAAACCTGCAATTCCCTGCAAGACTATTATGATGAAGGGTCATGCTGCCACAACGCAGTGTTAACACTGCCTAAGCTTAGATTTCACTGCACAAACTCCCTGTTACTCCATGGAAAGAGAATGATTTAAAATTCAACAGAAATTTCACAAAGATTTCAATGTTCACTTTAAATCAGTCATAGCAAATAGTGAAAAAGAAGCTTCTCCTTGAAAAAAAAATCACAAAAATAAAAGAATTTCTTGACTTTGTGGTTTATGTCCATCTCTGGACAAATCACTGCTGTTATGGTAAGTAAAACAAGCTCATAAGAGAGAAGCTGCATACTTGCAGCTAAATAAAACAAAGAAAAGCAAGAAGCAAAGAAAAACAAGTCTTCAACCAACCTCTGATAACAACAGAAGATGTACTCAACACGCTTCCTGCTTCATTGGACACTTTACAGGTATATAAACCAGCATCTGATTGCTGTACGGTCTTTATATGCAAAATCAAGGTATTGTTTTTGAAAGATATTTCACAGTGAGCACTTGAATGGACTTCCTGATTGTTTTTATACCAAGCAACAGTCAAAGGCTGAGAGCCGGAAACACGACCCTCAAGTTTAAGTTCATTCCCTTCTGTTTCTTCTACTGCTTCAGACAGTTTCTTAGTAAAAGTAGGTGGAGTTTTTCGTTCTGTAAAAAAAAGAACATAGATTCATGGAATTTATCTTGAGATTATAAATCCTAAAGACAATGTTGCAAGAAATATTTGAACATTGTGGAATTGATATTTACTCTCATTTAAACTGGATATTATTTAAAAGTGAAATTATGCTAAGATAAACAGCAGGAGTCCTGCTCTTACAGTCACTGTCACAGTGGATTTCCTGTCTGAAACAAAATTTCTCTTACATTGATTTAAGTCATACACCATTTAAAAAACCCCAAGACTTTTGTCAAGTTCTTAAGAAAGAAAGAGGCCAGAGCCTATTAAGAAAGTAGGCCAAAGAATATGTTTTATTTCTCCTCCCATTGATGTTAGTGACCCTTCCTAATTCCCTTAAAAGATTCATAGGTATCTCCAGATAGGTACTCTCAGGCTACATCTACAAAGTTTTCTCAAAGTTATTTTGCAGTAATAAGGCCAACTTGCTTTATAATTGAAGGGAGAAAAATGTAAACACAATGTATTATCTATTCAGTACCTTTAACAGCCAGTTGAGCTGTGCAAGAGTCCTTTCCAACTTCATTGCTAGCATAGCATGTATATGTTCCAGAATCCCCCCTGTCAACTCTCAAGATGGTCAAATGGGCTGTGTTGTCTACATAACTGATCTGATAGTTCTTTCCTGTTCTAATTTCTTGGTTATCTTTTGCCCAAGTGACTCTAATAGGCTGTGTTCCAGAAACGTGACACTCAAAATCAGCACTTTCTCCAATAATGCCATCCACAGGTGTAAGTGGGATGTCAAAGAATGGAGGAGTCTTCCCTTCTGAAGAGTGAAAGAAATAAAAAAAATCACTTAAAAATTTCAATTTACTTTAAAACTCTGTGAAATATTAATCTCTTGTACAACATTAAATCCATATATAAAGCAAAACTCAGTTTTAAGACATTTCCATTAAATATTTCACAGCCCACCAACCTGTAAGGACAAGCCTGCCACTAGAAGAAGCAGTCCCAATAGCATTGACAGCTGTGCAGGTGTATTGCCCAATAAGGCTCCTATCTGTCTTCAAAATCTGGAGAGTTGCTACATTATCTACAAAGGACGTGTGAACATTGTAGTCCTCTTTTACAGGCACACCATCTTTAAACCAAGACACTTGGATAGGTTCTGAGCCAGCAATGCCGCAATCAAACACAACTGGTAAGCCAACAGTTTCATGAACGTCTCTTAATTTTCGTGTAAAGGAAGGAGGAAGTTTACGCTCTGTAAGAAAACAAGTATTGTACAGTGAAGTCTTTCAGAAGACATGCACCTATTGCTGTACTCGTCCATAATCACTGCCTAATATACTGTGAGTAATATACTAACAGTATGGTGGATTTTTGCTCATAACTTCCAGTTAAAAATATTATTTAGCATATAATTTATTTTGAACTTGATGTAAAGAGCCCTGTGCATATGGTTGCAGGAAAAGAGGTAATCGTTCTGCTCTCACTTAGACCCAGTGAGCCTCCGGACGGCTAACACTGGAAACAATTAAAGCAATATCCCAAATAGGGAAGGAAGATCCAGAGGCTTGTAACACTACAGAAGAGCTGTGGTCAATAAGTGCCATATTTTGATTAGCTTTACTGGCAGGCCTTTGTTAGTAGAAGACAGTGCCGCAGGGTACCTTACACATCAAGAAAGAGTTAAGTGTTTTACGAGGAAGAGGCAAAAATTTTTCTTGTTTTTCAACAAAGTACTTTTTCAAAAAAGATATTGTTTTTCAAAACAGCAAAGCGTACTTAAGAAAAATAGGCCATTTCCCTATATTTAAAATTGAAATATTCACCTTGAACGGAAAGCAAAGACGATGAAGAAGCCTCCCCAACAGAATTTTCTGCTTTGCAGATGTACTCCCCACTGTCACTACTGTCTACCTGGCTGAAAACCAGAGTAGCAATTTGGTTCTTAAAGTGCATTTTCACAGTAGCAGTTCCTCTCAGCTTTGTATCGCCTTTGTACCATGACACAATCATTTCTGGTGTTCCAGCAACCTGGCACTGTAAGGATGCAGAATCCCCAACAGTCACCTGCACTGGCTCCAAGGGTGTGATGAAGTAAGGTGGTTCTGAAGGACAAAGACACACCATTAAGATGAAAAGATACTGCATGATGACTATTAGTAGTTCAAATAACACTCATTGAAGTGATGCTGGCTTGACGCACCTAGTATTGTGATTGTACCATGACAATTATCTTTCCCAGAATCATTTTCAATATGACAAGAATATTGCCCCTGATCTTCTAGTTTGCTGCTAGGGATTTCCAGTATGGCAGATGTGTCTGTAGTGGTGATGCTACATTTTTCAGAGTGCATTATTTTCACTCCATTTTTCTTCCACGTCACTGAAATCGGTGGAGTACCCATATATGTGCATTCCAAGATTAAATTTTTCCCTTTCTCTACACTTAAATCATTCACCTTCTTCACAAATTTGGCTGGTTCTATAATGAACAACAGGAAGAAAACAAATTAAATAAAGCCAAGAGATCATCTTTAGAAGCATAAGAAGCGTAGTCTCGACAAACCTTTGACAAAAAGATGTGTTGTGCAAGAGATTTTCCCTGCCTCGTTAGAGACCTGGCAGGTGTAGTCTCCACTCTCAAGTGGATGTACATCAAACAGCTCCAGTTCTGCAACTGAATCTTGCAAGGTGATATTGCATCTGGGTCCTGGTACTAGCTCAACACTGCCTCTGAACCATTTAACTTCCAGTGGAGGGGAACCTTTTATGATACTAGTAAAGGCTATGTTTGCCCCAGATAAAACATCCAGAGGTTCAGGTTTCTTCACGAAAGATGGTGGTTCTAAGCACACAAATAAAACAGACAGAGAAGAAGTACATTTGAACTTCTTTTGAAGATCCCAGTAATCAGAAATAAGCAACAAAGAAAAAATTAAATATTTCTGAAAATAAATTTGGGCCCTCTGATTCTGGCTTCTTACTGATACTGACCTCTAACACTCAAAAATGCGCTGCATTCATCAGAGCCAGCTACATTAGTAGCTGTGCACAAATATGTTCCCACATCAGACTCCTGAAGTCCATTCACTTTCAGAGAACATGTATTGTCTGTAAGAGTAGCCTGATACTTCTCTCCACTGGTAATCTCTTGTCCATCATGAAACCAGGAAACCAGAATAGGTGGTGACCCATAGACTTTGCACTCCAGTACAGCAGAAGAACCCAGCTGACCATATGTTTCTTTCAGTTTTCTTGTGAAAGAAGGAGGTATAATACGATCTGCATTTGTTTCAAAATAAAAATAAAATAAAAATTACCATACAGGGTTCTTAAAATGCAGGAAGTTGTCCATGCATAATAGAATTAGTGATCTTTCTTTTGCTGTATCTGCTTTGGCAATATACTCTGACGCATCTAAGTACTTGAAAAATAGTCAGTTGTTAAGGATATGCTGGAAATTTCATTCACAATCTTTGAGGAACACCTTTTATTTTTTCTGTTCTTTTTTATAAGGAACAGTATTGCACCAGCTGTCAAAGACGACATGTAGATTAAAGCTGAAGAAATCAAGTCCTTTCAATAATTCATGCCCCTCAGAGTTTAGGTAGGCATCTATTCTTAATGCCTGTCAAAGTGGCATGTCAGGTACTCCTAAGATCATACAAGTTTCTTAGGCTGCCAATCACAACAACCACTTTGCTATCTGAAGGCTTTGTAAAGGAATTAAAGGATCAGAGGTGACTCAAAAAGAGTAGTCAACTAACCTGAAACGTGCACTGAAGCTGTGCAGCTGCTTTTACCAACACTGTTTTTCACCTCAAAAGTATATTCTCCACTGTCTTCTAGTGTTGCATTGAGGATCTTAAGCCCAGATACTTTGTTGAAGAAACTGATTTTATATTTATGGTCAGTGGACAGTTCATTACCATCCTTAAACCACCTAGCAGTAAGCTCTGGTGTGCCATCTACTGTGCATTCCAGAGTACAAGAGTCTCCAGCTGTAACTTTGACTGGGCCTGGCTTCTCTACAATGACTGCAGGTTCTGCAATGAAATGCAAGTCAGAAAAATTTTAAAAATAACAATGCAGTAGTTACTATTATGATTAAAATTTTAATTTTAAAGCATCTTAAAACACACTGTGTTTTTTATCTTGTACTACCAACCTAGCACTTTCAGCATGGCAAAGCATTCCTGAACTCCAGCATCATTTTTTATCTGACAAATGTATTTCCCAGCATTGGTTGGTTCTGCATTTCCAATCTGCATAGTTGCAATGTTTTCTGAGTAGGAGATCCAAAGATTATCACTTTCTCTGATGATTTCCCCTTTGTCTTTTAACCACAGGACAGAAATGGGCTGTGATCCTTGTACTGTAGCCTGCAGTTCAATTGACTCCCCAACTACGACAGTGAGATCACTCAGCTTCTTCACAAAGGTTGGTGGTGCTATTTAAGAGAAGATATTTAACAGTCAAGAAACCCACCAGGAGAGGAAAAGCAAGAGAAGAATGGCAGGAATAAAGAAAAGTGAAGAAGATGCCAATCTTTGTACAAACCTCTTAGTGCTACAGAGCCAATACAGGAGTCACTTCCCACATCATTTACAGCCTTACAGTGATATTCACCAACATCTGCAGTATCCACATTGAGAATGTGAAGACTAGCTATGTAGTTCTCAGACATGACTTTGTATTTCTTGCTGCTCCGAATTTCTCGTTTGTCTTTATACCATGAAATCTGGAATGGAGGAGTGCCCCGCAGCTCACATTCCAGATGAATATCAGACCCTTTCAAGGTCTCGACTGGATGGGGCTTCTTGGTAAAAATAGGGGGCGCTGGAAAAAAGAAAAAAGAGTTATCATTTGTGTTTAAGCAAAAGAGATTAAAGAGGACAGAAGATTCAAGTAACTCTTCTGATGCTAAATAGCAAAGACAAGCAACAGATAAGAAAGATCTGCCACAGAGATCAGAAACAGATGAGATTTGCCATCTAGTCAGACGGGTTTTGGTGTCTCTGACAAAAGAAAGTGAGATTTAAGAGCTTTTCCCAGAGGAGGACTTTGCAGTTAGAAAGGGAAGAAAAGAGCTGAGATTCTGACCTTTTACTCTCAGTGTAGTGCTGGTGCTTGCACTACCCGCTGGATTCTGAGCTTCGCAAGTGTAGTCACCGCTGTCTTCAACACTGAGGTTGTGCATTTCAATGACTGCCACTGAATCCACAAAGGACATCCTGTATTTTTCACTGGGATGGATTTCAGTTTCACCTTTGTACCAGGTGACTTTAATTTCTGGAGATCCACCTATTTTACATTCATACGTTGCGGAATCATGCTGTTTCACAAGTTTTGAGGAGTCTAGTTTCTTAATAAACCTTGGTGGTTCTGGAAAGCCAAAAAGGGGAGATGATGCTTCAAACTGCACTACTTGTTTGAATAAGCGGGGAGATACATAACTGAAACTGTAAACTTTAGGGACTCAAGCAAAAGTTCTGATTTTGCAATTGCTATGAAATTTTTTTAGATGATTTTAAGTTGGTCCAAAATCCAGATTAAGAAGCAAACAAGTTTTCTCTATGCATTTCAGTGAGTTTCTCCTTGCTTTATTGATCCACTGTACCTCTCCTTGTATGTATTCACTACAGATTAGCTGACGTGTGGTTTTCTTTACAAAATATCCTCTTGTTATACATGATGACATGAGTCATCAAAATGCCTGATGAAAATGCAAGAATACAACTGTTCAGCCAAGAAATGTTATTAAAAGCATTTATGTTGAGTATTATAGCAACTGCTCTATATCCTGTAATTAATAATTAATATAGTCAATAAATGTATCTGCATTATCACCCCTCACACATTTAATGCAGAACCAAACATGAAGCCGCACATAAGGAATAAAAGTTAAGGAGTTCAGGTAGCAAACAAAAGACTTCAGAAATAATCATGCTGAGGAGAATTATGAGATGGCTGGTATTACAGACATTGGTGTTGAATGTCCTGCGACTGAAAAGTAAAACAGATGGTTACATTTTGTTCCATAAGGAGAGGAAAGGAGTGGACATTTGATACTCTTCATCAAAAGTACCATCTGGATGATTAGAATCACAAGACTGAATGCTCATAGATCAAAGATATAACTAATAAAACCAAGAGGTGGTAATGTGGGCACAACAAACAAATCACTCTGCAAAACAGGATGAAGTGCCTCTTTGTGTGACTGTAAAGCGTAGGAAGAATATCTGATTATTGCGGATTATTTCAACCTGTGGGACAGTTGCAGAACATCCTGTGTTGCTAGAAACAAAACTTCCTGGGTTTCTAAAAATAGAAATGATGATGTGTTAACATCAGGATGCTTGGAACCATAGTAATTTACTATCAGATTTCACTTTGCAACAGAGTCGATTATCTATCTGCATGCTAACAGTTGCTGAGTAGTCACACTCTGATTCCACTCCTTTCAAAAAATGAGGATATGCACATTAGTAAGGTATATGTTTAGAATGTAAAACAGTTCTAGAACATAAAGCAATTATTAAAACTACAGATTGGGAATATTAGGTGCTACAGTGAGAAAGTTAATAGAAAGCTGTGAGGTTTTCAAGGTCATGTAAAAGAAATATCTTAATTCTACAAACTAAAGGCTGCATATCACAGAAGTTAGACAGCATATGCTCAAATTAAACGCGTGCAAATCAGTGCACCCAAAGAGATTGCCCTTTCTATAAGTTCTAAGTTCTATAGAAACTGGTTAAAAACAATGAATGTCACTAATTTTACAGCCCTAGGGAAACAGTACAAATTCTAAAGAGCTCAAGGGAGCGTCAGTAAATTCGGGATCAAAAAATGAAATAATAATACTGAAAAAACTCCTCCAGAATTTTACAAATAAAGATTTGAAGAGTAAGAAAATAAATAAGGTCAGCTGGGATCATTTTATGGATGGTAACTCTGTTCAAATGAACCTCTTAGCAATGATATAATTAATAATAAACAGAATTGTGATTGTGGTGGAAAGAAGCTTCAGATCTTTTAAAGAGATTTGATTTCTTGCTACAGTCTTTCAGTGTGTTTTTTAAGTCAAGCTACATAATGCAGCATCCCTACTTGTTACTAAATCCAGGTAATTCAGTCTTACACACTCTTCTCACCTCCACTAAGAAAAAGGCTTAGGTCTAGAATATACTTGGTATATATAAAACATTTGACAAGTAATTAATATAAAACCTTGCTGCTAGTAGTTCAGCTTCCTATGTTCTTTGTCTTACAGAGTAGAAGGATTTACTCTTAAAATATTCCCCCCTCTTTCTGCTCCAAATTCATACAGAGGAAAGAGAGGAAAATAAAAAAGAGGAAAGAAAGCACTAAAGCAACAGGGACCTTTTAACTCAGGCATAGTCTAAGAGGTATACGTTTCATTTCTTCCTTTATGAAATCAGTAAGATTGAAATATCTGGAACAGCTATAAATATATTCCCACCTACAGTGAGGAAATTGCACTAATATACATGTGTCACTTGTACCAAGACAGTCTGAGCCATTCATAAATTTAGATTTCACTTTTAGATCCACACACTATGAGGAGAGGTGATGTGTTGGGTGGGATGGATATTTGTCACCAAATCTACTCTCAGATCCTCCAGTTTTGCTGTTTAGAAGAGCAATTTTCAATGTTTTCAATTTGTGAAAGAGCAGAGCTATTTGCAGGAGCTGCACATACAGTAAAAATACTTTTAAGCCTTATAAGTGAACTGATTTTCTCTGTTTCCTTTCACTCCCCTGGGCAACCTAGTGACTGTCACTGCCAGAGAAAGACTTTAGAAAGACAGATTTTGCTGTCCAACAGAACCATTCATACAGGTGCAACAGAGTAGTAAGTAAGAGTTAATGTTTCAATGAAAGAATCTCTTTGATAAGAAAAATAACGTACTCTACCAAAGCAGAAGAAATATAAGTATTTCAGTATTACAACAATATTTAAGTGAAATAAGACATCTCAGAGTAACCTCTTGTAAAGATTTTTAGTCACACGTCTGCATTCAGGACTGTGATTTCCAGGTGTCTGCCTTGCAAAGAAAACCTCATAAACGCTAAAGCCTGCAGCAATACCTTGTACAGCCAGCTGAGCTGCGCACGCGTCCTTTCCAACACTGTTGCTGGCAGTACATGTGTAGAGTCCAGCATCCCCTTTACCAACTTTTAGGACTGTCAAGCTGGCCGTGTTTTCCACCAGTGTCATTTTGTAGTTGCCACCTGGACGAATCTCTCTGTTGTCTCTGGTCCAAGTAATTCTCATGGGAGCAGAACCAGTCACGTGGCACTTAAAGGTTGCACTTTCCCCTAGTGCCACGTCAATAGATACCGGCTTGATGTCAAAGAAGGGTGGTTGTAGGTGTTCTGCAAAGAGGAAAGCATGGCAGGGCTCACCACCAAGCCTGCCTTACCACGCCATGCCCATTGTCCCTGGCCACCATACAATGGGTAGAGTGGGGAAAAGGGTGGAGAAATAAAAGAGCAAAGACATACAGAAGATTTTTATTAAAGTATGAGCTACAAACCTGTGAGGAGAAGTTTGGCACTGGAAGAGGCAGTCCCCAGAGCATTTTGGGCTGAGCAAGTATACTGACCACAGTAATCCATACTAGTTTCCAAGATCTGTAAAGTCGCAACATTATTTAAGAAGGCCGATTGCACGTTATCAGTGTCGCTTAAGAGAGCCCCATCCTTGTACCAGGACACCTGGATAGGCTCTGAGCCAGTTATGCGGCAGTCAAATGTCACTGGGGCACCAACCACCTCCTGAATATCTTTTAGTTTTCTGATGAATGTAGGGGGAAGTTGACGTTCTGCAAAACAATAATAATCACCACTATCAGTAGGAAGCCAACCTAGAATTAATTATCTTTGAAATTAATAAAACCCCTTTTCCTTAGACAACAAAGAGTTCCTACAAACTACCCCAGAAAAGAGTGGCTCTTGGCCCATCACCTTTAACAACAAGCAAAGCTGTGGAGGTGGCAAAGCCGATGCTATTTTCTGCTTTGCAGATATATTCTCCAATGTTGCTATCCTCTACAGCAGAGAATGCCAGTGTTGCCACATTGTTCTTGAAGTGCATTTTGTAAGCCTGTGTTGATCTGAGCTTGGTGTCATCTTTGTACCAGGACACCTTGATTTCTGGTGAACCGCCAATCTGGCATTTTAAGGTCAAGGGCTCGCCAACCTTCACCTCCACACGGTCCAGGTGCGTGACAAAATAGGGTGGTTCTAGGGAAGGAGAGAGCATGGTGAGCAGAGGCAGAGCATCACTGGGGTGCATTAGGGGGATCAGGGGTGATGAATACCTAAGATGGATACAAGGCTGTGGCAAACATCCCCACCCGCCTCATTTGCCACCTCACAGGTATATTCGCCTTCATCATTCTTTGTGCTGTTGAAGATTTCAAGAATGCCAGATTTTTCAGTAGTTGTAACAGTGCAGCGTTGAGACTGAGCAATGGGCATGCCATTTCTTTTCCAGGTGACAGAGATGGGAGGGGTGCCAATGTAGCTGCTTTCCAGCACAATGGACTTCCCCTGCTCCACACTGAAATCACTTAATTTCTTCACAAAGACTGCAGGCTCTGTGGGGGGGTATAAATCAATAGTAAGAGGGACAGATGTGGAAGAGCTGCAAGGCAGAGAGTGAATGAAGATAACTGTGCATTCATGCACACACCCAAACACACCTTTCACAAAGAGCTGTGTTGTACATGAGGCACTGCCAGCATCATTTGTGACCACACAGGCATAGTCCCCGCTGTGGCCTGGTTCCACGTTGTACAGCTGCAACTGTGCCACAGACTCACTGAGAGAGATGGAGCAGTTGCTGTCTGGCACCAGCTCCCTGATGCCTCGGAACCAGGTCACTTTGAAGGGAGTACTGCCCTTGATGTAGCTGGTGAATGTCACATTTGATCCTGGCAAAACTTCCTGGGGATCAGGTGTCTTCACAAAAGAAGGTGGTTCTAAGGATCATGCAAAGAAGTGAAAGAGGGAGAAAGATGTTAATAGGAGGATCTCCATGGGGAAGAAACTAAGCAGGTTTGAGTCAAAAAAACAAACAAACAAACCAAACCAAACCAAAAAAACAACAACAAAAAAAAACCTGGGAAAAACCCCCAAACCAAACAAACCATGAAAAAGAAACCATGGGAAACAGAGAAAAGAAAGAGAAGAGGGAAGAAGAATTTTGTTGAAGATTTGGCAGTATCCTTCTACTGACCTTGTACAGTCAAGAAGGCACTGCATTCATCAGATCCAGCCACGTTGGCTGCCATACATGTATATGACCCTGTATCTGTGACATCCAGGGCATTCAACTTCAAAGCACAAACATTATCCAAGAATGAGATTTCATATTTTTCTCCACTAACAATCTCATTCCCATCTTGAAACCAGGACACAGATATGGGAGCTGTGCCAGACACTTTGCACTCCAGCAGCACAGAGGATCCCAACACCCCATTTGTTTCCTTTAGTTTTCTTGAGAATGAAGGAGGAACAAGGCGATCTAAGTAGGACAGGGCAGAAGAAGAGGAAGAGAAGTGTTGAGGTTTCTTTCAATGAAAATAAAAAGGGAAAAATTAAAAGCTTTCTTTAAAGACAAGTGTGAACAACAAAGACATAGAGCTGACCTGAAACATCAACTGAAGAAGTGCAGCTGCTGTCCCCCACTTCATTGTGCACCTCAAAAGTATACAGGCCCCTGTCTCCCCTGTCTGCAGAAAAGACTTTCAAAGTGGATATATTGTTGAAAAAGGTAATTTGGTATTTGCGGTCACTCTTTAGTTCTCTGCCATCTTTGTACCACTTGGTGATAAGCTCAGGTGTTCCTCCTACTTTGCACTCCAAGGTAAAAGGATTGCCAGCCATCACTGTGATCGGCTCGGTCTTCTCTAAGATGACTGCTGGTTCTGAAATAGGAAGGGAGGGTTCTGTGTATCACAGGGAAATCTACCCACAAACTTGTGAGTACAGGGTGTGAGCACAAGGCAAAGGCTGGTAGAGCCAACTCTGCAAGCTGTAAGACACAGTACCTATAGTGGAGTAGGCTATACCCACCTAGGACCTGTAAAAAGGCAGAGCACTCCCGCATGCCAGCATCATTTTTGATCTGACAGATGTACTTTCCAACGTCAGTTCCCTCTGCACTGACAATCTCAAGAGTTGCAATGTTGTCCATAAACCACATTTGAACATTTTCACTCTCCCTAATAACTTCACCCTTGTCCTTGAGCCAGACAACTGAAATTGGTGGGGATCCTTCCACTACTGCCTGCAGGGCTGTTGGCTCCCCGATGAAGATTGCGGTGTCACTCAGCTTCTTGGCAAACCGTGGAGGTTCTGATGGCAAAAACAAGGAGGCAGAGGACAGTTAATCATATATGCTTGCTTGGAAAAGCGACAGCCAGGAGATCAAGAAAAGAGGGCAGTGTTGTTGATCCTTTAGCATACAAACCTTTGAATTTCACTGGGCAGGTGCAAGTGTCGCTTCCCACCTCATTCATAGCTTTGCATTGATATTCTCCAGTATCTTGAGATTCCAGATTGAGAATATGAAGACTGGCAACGGAGTGCTTTGCTGTCACCTTGAACTTCTTGCTGCTCCTGACCTGCCTCCGGTCCTTGAACCAAGCCACCTCAAAGGGTGGGGTCCCTGCTATCTCGCACTGAAGGATAACATCTGAGCCTTTAAGAGTGTCCACAGGGCTTGGCACCTTGCTAAAAATGGGTGGTTCTATAAAAAAAGAATCACATCAGAATATGTGAGCCTGCTTCTCTGGATAGGTTTCTGAATAGTTGCAGGAAGCAACATATTCAGGAAGGGAGCCTACGCTTATATTGTAAACACATATTTAGCTTTTAAATATGTGGCCTCACCTCTAAAAAATCCCAGCACTCGGAGTCCAAAAGGCAGAAAATGTGATACTTCTGCACCTGTTTGGAATCAGTGCTCAGTGTCCTTCCCCAAAAGCCACTCTCCCTGCACTCTAGGGTCACATTCCAGCTTTCCCCCCTGCTCTTTCTAGTCATGAAAGCTACAATCAGTGAAGCTCAGCTACACAGCCTCCTCTTCCGTCTTAAATTTCATTCCTGTCAAGATCACTGTGTATAAAGAGGAGGCAGAGGGGTGGCTGAAAGGTATTCCCAGCACCCTCACCATGGCTGGTGTTCCATCTAGTCCATGCTTCCATCGTGATCTGAAAAGCTTGCCTTGTTCAGCCTGCAATTGACTTAAATGGGGAGACAAGGGAATGACTGCACAGTGCTGAACACCAACCACTATTTCCTGCCTCATCTCTGCTGCTTAAACACAGCAGCATTCAAATGCAAGAGCAGCTGGAGAGGCACTGGCCCAGCAGCCACCAGCTGCTGCAGCAGCAGTGGGATGTGCAGCTGGGAGCAGGCCTGGCAGCCAGGGCTTCTGGGGGAGAGTGCAGAGCCATGTGCTAACCTTTCACTGTGACTGCAGTGCTGCAGCTGGCTGTGCCTGCAGAGTTATGGGCTTCACAGATGTAATCCCCAGCATCTTCAGTGATGGCACCCAAGATGGTCAGTGTTGCTGTGGAGTCTACAAAGGACATGTGCAGCCTGTCGCTTGCCTGGAGTGCCTGATCGTTTCTGTACCACACGATTCTGATCTCTGGTGTGCCACTGATTTTACATTCGAGTTGAACTGTGTCACCCTGCTTCACGAACCGCAAAGCTTCAGGCTTCTTGATGAACTTGGGAGGTTCTGCAGAACAGAATAAGTATGTGGAGAATGACAACATACCTGTTTGCCATGTGAAATCTACGGTGCTAAGCGAGAGTTCTGGAAGGCACAAGAGTACTACAGCACAAAAGTAAAATTGTTACAGAAGTTGGCTGCATCCCCAACCAGAGTTTCCTCTCAAGGAAATACACAAGATGAAGAAAAGAAGGCTAAGATAGCAACTAAAACTATGTTCTGCCACCTTTGGACCCTGCTGCATCAGACAGTTGAAGCTGTGAAAAATACACAAAGGACAGTTGCTCCACACAAGTGAAATTTTTTTGTTACCTTTGAATGGTAACAAGTAACAGGGTTCCCAAGCCGACATGAAAGATTTGACAAGCCCTTCATCCCCGGGAGCAACAGAAACATGGTAAGGATCATTGCACTTGCATACACATCTTTAAAGTATATTTCTGCATGAAGAAAGTAAGTGATTCATAGTCTAGATTAAATCAACAATTCAGAACTCCAGTTGAAATCTTTAGCAAATTCGAAAGAGTCACCAATGCAGGCCAACAAGTGTAAGGTAGGCTGTACTTACTAATCATCATTTTTCATATAGCAATTGCTATGAGTGACTACCACAGTGACTGTAGTTTAACTGTTAAAGTAAAAAGCAGTGTGAGTGCAACTCTCCATATAAACACGTTCGCACAGGGACCTTTCTCCCTGGAGACTTTGCAGACATACAAGACTTCTGCTGTTACACAGTATGATGGGAGAAGGTCATTACATGGTTTATGTCTGCGGTCTGGAAAGCTACTTTCTATATATTTCTAAACTAGAATTGGTAGAAGATCAAAGACAAAGAGATCTCTTTACCCAAGAAAAAGAAAACGCACAAATGAAGGTGACTTAATACCTTTGACAGTGAGTTGGGCTGAGCAGAAGTCTTTCCCAGCTTCATTACTAGCTTGGCAAGTATATTGGCCAGAGTCTCCTTTACCCACTCTGAGCACTCGAAGGTGAGCTGTGTTGGCTGTGAATGTAATATTGAAATTTCCTCCAGTTCGGATCTCCCGACCATCTTTGGACCACGTTATGTGTATTGGCTGGGCTCCCGTAACATGACATTCAAAGTCAGCACTTTCTCCAAAAGGCACATCAATAGATTCTGGTTTGATATCAAAGACAGGTGCTTGCTTGGGTTCTAGAAACACAAGAAAACCATGTAATACTCATACCTCAGAAAAAAGCTAATTCAACAGACAGATACCATTGCATGCATGAAATAAGAGGGAGGAGCCTGTGAACCAAGCAAAAGTTTTATAAGCCAACACACCTGCCACTGTGAGCCTAGCACTTGAGGTGGCAGTGCCCACAGAATTGGTGGCTGTGCAGGAGTATTGCCCGGTATGATTTGTCTCGGTTCGCACCAGTTGCAGCACTGCAACATTATCTACAAAGGATGTGTGCACATTGTGGTCATCCTTTAGCAGCACACCATCTTTGTGCCAAGTGACAGTAATGGGCTCTGAGCCATTGAGCCGACACATAAGCTTAAGGGGTAAACCAGCAGGGTGCTCGATGTCCTTTAATTTTCTTACAAAGGAAGGTGGTTGTTTGCGCTCTGGAAGAAAGCAAGTAAAGGATAAATACACCTCAGAAAGCAATTTTTTTTATAGTTTTGCAAGGGAAAAAGAGTTTTAGCAAGCTAATATAAAATAATCACCTTGAACTGTTAAGAGAGCCTTTGTAGATGCGGTTCCTACACTGTTTTCTGCCTTGCAGATATATTCTCCACTGTCATTGCTAGCCACTTTGTTGAAAATAAGTGTAGCAACATTGTCTTTAAAGAACACTTTATACTCAGGAGTAGACCTGAGTTTTGTATCACCTTTGTACCAAGACACAGTAATTTCTGGTGTTCCAGCAACGTGGCATTGCAATGTTGTGTAAGACCCAACTGACACCTCAACAGGTTCCAAGTGTGTAACAAAGTAGGGAGGTTCTAAAAAAAGAGAAGCAATTAGACAGGTTTATTGTGTGCCAGGTTTTGGAAAGAATACACTTGAAAAAAAGGCAAGGAAAAGAAGCAAAGGGAGCACACACCTAGGGTAGAGACTATAGCCTCACAAATATCTCTTCCTGCCTCATTTTCAACATGGCAAGAGTATTCTCCCGCATCTTCTTTGGTGCTGTCAAGTATTTCCAGGATGCAGGATTTCTCTGTGGTGGTGATGCTACACTTCTGAGACTGTGTGATGGTGTGGCCATTCTTCTTCCATGTCACAGAGATGGGCAGGCTGCCTGTGTAAGTGCCCTCTAGGATGATGGGCTTGCCAGGCTCCACATACTGATCACTCAGTTTCTTCACAAAGACAGCTGGCTCTAATGAAAGGTAAGTCACAAATGTTGAGCACAACATGCCAAATGGAGAGAAGGAAACAATAATTTAAGGTAAATAGAGAGACATCATCTTTACAAACCTTTTACTGTAAGGTGTGTTGTACAATTTACCCTGCCAGCATCATTAGTCACTAGACAAGTGTACTCTCCACTTTGGGGAGGAGTTACATCATATAACTCAAGCTCCACAACAGACTCCTCCAAGTAGATATTGCATTTGTCCCCCGGCACAAGTTCATTGGCCCCTCTAAACCAGTTGACCTTAAAAGGAGGGGTTCCTCTGACAACACATGTGAAAGTGATGCTTGTGCCTGGCAATACATCCAGAGGCTCTGGTGTCCTCTCAAAAGAAGGCGGCTCTAAATACACAAAAGGAAAAGATAGATAAGAGGGATTGCTACAGCATAGGTCTGGTATTTCCACACAACTACTGAAGATAAAGAGCAAAATCTTTCTTTTTCTGTCAATAATTTTCCCCAAGAATATTTAAAAAAGACTGCAGATGATTTCAAGAGAGAAAGAGAAAAGAATAGCTCAGAGAGCTTCCTGACCATCATATACCCACCTTGTACAGTCAATACAGCACTGCATTCATCTGAGCCGGCTGTGTTGGTAGCTTTGCAGGTGTAAGTGCCGGTGTCTGAGTGGCTCAGTGAATTAACTTCTAAAACACATAGGTTATCTGAAAAGGAGATTTGATGTTTTTCTCCACTGACTAGCTTAAGTCCATTGCGGAACCAGGCAACAGAAATAGGAGGTGAACCTGACACTTTACATTCCAGCAGTGCTGAGGAACCCAGAACACCAGGGGTTTCCTTTAGTTTTCTTGTGAAAGAAGGAGGAATGATTCGATCTGTGTAAGAAAACATAATAAATCCATGGTTAGAGAGAAAATGAGGAAAGGAATGGAAGAAAGGACAGAGAATATGACCAAACAAAAGCTTTTGTAAAAGATAGAAGACAAGCTACCCAACCAACCTAAAACATCAACCGATGCTGTACAACTGCTTTTCCCCACGTCGTTTTGCACTGCAAAAGTGTACAGTCCACCATCTTCCTTTTCTGCATCCATAATTTTAAGTGTAGATACATTATTGTGGAAAGTGATTCTGTATTTTTGGCTGCTGGTCAGTTCTTTGCCATCCTTGAACCACCCAGTGGAAAGCTGTGGTGTGCCTGCTACTTTGCATTCCAAAGTACAGGCATCTCCTATAGTAACTTTCATTGGCTCTGCTTTCTCTACAATGACTGCAGGCTCTGGAAGGAGAGATGGGTAACACATATGGTTAAAACATGGTTTGGTTAGTATTAGCTATAAGTATTATAGCACTATGAGATGGAGTTTACACATTTGATACTAAGAAAATTCCGATTTGTTGAGGTGTGGAGGTGTTTACAGCTGTTTTTTCCATCCTTTCTGTTACCCTAAATTGCAAATTTCAGATGCTTTCCAAGATTAAGTAAAAATATTTTAATTTTAAAATATATTTTCATTTAAAATAGAAAATATTTTAAACTCTCTGTCCAAGCAGGCATGAGCAGAAGACATGACAGAAATACAGTCACAGAGGGGTTCCTTTCAGCTCTGTCGCTGGACAACTGGAATATGGAACCTGACTTCTGCTTGCTAGCAAGAGAAGGATTCTCTATTTTCGTTGTTTTGAACTCAAAGGCACAAGCAAAGTATACAAGTGACACTAAATAGCCAAGTTTCTAACTTTAAAAAGAAACTTCCATGAATTTGTGCTTTTTACCAACCTAGAATAGTTAAGGTAGCCATACACTCGCGACTTCCAGCATCATTTCTGATCTGACAGGTGTATTTTCCAGCACTGCTTGTCTCTGTGCGCACAAATTGTAAAGTTGCAATATTTTCCATAAATGTGATCTTCGTGTTCTCACTTTCTCTGATAATTTCCTCTCTGTCTTTAAGCCACTGCACAGAAATTGGCTGGGAGCCCTCCACTCTTGCTTGTAACTCTACTGGTTCACCAACCACAACAGTCATGCTGTTTATTTTAGTCAAGAATTTTGGTGGTTCTGAAGAAGAAATACACAGTTATAGTAAATACTCACAGCGTTTCTGCAAAGAAGAGCAATGCAGCACCATTGGGAGTGCTGCAGAAGACACGGGTACCAGTATTTACCTTTCAGCTTCACAGTGCAAACACAAGTGTCACTTCCTACGTCGTTCTGTGCTTTGCACTGATATTCACCAACATCTGCAGCTTCGACATTAAGAATGCGAACGCTTGTATGGTAGTTTTTAGCTGTAACCTTGTATTTCTTACTACTGCGGATCTGTCTCCTGTCTTTGTACCAGGCAACGTCAAATGGAGGTGTTCCTGAAATCTCACATTCCAGGCTAACCTCAGATCCTTTGACAATGTCTACTGGAGAAGGCTTCCTGCTAAAGACAGGAGGTTCTAACAAGGGAAGAAAGGAACATTTAGAAAGTAGTCTGAAGCTGTTCGATTGACAAACCATCTACCGATAGCAGCTTCTGGAAAATGGGACTGCTGAGAATATCTACAGAATGGGCAAGACTTCCCTCATTTTCTGGGCACAATATGAAATGAGGTTGCACAAAGGTGAGCATTCTTAGAGAGCCCTTAACTCCCCTTAACTCCTCTGTAGAAAAGGTAAACAGAGGGGTGACCTTTGGCAGAGACGGTACAGGTCTCATTTAGTTGGTAGTAACCTCCCACTGACACTAGTCGGTTTGTGTCCGTTCTTTCTCTTCGTATTTCAGCTCCTTGATATAGCAATTATCACTATGAACTGTCTTGAATATTAAAAAATACAGAACTGGGGAAAAACTAGCTTAAGACTCATCGCATTAGGAACATCATCTCTCTTGTTTAGAAACTGGCAGAGAAGATGAGGGGGCACCAAGAAACAAACACAACATGAAGAGCAGGGCAGTCCTGAAATAAATTAATCTCACGTTCCTGTGTATTTCTGAGGGATACAACCATCAGGGGAAAAATAGGATGCAGTCAGAGAACAAGAGGATAGCTAACCTTTCACTGTGACTTTGGTGCTACAGCTGGCCTTGCCGGCAGGGTTGTGAGCTTCACAGATGTAGTCACCGCTCTCATCAGTACTGAGATGATTCATTTCAAGCACGGCCACAGAGTCAATGAATGAAGTCCGGAATTTTTCACTGGCAACAATTTCATGGTCATTTCTGAACCACACTACTTTCATCTCTGGAGATCCACTTACTTTGCACTCAAGCCGGGCTGAGTCACCCTGCTTGACTACTTTGGCTGCCTCTAGCTTCTTAGCAAACTTGGGTGGTTCTAAAAAACCAAAAGAAGTGGGGTCAGGAAGGACTGAATTAATACTGGAGAGAAAATAGGAGGGAAAAGAGCCAAACAACTGTGGGTTGCAAACACAGGGTAGGGAATTCACTTGGCAGTGTATCAAAGATCAGCAAGGTGGGCTTGGCAAAAGGAAAGAGAAGAAAAGAGACAAAAAGACCGCAACACAACAAGAAAGAGTGCACACCTGTTACCATCAGTGTTGTAGTGCAAGAGTCACTGCCAACATCATTTGAAATGTGGCAGGTGTAGTGCCCACTCCTAGAAGAATCCACTGAATAGAGAGTTAAGAACCCACTTGAACCTTCAACACCAATGAAGCAAGTTGGACCAGATACAAGTTCTAAGTCTTCTTTGAACCACTTTACTGTAAAGGGTGGTGTTCCTTTTAGTGTGGCCTTAAACTCCACTGTGGAATCTGGTATGGCTTGCTGGCTTTCAGGTTTTACTAAGAAGCTTGGTGGCTCTGCAGTTTTTAAGAAAAAGACACACTCAGTTACATCATAAATGTCTAAGAATGGAGAAAATCAGTGAGGTAAGCATGGAGACCAAGTTTTCAGTATTCACATTAAGATGTATAAGACTGTTATGTTAGCATAAGATTTAAGGTATTTTCCCAGCATTTATTTATAAGAAGTAGTAAAAGAGTTTCAAACCTTTCACAGTCAGGACAGCACTGCAAGAATCGTTTCCAGCAACATTAGAGACACTGCATGTGTAATTTGCACTGTCTGCCAGCTCTAGATTAGCAATCTCAAGTGACATAGTGTTCTCATGGCACAGGCTTCTATATTTTGCACTGTCACTTATCTCTTTTCCATCCTTAAACCATTTTGCCATAATGGGGAGTGACCCAGAGACTTTACACTCCATTTGGATAGAAGATCCCAGAATGGTATCCTTTTTGGTTAGCTTTTTGATAAATGCAGGAGGAATTGATTGATCTGCCCAACACAAAAAATAGCAAAAACACACTGGTTAACTTCTTGCTTATTTTTCACTGAGATTATTTTTTCATTCCCTTCCTGATGGATTGGCAATACAAACCTAGCACAGTCAGAACAGCTTCACAGGTGCTACTTCCGAAGTCATTTTCAACCTTAAAACTGTATGTACCACTATCCTCTTTTGATACAGGTTCAATCCTGAAACAGGCCACATTGTTTTCAAAGCTCATTGTGTAGTATCTACTGGGCAGGAGCTGCTTGCCGTCTTTGTACCATCTTATCCGGAGCTCTGGTGTCCCAGCCACAGTACACTCCAAAGTCACGGGGTCTTTTTCAGTGACTTTAAGTGATTTAGCCTTTTCTATGATCTGTGCAGGCTCTGAGGTATAAAGAGTGTAAAAATTATAACAGTTAGCTACATAGATAGGGAACTGACTTTTCAAATACACATCAAGGTTACACCTTGTACACACCTTGTACAAAAAGCAAAGCAAAGCACTTCTCCATGCCAGATTCATTCTTTGCCTGACAGGTATATCTCCCTCTGTGGCTGAGGTCAACATTAGAAAGCTTCAGTGTGGCCACGCTGTTCTCGAAGGTAATGTGGTGGTGCTCATCATCTTCTAGAATTTTCTCATCCTTTATCCATGACACAGACAATGGTTTAGCACCTGCTACAATGCACTGAAAGAATGCATCACCTTTCAAAATGCTAGTGACGTTCTCCAGCTTCTTGATGAAGGATGGTGGTTCTGTGGTGTGAGTTTTGTTTGTTGTTCGGAAGAGAAGTTGTGGAAAGGGAAGAGGAGAAAGAGAGATCATATAAAGTAATCCCAGTCACTACACTTTAGCTGGAGCAAATAATGTTTGAGGAATGCTTCCTAGAGGACTGACCTTTTAAGCTGAGTCTTGTGCTGCAAGAACAGCTCCCACCTTCATTTGATATAATACACTGATATTCACCAACATCCGAGACATCACAGTTAGTCACATTAAGAGTAAATACTGATTCTTTGGTGGAGATGGCATATTTCTTGCTGCTGAACATCTCCTTATTGTTCTTCAGCCACTTCACCTCAAATGGAGGGGTACCAGTCACCTCACACTCTAGTGTGGCCTCTGAACCCTTCACTACCTCCGTGGGACGCAACTCCCGAACAAAGGTTGGAGGCTCTATAGAGAAGAATGAGGGGAAAGTAGATAGTAACCTTAAATAGTTTTGGGGGCAGAAGAAGTATCTCCTACTTCTCACCCCAGATACATGATAGAGATGACAAGATGTTCAAAACCAACCTTTTACTTTCAGCTCGATGCTGCAGCTCTCACTACCTGCATCATTGCGGGCTTCACAAACATAAATCCCACTATCTGCCACTCTGGCTTGAGTGACTCTCAAAGTGGCTAAACCATCTATGAAGGAGATGCCGTACTTAGCTTGGTCAGTCACTTCATTTCCATCCAGGTACCATGTAATCTGGATCTCTGGCGTGCCTACTACCTGGCACTCGAAAGTGGTGGACTGTCCTTCACGCAAAGCTACTACAGAAGTTGGCATCTGAATAAATCTGGGGGGCTCTAGAAGATGGACAGAGAAGCTGAGGATTTATAATATTCAAGGTAGGAATAAAAAAACCCAGAATTTAAAGAAAAAAAAAAGGCTGTTTCCTCCCCCTCCCACCAAAATTGCACAAAAAAATCAGAACAAAAAAAAATTAGAAGATTGGGTTGCACACCTTTTACAAACAGAGTTGCTTTGCAGGTTGCAGTCCCCACATCATTGCTTATCTGACAAGTGTAGTTCCCAGAATCAGATGTCCTAGCTGAGAAGAGCTCCAGAACACTAGAAGTGTCATCCTTCCAGACAGATCGACTGGCTCCAGACAGGAGCTCCTGGCTGTCTTTAAACCACTTTATCTGCAGAGGAGTAGACCCTTTCACCAATGCTTTGAACTGAACCCTAGCATTGGGCACAACCTCTTGAGACTGGGGTTTTTCCACAAAATATGGCGGTTCTATAACATGCAAAAAGGAAGAAAGGGGATTACTCTGAGATGGGGAAATCCAAAAATATAAGTGAGAGACCTAACACAAGACAAAGAAGGAACTCAAACCTTTGACTGTTAAGAACCCGCTGCATTGGTTGCTTCCTGCTTTGTTTGTTGCTTCACAAGTGTAAGAGCCACTGTCTGTGCCTTCCAGTTTATTTATTTCCAGAAATGCAGTATTATCATGGAAAGAGTATTTGTGCTTTTCACTTGCTGTTATTTCTTGGCCATCCTTGTACCACTGGATACTTATAGGATGCGAACCAGACACTATGCACTCCAGGTGGACAAAAGACCCCTTAATGCTGTCCATTTTCTTGAGTTTTTTGGTGAATTTAGGTGGTATAATGAGATCTATCCAAGACAGAGTAAAAAGACAAAATATGAAATTCAGCCGTGATTGTGGCAGATATCAGCTCAGGAGGAAAGATTTTGTATCGAAAAGCAATAATAAGAGAGACCCCATACACACCTAGGACATTAATGCTGGCAGAACAGCTACTGCTCCCAACGTCATTGTGAACCTCAAAAATGTATTCTCCACTATCTTTCTTTTCTGCATAAAGCACCTTTAAGACTGAGACGGTATCTGTAACACTGATCTTATATTTTGGGCCCAATGTCAGTTCCTTGCCATCTTTGAACCATTTGGCTGTAATAGGTTTTGTTCCTGAAAATTTACACTGCAAGGTTGCTGGGTCTCCCTCAGTCACATCTATTGACACAGCCTTGTCCACAATTGTAGCAGGTTCTGTTGTAAACAAGGAGATACACAAGAGTGTTAAGGGCATCTGTAAAAATCACAAGGGAACCATCTAGGATCACTGCAAGCCCTCGGGGTAAGACCAACCTTTGACAGTCAGCAGAGCAGAACACCTCTGAATTCCTGCCTCATTTTTAGCCTGACAGAAATATTTCCCATCATGTTTCAGCTCAATAGATCTCACCATAAGAGTGGCAACATTGTTCACAAAGGTCATTTTGATATTGCTGTCTTCAATCACTTCATCATTGTCTTTCAACCAGGACACAGTGATGGGCAAGGAACCTTTAATAGCAGCCTGAAACACAACTGTGCCCCCTCGAAGGGAGCTAATGTTTTCTATCTTCTTCAAAAACTGCGGAGGCTCTGGCAGGAAGAAAGTGGTTATGTAAGTACAGGTCTGGCGTGTAACAGTGTGGCACAGAAACCACACTGGGATAAGAGCATGCTAGTGGTGTTCTGCACCTTGCACTAACCTTTCAGCATGACCTCTGAACGGCAGAGGCAGCTCCCAACATCGTTCGTAACTCTACACTGATACTCGCCAACATCAGAAGCATCAAACCTGAAAACGTGGAGGCTAATCAAAGATTTCTCAATGCTTATTCTGTGCTTCTTACTGCTCCGCAAAGGTTTATCATCTTTCACCCAAAACACTTCAAATGGAGGCGTGCCAAGCACCTCACACTCCAAAACCACATCAGAATCCTTCAAGACTTCCATGGATGGAAACTCCTTGCTAAAATAAGGTGATTCTACAGTGCAAAAAAGAAAGTGCAGTTTGCATTAATCATACTTTTGAAGCTGGTAACACTGTACTGAGATTAAAGATACAAACTGTGTGGCTGGATGTCACACACACCTTTGACTGTAACAACACTACTGCAGATATCTTTTCCAGCATCATTTTTGGCTTCGCAAATGTATTCCCCACTGTCTTCAGTATCAACCTCTAAAACATGGAGTCTTGCCAAAGATTTTGTAAAAGATATCCTGTATTTGTCACTCTCTTTTAGCTCTCTATCATCCTTGAACCATGTGATTTTAATCTCAGGAGTACCAGTGACTTCACAGGTCAGCTCAGCATATCCACCTTTCTTTACCAGATGGGTCGGCTCTAGCTTCTCCTTGAAGGCAGCAGGTTCTGTGGATTTAAGAAGAGTGTTCAGGACAAAGAACACAGGGAAGAGTACCACTGGCTTAATCCAGCAGCTAGAATTTTCAATAAGAGTAAGAATGCAAACCTTTCACAAATAAGTTTGCACTGCATGTTACTGAACCAGCTACATTGGAGACTTTGCAGATGTATTTTCCAGAGTCTGTCGGTTTGACTGCATAAAGCTCCAAGTAACTTGCTAATGCTTCTGTCATAATGTAGCAGGCTCCTCCTGTCACCAGCTCAGTATCACCTTTAAACCATTTCACTGTCAGTGGTGTTGTGCCTTTAAAGGTGCCTTTGAAATGCACAGTTGTTGCAGGCAGTACATCTTGAGACTCTGGTTCTACAGTGAAGCTGGGTGGCTCTAGATTACATTGAAAGGAAAAAATTGTCAAGAGTAAGAGAGGGCTTGCATTTTGAGAAAGAAAAATATTATCACAAGATAAGCAAAATTCCAAGAAAAGTGAAACAAATTGCCAAACCTTTTATAAACAAAGTGCTACTGCTGTCTTTGCTACCAGCAGAGTTTGTGGCTCTGCAAATGTAGACCCCAGCGTCATTTGCATCTAGGTGTTTTATTTCCAAAGATGCTGAGCCTTCTGCAAAGTGTACTGTATACTTGGCACTTGAAGTGATCTCAGTGTCCTGCTTAAACCATGAGACAGTCATTGGAAGAGAGCCTGAAATTTTGCAGTCTAGGCGGCACGAGGTGCTAATGATGCTGTCAATATTCTTCAGTGGTTTAGTAAAGAAGGGAGGGAGAGTGCGATCTGTTGAGAGTGAAAAAAATGACAGAAATGAACACATGAGCAAAACAGGCATTCTGTTCTGCTTCTGGCTCTGTTGGGCACAGAGCAGAGCAACAGGGCTCTTTGCAAAGAGGCAGTACCGACCTAGCACAGTGAAGCTGGTAGTACAAGAGCTGACGCCCACATCATTGGATATCTCAAAGGTGTATTCACCACTGTCCTGCATTTCAGTAGCATAAAACTTGAGCTGCGCAATGTTATTTTTGAAGCTGATCCTATATTTTTTGCTGGCAGGTAGTGGTTTTCCATCTTTGAACCATTTGGTTTTCAGCTCTGGAGTGCCTGTGACAGTGTACTCCAAAATAGCTGGTTCCCCTGCAGTAACCTGGATCATTTCAGCTTTTTCAATTATTTTGGCGGGTTCTACAACAGAATTAAACAACTGGTGTTAAGGACAAAAGGAAATCACTTCTCCTCTCACGTGGGAGACTGCAGGGATCACAGCACTTCTCCACTGACCTTTCACTGATAGTTCACCAAAGCAGGACTGACTTCCTGCATCGTTCTCAGCCACACAGGTGTATTTGCCACCAGAGCTCAGCTGGACACCGGTAATTTGCAGTGTTGCTAGACCGTGATCAAATGTCACTCTCACATTTTTATCATCTTTAATAATATCTTTGCCCTTCATCCAGGTCACAGAAATAGGCTCTGACCCTTTCACCACAGCCTGTAATGTAACACTATCTCCAGCCAGAGCTGTCACATTTTCGATTTTCTTAACAAAAGACGGTGGTTCTAGTTCAAAGAAGAGAGACAAGAAAAAATACTCATCTACTATTTCATCATCACATAAAATCTGCTACTTAAAGACAGTTTTGTAAGACAGTATGTGCAGTACATGTCGCAATTCAGCAAAAGAGCAGGCATGCCGGAGAACCGCATTCTACAGCTGGGAGCTAACGGCCCTTTAATCTCATTGTTCTTCAAATTCACAGGTTTGATGCCAGACAAGACTCAAGATACACAAAGAATTTTAAGAGAAGAAGATATTCTCCTTCCCCAGTCTCCCCAGCCTCCCACAAATACAAAAAAAAGACATTTTATTAAATAAGAGGTTTTTACCAATCCCTTCAGTAAGTGGAGTTTTCTCTCTCCCACTGACCTTTCAAGATGTATGTGGCGCTGCACATGCACTTCCCAACTTCATTAGCTATCACACACTCGTATTCACCAACATCTGCACTATTAAATGAGGACACCTCCAAAGAAATAACAGCCTTCTGAGAGGTCAACCTGTATTTTTTACTACTGCGAATCTGCTTCTTGTCTTTGTACCAGCTAATCTCAAAGGGTCCAGTGCCAGCAACCTCACACTGAAGAATGGGGTTTGTTCCCTTCACTAGCTCTGCAGGTTCAAGTGTTCGGATGAAAGATGGAGGCTCTACAAAAGCAGTAAGAAAGAATTAGTCAACCATGCCAACAAAAGAAAAGAAGGAAGTTTTTTCTCAAGAATGTGACTGGCAGCAACAAGGACAGACCTTTGACAACCACTTCGGTGGTGCAGCTGTCACTTCCAACCTCGTTGACAGCTTCACATGAGTAGGTCCCAGTGTCATCAACTTTCATTTCCAAAATATCTAACACAGCCACAGAATTGACAAAGGACATCCTGTGTGTATTACTTTCATGGATTTCCTTATTGTTCTTGAACCAAGTAACCTGGATTTCAGGAGACCCTTTGATTTTACATTGAAGGCGTGCAGAGTCACCTGGGGTCAGTAAATAAGATGGATCGACCTTCTTCACAAAGGATGGTGGCTCTGAAAATGGGAAGAAAAGGGAAGAGAGGGGAAGAGATGGTAAAAAGGGGAAGAAGGGGAAGAGGAAAGGGGAAGGAAAGGGAAAGGGAAAAGGAAAAGGGAGAAAGGAAAGAAAGCTGAAATACAAAGCTTTGAAAGATTGCTTCCCAGAGCAAGAACAAAATACAACTTCACAGGAGATCAGCATAATCTTCGCTCAGCTGCAGCTTCTGTGGTTTTGCTTGCCCTCTTTGTCCATCTCTCCCTTGCATGCAGGTGCAATTCTTGATTTTCTCTGGTGAAAGAAATACTGAAGTAACACACAGTGCACTGTCAGCTAGCATGGGAAAAGACTTTAAGGGGAATGGACCAGATGGCAGATCTGAGAAGTCACAGTGTGATTTCAGCCCAAAGAAGTCTTTTGCCTGTGAAAGAAGAAATGGGGAACCCAAGAAGATGAAAGGTAAAGGGGGCATAGAGACATCTTACCTCTGACTGTGACGCTGGCAGAAGAGGAGCTGCTTCCTGCCTCATTTGAAGCAGTGCACACATAGTGGCCTGAATCCTTGACCTTAGCCAGAGGAATCTCAAGCGAGGCTATTTTGTCTTCAAAGTAAATCTTGTAATCTTTTCCTGGAGGGATTTTGTTTCCATCCTTTGTCCACCCTACAGTTACTTTCCTGTCTTCATCTACCTGACATTCAAGGTGTATTTTTTTGTTAACTGCTGACTGTACTGACTGCAAATCTTTAATGAAGTGGGGCTTGTCTATAATGACCATTTCAGTCTGGCAAATATCGGCCCCAAACTTGTTGGAAGCTTTGCAAGTGTAAACCCCTCTGTCACTAGTGGTAAGAGGGGAAATTTCTAAAACATGTTTATTTTCCACTTTGGAGATCTTATGGTGGTCTGAAGGTGAAATAGTTGTTCCATCTTTCTGCCAGGTGATGTCGATGACTGGAGTGCCCGAAACAGTACACAGGAACTTGGCACTTTTGCCAACAAAAGTAGTGATAGATTCAGGTCTGGTAAGAAACGTTGGTGGAAATGCCTCTGCAAAACAAAGGGGTTCAATGTTATCAAGAGGTGAGGAACAGCCACATTTGCCAGGGACAGAGAGCAAGAGAGGCCAGCTTGTCACTGGACACTCTTAAGCAAAAGAGAACAGCAGTGAAGAAGATAAGAGGTGTTAAAGATGCTAAATTTTGGCTTTTAGTTTTGTACTTCTTCAGTCTATGTACTGCTCCAGAGCTTGAAGGCATTTTGAATCTCTGGAGCAATGTATGAACTAAAGGAAAATAAACCAGAAGCCAGAACTTCCTTCCCCAGGACTGACATGTTTGCGCACTGTTCTCTCAAGATGTGCAAGTTTGCATGCATTTCACTGTTCATGCATTTTTTTTTCCTAGTCTCTAGCACCTAGCACTTAGAAAAGACCACATAAGTACTCCTCCCACAAAGAGAAAAGTCAGAGTAAAAAAAGTAATCGTAAAAAAAAACACCTAAAAGATGGTGGTTGTTTGTTTTTTCTTTTAGGGAAAAAACCCCACCGTATAGCTCTCAATAGACAAAAAGTTTGCAAATTGAAACCCTTTAAATCTTCTTTTGTTTTTTTAAGAAGATCTATTTCCCTAGTCACAGAGTTCTCCTTTGGCCACGGCACAAAGATGTTCAGGTATGCAAAGCTGCATAACCTGCATTGCAAGTATAGTTGCAGGATAAATTTAGGGTGCTAGGATAATTGCACAGTGACTGTTACACCAAGAAATCAGATTTTGAAGTGTTTCTTGTTGTTTGGAAGTTAAAAGAACCTTCTTCAAGAACGTATTCACAAAGCAATCCCATGCTGTTTCTTCCTGCTTTCTTTCCCCTTCTTTCTTTCCCTCTGAAACTTTTCACGCTGATTCCCTTTCCTTCATACAGAAAGCACCTAAAAGCAGCATTCACAAAAGTTATCATTTTTCTATGCTTGTGCCTGCCAAAATTAGGTATGGATTATGTATTATAATGCCAACCAAGAGCCCTACCATAAATATGGGCAAGTATAGCAGTGAAAGCATTACAATACACCAACATATTTTATGGAAAAGGAGAAGTGCTTGAAGATCTGTACTTACCAGTTACTGTTAAAACAGCTGTAGAGCTTACACTGCCATGCTGGTTGGAAGCCTTACAGCTATATTCTCCACAGTCAACAACTTGAGGCCTCGGGATCTCCAGTGTGGAGAGGTAGTTGGAGGTGCGAATGGAGTATTTGTCCCCATCATATATCTCTCGCCCGGCTTTGTACCACTGGAACTTGACATTGGGAGCCATCTCTACCTCACAGGTAAACTTGGCCACATGATTTACAGCCACTTCCAGGGGTTCAAGCCTTCTCCTCAGGATCGGTGCAACTGAAATTAGAAGCAGAGAGTAACTCAAAACCCTGCCTGCTGACATTATGAAATTAAGTGATTGGCTGACTGAAAAAAAAAAAAGAAAAGGTGACATACTTGCAATTCAAATAAAGTGACTGTAAAAGTAAAAAAATATCTGTAAGGAATGAAAGCAGTACCAGACTCAGTGGACAGACAGTCTTACAGTGCATAATGACATTAGGAAACAGTGGTGATACTGGAAAAACAAAGTGAAATAGCAATGCACAATAAAAATAGGATATAAACTTATAGTAAACTATCCTGGAGTTGTGAGAAATTATGGTGTGAATGAGAAATTGTGGTGAATCTGTGCAATGACTCTAAGGAGTGAGAGAGGGTGCAGCAGGAGCAAAATGGGAAGAGCAAGTCCACTTCTCAGGAAACAATAGGAGAAATGGTCGGGATTGAGATACAGCTTTGTCCTGACCATGCTAGTGCAATGAAACAATGAAGTTCTTGACCAAAGACTGGGGTAATGGAAGTGAGAGGCCTCACAATGTGGTAAATGGAGACCATCAATCCAGAGAGAAAGGAGGCCCTCTGATTAGTGGCGTGATGGTATTAATATTGTATCTCTATTCAAAGATACATATAGTACAGGAGGTTCGTTAGTAGAGCAGTGCATTAAAAAGATTACTTTATCCCCATAATCCAACCTCTTTTAACAACTGTGAGTTTTGCTGCTGTTGCTCTTTTTCCACCTTGATTCAGCGCCTCACAGGTGTATTCTCCTTGGTGAATCTCCCCACACACTTTGCTTATTACTAGTGTGTACGTGTCCTGATCTTGCAAACACTTGAATTTGTTGTCTGAAGAGACCAGTTTACCCTCAAAGTACCAGTTCACCTCTCTGACATTTGTTATGACAGACACCAGCCTGACACTCTCCTCTTCCTCCACAACAGTGTCAAACAGTTTGCTGTGTATGATGGGATAACTTTCTTCGCCCAGCTCATCCTCTAGCTTTCCAGCTCTAGTTTCCAGACCCTCTCTGCTCTCTTCCTCACACTTTTCTTTCCTTTTCTCCTTTCTTTTCAGTATTTCTGTGGGTGTCTCAGTAAGATCTGCAGAGGCTACATCAGCAGTGGCTTCAGCTGCACCCACATCCTTGATGTGACCATGGTCAGTCACAGTGTTGATTACTTGTGCAAGCAAAGTTTGCTCCAGTGGTATTTCTGCCTCCATAGTCCTCTCAGCCTGATGGGGCTCCAGCTCCAACATTTCATCACAGGATTTTCCTGAGACAAGTGGACTGGCATAGAATGGCAGTGCTTCAGATTTTTCACCAGTCAGGAGATATTTATCTTCACAAAGGAGGGAATAGAAAGCCTCCTTCAAGACTGTTTTCTGGTCAGCTGTCTGAATGCTGACTTCTCCCAAGGACACTTGGATTTCTATGGGACTGCATCCTTCTGTTGTCACAACATAGGTACACAAGGTGTGTGTATTCTCCTTGGTGATGTTTATTGCCTGTACTTCAACATTTTCCTTATCAGCCAACCATTCTGAAAATGAGAGGTTTTTCTCACTTACCACTGCAGCTTTCAGTGCATTTCTGATTTGAGACTTTATGTCTAAGTTGCAGCTCTTGGGAACAAGAGCAGTGAGCTCACTGTCTTTGTTGAGGACTTGGCTTGGCTGGAGCTGGTGAGAGGACATTGTTTCATGAGATTGTCTCTCTGCCATCTGCCACTGCTTAAGTGGCTTGAAAAGATCAACATGTTCCTCCTCCATGGACTGGTTTTCTTCCAGAAGCAAGGGAAATCTCACAGCCTTGTGTATTCTTGCAGCAAAATCTTCCTTTGCTGTTTCCAGGAAAAAAATGTTCTCCAGAGGGACAGCTTGGCCCCCAGTGAAGGCCAATTCAGAGAGAAATCTGGGTTCAGCCGTCAGCTCACCTTGTGCTCTCTGAAAGCTCTCAAGGATCTGGATTTGGTCACCATCCGTGGCACAGCTCTCAGTGGTGCTTGACACCTGTAGAAGGGTTTGGGAAGCCTCTGTCTTCAGAGCAGCCAGTTGCTCTGCTGCCTTGGGGATGATTTTCTCTTTGGGCATGAGTATCTGTGCAGCTACAGTCCCAAGGCAGCCCGGCAGTCGTGTCTCCATCACTGCTGTGGGCACCACGCCCTGGGGGCCAGCAGGGAGGGTTTGCAGAGGCTCTGCCAGAAGCCTGCTGCTCTCTTGTGTTGTGGCCACCTGGGTGAGCATCTCTTCAACACTCTGCACTGCCAGACAGGTTGCTGGCAGACCAGGCAAGATGTCCTCCCTGGGCAGCATGTACACTGCCTGGCTCATCTGGAGCTGAAGAAGGGTTGAACGCTCCCTCATGGGCTGAAGACTGAGTGCTCCTTCCATTGCAGGAAACTCACCAGCCTCCTCATAGAAAATGGGGCTTTGGTCCTCTGCCCCTGCAGAGTGCTGCAAGGCTGGGCTCTGCCTGCACACAGCATGCTCCTCGGGCAGCACAAGGAGCTCAGCAGAGCATGTGGCCTCGCCCAGGGCACTCATGGCCCTGCACGTGTAGAGCCCAGAGTCCTCCTCCATGCAGTCCCACACCGTCAGAGAGCCCGAGCCGCCAGGGTGGTGAGCAATGGAATGACGCGCATCAGAGAAGAGCTGCTCGCTCCCCTTGAACCACAGCACATCGGGGCATGGCTTCCCCACCACTGTGTACTCAAAGACTGCCGTGAAGCCCGGAGCACACTGCACACTGTCCGGCTCCCTGGCAAAGCAAGGGAATCCTGGCTTCCTTTGGCGCACATGGAGCTGGGCGCTGCAGGCGGTCTCACCGTGCACATTGCTGGCCACGCATGTGTACTCACCCTCATCCTGCACACCTGCATATGGGAGGATGAGGCTGTGCTCACTGCCAGCAAATACTAACTTACAGTCCATGGATGGGGTTAGCTTCATACTGTTGAAAAACCACTGGATTTTGGGTGTGGGGCTGCCAGTAACAGTAACAGAGAGCCTAGCTATATCTCCCTGCCAGACTTCAACATTTGAGACTTGTTTGAGGAAAACAGGGGCTTTGCCCCCTTCCTCCATTTTCATCTTTGCTTTGCTGAAATAAACTGGTTTTCCAGGCTCAAATTCAAGTGTTTTCTCTCTATCAGGCAACTGAAGGCTGCTGCTGTAGCCTTCATTTCTTCCTTCCTCAGAAGAGGGAATAAGAGACCTAGCCATGTCTGTATGGAAAAAAATTATTTGGTTTTACTAGAATATTTATGAGAATACTCATAATAGCAATACACAGTGTTAGGGCAACTACTTTTCTATAGCTGGAGGCTTTCTCAATACTATACAGCAGCTAGCAATGAACAGGTCTGTGTTGTCCCCTTGCTGTCACACCTGCCAAAATGAGTAAGACATGCTGTGTTGTCAGGTTACTTAAGAATTTCCTATCCTGATCGGGATGGCTGTGTCTTTAAACCTGACATCACAGTATGGGTTAGGAATATCCCTCCAGGGTGCACTGTGCAAGTAACAATCAAACAACATTGATGCATTTCACAGATATAATTAAAGTGTTATGTGTCATACATATTTGTATGTACACCTATGCAACAAGTACAGTGGAATAGTGCTGAGATCCTGATTGAATTCAAAACACCAACAAAAAAAGCAAAATGCCACAATTAGGATTTAAAAAAAACCCCAAACCCACCAACAAACCCACAATATTTTCAGCACAGTAACCTTTCTTCTGATGCATAGTTCATGTCTTTAAACTCTATCTTTTGTCTAGCACACCAAAAGATTACCTCTACCTTACCAGCTTTGTCCTAGTTTTGTCATTAGACTCTTAAGTTTACAGCATAATTATTATGAACATCACAGATCTAAACCCTTGATTTAATATAATTGATTTAGATCTCTGCTTTTGAACTACTCCCTGCCAAGATGTGCCATATTAAAACTCCCACAACATCAGATAAAAAGAGAACAAAACACTTCTGTGATTATTCTTTTTCTTGCCTTTGTGAAATTATAGATATATGCGTTGGACCAATAGTAGCTTAAAAATGAGAGGAAGCAGAGATCAAGAACATGTAATTCTCTGCAGATATTTGACAATAAAAACATCAGTGAAATCTGGAACTTCCAGGCATGGAACAATTCATGGAAAAGCATGATGCAAGGAAAACCATTGGAAATCAAATACTGTTGTCCTCACTGAGTCAAGTTTGCTCAGTCAAGACCCACAGTATTTGATGCTGGAAAGATATAAGAGTTTAAAAAAAAGAATAAAAGTGTGAATGGATTAATGTCTCTAGGCACTGTAATGGTGAACCTTGATAAGCTTCTCAATTACAGTGCCTTCAATTTTAAAACTTATTGAGAGATAAGAATTTTTGCTGCACTCCAACAACAAATATATAAAAAAAAATAAACTCTGTCACCCAATTCTTTCTCATTGGTTTAGTAATTATTAGTCTTGCCACAAATGCCATAATATAAATGACATAGCACAGTGCATGCAATGATTAACCACAGAGAAGAGATACTTAAGTAAAAAGAAAAAGATTACAGCAGTCCTTCAGCATTACTTACCAACCTTGTTAAAACAGTAATAAATTGTGCAAGTAAAATTGAGAATGAGTGGCAGAATTGGGCCAATAAAATATAAAAATAAAAAATATAAAAATTGCAGAGTGAAACTCATGCTAACACAGGAGAATGCTTTATACAAAGGAGTGTGGCAAAAATTAATGCACTTTTATGTGCTCCTGGATATTTATGAGACAATAGCTATACAGATACTTCTTCACATTTTAGATATGTTTGTAAAATGAATAAAGTACAAGAAGTGATGGACTTAAATAATTTCATATTTATTTCACAAATTAATCATATAGGTTAACATTCAATACACATTGATGACAAACAGACATAATGCTTTTTGTAAGATAACTTGTTTTGTAGAAATGAAGACAACATTAAATCCGAAAATAAAATTGTGAGCTTTTTGATTCCTATGAAAACACAAAATTTTGAAAAGAGATAGTCAAGCTATACCAGTTGTCCCAGACTAAATGCATTCAAACCTAGGATTACTCCAGATTTAATAATTGTAGCTTAGGTGAACCAGGTGCTCCTGGCTAATGTACGAAACTTAAACCAAGACTTATAAATTTACATAAACCACAAACACCACTACACAGGTAGAGATAAAGATGCTTGGCCATATATTTCAGATGTGAACATGAACTTGGACCTGTGTTTGGCATTTGCTGCTATTGCTCTTTTTCCACCTTGATTCAGCGCCTCACAGGTGTACCCTCCTTGGTGAATCTCCCCACTTTGCTTATTACTAGTGTTTACTGATCTTGCAAACACTTGAATCTGTTGCCTGAAGAGATCAGTTTACCCTCAAAGTACCAGTTCACCTCTCTGACATTTGTTATGACAGACACCAGCCTGACACTCTCCTCTTCCTCCACAACAGTGTCAAACAGTTTGCTGTGTATGATGGGATAACATTCAATATACAAAACCAAGTTATGGGCCTCTTTCTGCTAAAAATATTCAGATTTACATGCAAAATAAACACACGTCACAATTGCGCAGGACCTAATCAAAGGGCCTCTGACCTCTGACTTTGGAACTAAAAGACGCCTCGTCACAGCTGACATAGAACATCAGACAATTCATGCCAACTTCCCTAAGGACTTCTGCTGTCTAATAAATCAGTTAGTGCTACACATCTACACAAGGAATGGATTAAGGACATATCATGGAGTAATTCTTTCCCAGCACAACATTGGGTCAGACAGTCATGTTTCTCTTTCCTACCACCATTACCTATGAGAAAGCACAATTAGCTCTGCCTTTTAACATACAAATCTTAAATATTTATCAAGGGGTTATGACTGAGAAGAATCTGAAGTGACACATTTGCATTAGCCTAAACACTTCAGTCATTTTGCCTGGGTGCTGGGTCATTAGAATTTGCCACTCCTGACTTTGAGTTTATATCAGGCAACAGGATTGGGCAAGGTGAATCTTTTGATCAAAAATTACTGTCCCAGGTGAATGATGGGATAGTCTTAGAAAATAATTGATTTTTTGAAGCATGCTGGTCTCACTGTGAGGACACATCAAACTCAGAAATAAGAAATTGTATGAACATAACCGAACATACTATAGGAATTGTTTTTATGCTTAAAATCACGACTCTGCTTAAAGCTGTTTGCAAGGCAACTGACATCAATTTTTAAATAACTGGAAGAGCCTCATTAACAGGTAAACAAAGTAAAACTAATTTTTGCTTAGGGATCTTGAACTCAAGATCTCACCTTGACATATAGGTGACTGGAAAGCTGATACGTGCATTAGAGAGTTATTTAGTTTCTGAGAAACTTTAATTAATAACTTTCCTCCATTTAACAGATTTTTAAAATCAATTTACCATTGTTTATGCAAGATATATTTAATTCTGATTTAATTATGTCAGCTACTGCTGGTTCCTCCTAAATATTAGCATTACTTTAAATATAAAAATATATATTCACATTGAGAACATTAATGTAAAAATCTCCTGTGCTGAGAAAATGCCACAGATAACAAATGAATATATTCTACTTATTTCTGGTCATCTCGACACATAGCATACTGTTCTTAATTTAAAAAAGAAAGAAAGAAAGAAAGAAAGAAAGAAAGAAAGAAAGAAAGAAGGAATATGTAGAGATGTAGTTCTAATGTGAAACTGCATAAAATGCAGTTTTATGTACTCCAATGAGAGTACTGCATAAAAATATCTTACTTTTTTACTACTATGCATTTTTTACAAATGACACTGGAATACAGGGACAACCAAAATTATTTTAATGAATTTACAGCAACATAACTGGTTTGTTATTATTATGCTCCCTCTCTCCTTTCCCTTTAACTCCTAAAAATACAGTACAAAATATGCTTTCATGTTTATTACTTGGTAATAGAGAAGAAAATCCTGTCCAGTCTCTACTAATGCAAAATTTTCATTTTTCTTACCATTGCTCTGCTTTTCTTTACAACAGCATAATGTCATTGACTTAAAAAAGGCATTTAATTCCATGAGTCAGTAGAATGAGGCCCATAGATATAAGAATTTTGCAGTGATAGAAACTGTAAACAGGATTTGAATCCTGTTCTGACACAACATTGTGAGAAGGGGGAATACCAATTTAAGGAGTTCTTTAACAGAACTATACCCACACTAAACAGCAAGCATAAGTTAGTGTTCCATACCTCTAGGTTACAAGAAAAAGGTGGTGTCTACATTTTCAGGTGATTTCTAGCCGACAGAAAACAATAGTGATTGCACTGTTACAGACACACAGGTATATGTACATTATACAAAAAAATAAGTCCTACGCAAATGAGTGTCAATTAAAATATCTTTACGAGAATGAGCAAGGAGAGTAGAAGGAGCCTGAAATATCCCTCAGTGCAGAAAGTGTGCACAAAATTTATGCATGGATTAAATCTCACTTAAATTCCCCAAAGAAGGCAAATCTAAGTGAAACACAAATATGCCCACAGAGTGGTTTTCATCCTTACAGAGATGAAAACAATGCCCCTAAAATGAGTGCTGCATTTTTACCTGCAGTGAACAACATCATAAAACCACTTAGTATTTCAAGACAGACTCTGAAATAAATTACGGACATTTAGTATAATGTTAACACAGCATAAGTCTCAGCAGTTCCTGCCCTGTTAGTAGCTATACATTTGTACTGCCCACTGTCACTTTGCACCAGGTTTTCAATAGTAAGACTGTGCAAGCCGTTCTGCTCTTCCTGTGCACAGTACCTATCCCCTTCCAACAACACCCCATCCTTGTACCAGCAGACGCTTGGAGAGGGGGAACCAGTCACAAGACACTGGAAGCACACTGAGGCACCTACAAATGTACTGTAGTCAGAAATGAGCCTCACAAATCTGGGAGGAGCTTCTGTGACCTGGAACTCAAAGCTGCAGCTCTCCGAGTCCTCTGCCCTAAACTCAACCCGCTCCTCTTTGGATGGCTCTGCAAACACATCAAAACTAATGCTGACATGCTTCTCCCCTTCCACTTCCTGCTCTTGTTGAGTCACTGCAAGCAGTCGGATCGCTTTTTCTGAGTCATCTCTGTGTGGCTCAAACTCAAATTCCAGCTCTATTTCTGACTGGTCACCTGGGCTTACAGTCTTACTCAAAAGTAAGTCACACTTCTGGGACCTGTGTGGTTCACAGCCTGTGGCTATCTCACTGCTCACTGCATTTGCTTCTTGCTGAGCTATGACCACAAGGGAGCCTTTGCACATTGCTTCTCCCAGCCTATTCATTGCCTGACAGTGATACCAGCCACTATCAGAAGGTCCTGCAGTTTGGACCTTCAGGCTGTGAAGTCCCTCCTTCTGACTCACAACATACTTCCGTGTGCCAGGTGTCACACGGGTGTCACCTTTGAACCACTGAACTGCTGGGACAGGAGTACCCGTTACAACACACTCAAAAACTGCATCCAAGCCTTCTGTCACCTTGATATCTGTAATGGGCACGGCGAAGCGTGGTGGCATCTCAGTTACTTGGAAATCAATTTTTACATCCTCATTCTCCCCTGGGGACAAGCCTGCAGCTTGTTCTAACAAGGCAAGTGGAAGTACATCTAGGGAAACCACCATGCTCTTCTTGTCTGGGCTAAACTCAGGACTGGTTATGATTTTGACCTGCTTCTCAAACTCTTTCACTTCATTTTCATCCAGCTCCACTTCCAGGAGGATTTCCTGTGGTGAAGGGGACCTTGAAGATGTGTTTTGCTCCATGTCGAAGTGTATAACATGCTGGTGGGTGACAGGGGGTGGCAGTGCCAGTGACCGTCCATCTTCAGGCAAAACTTCCACCTCTGCAACACTTTTAGCTTCCCCAACAATGTTAACTGCATGGCACAGATACTGTCCTTCATCAGCTTTCTGGACATTAGTGATTTCCAGAACATATATGTCTCCATCCTTCTCTATTCGCACTCTCTCATCCAGCTCCAACAGAGACTTATTATGATACCACTTCACTCCTGGCTTGGGCACGCCCACCACCTCAGCCACAAATGTCAGTGTGCTGCCCTCATACAACCTCCTCCTGCTCAACGCCTTGAGGAATGCAGGTGGCATGTCCCTGCCTGATGGCTCCAGGGCTTCACAGGGGGTCATAAACCCGTTTGTCTGGGGCTGGTCTGGAGGTTGATGCCTCCTCTCACAGAGCGGGAGCACGGTCAGGGCATCCCTATACTCCCCAGTGGGTGTCCGGTAGCGTTCTGGCGGCGTGCTGTCCCCTGATGCAGAGCAGGGTCCCTCAAAGGGCATGAAATATTGCTCTGAGGGTGTGTTGCATTTTGAACTCTCGGAGGGTGTGGAGTAGTGCTCAGGGGCCATGCTGTACACCGAGCCCTCGGACGGCGTGGAGTAGCGCTCAGGTGGCGTGCTGTACCCTGAGCCCTCAGACGGTGTGGAGTAGCGCTCGGGTGTGCTGAGAGGCGTGTGGTAGGATGCTGATGAAGCAGTTTCGAAGATTTCCACAGAGGAGGGAGGTGTGTAGAAGCGGTCTGAATCAGGTGACTCCTCTCTGCTCCCACTCTCCAGCTCTATAGACATTTCCGACTCAGGAGAGAAGGGTCGGGCAAGTTCCTGATGGTTGTTGTAATAATCATAAACCATGCTGAAGGTAACCTCCTCCACTTCCAGTGAAGTGATAGTTTCTTGCTGCTCCTTCTGAACCGTGCCTTTGAGATTTGGAGTTTCATATATCCCAGTGGATCTTAAATAATTGGCCAGGGACAAATCAGGCTCCAGCTCTGAGATTTGAACAGCACTGGGCTCTGGACCTGCAGAAGTATCCTCCCACATTTCTTCTCCATCCAGGCTGTTCTCAGAGGCTTCCTCAGTGGGAGTCTTCTTCTTGTCCCAAGACTCCTTCCTTTGCTCCTCCTGTGCCACAGAATCACCCATTACTAACCCAAGTATGAGTTTCCCAAAATAGAAGCCCTTGGATGTGTTTGGTTCCTGTTGGATGTCTCCAAGCATCTCCTCAGGGGAATCTGTGCTTTCTATCTCACAGGTGAAGCTGCTCATTCCTTGCTCAAAGACTTTTTCTATCCCAGAACCACTGTCTTCCTCAGCCTGATGCCCAGCCTGGGGTTTCTTTTCACGTGCAGCTTTTTTCAAGTCCATAATGAAGCTGTCACTCTGAGAGTCTGCGGTCTCCAGTCGTTCCCCACTCTCCCACACATGTGTTTCCTGAACTCCTCTTTGGAAACCTGCTGTGGGCTCCACCAGAAATTCATTAATTTTTTCCTGAAGTAAGTCCTCTCCAGAGACACTCACCTCTGACTCCTGCATTTCTTCAGCAGAATGTCCCTCTTCAGCAGATATCATGATGCTGCCAAGATCCCCATTAGGAGTTTGCAAATCAGCCGTTGTGATTTCTCTTGGCTGTTCCTCTTCCCAGGCATCACCTTCCTCCTGCTGCATCCTGTAGCTCTGACGCAGCTCCTCACTCAGAGACATCTCTTCCTCAGGCACATTATGTTGGTGCACAGGGGAGATGAGCCCAGTGACTCTTACCTGCACACTTTCCAGTGCTGTGGGGGTTTGTGCCTGTTCTCTGTACACAGCCTTTGCAGCTGGGAAAGGCTCCACAAACTTCTTCAGATCAAATGTGATCTCGGTCTCAGTCTCAGATGGCAACAGCTGGTCTCTGAAATGCACTTCCTCCAGATGAACTTCAGCTTCTTCTGTAAAAACCTGACCTGAGTTTTCTATGCTAGGAGGAGTGGGGATTAGATCCAAAGAAGGGCTGCACGCATCAGACTCCATTTCTTGCTGCATTTGCCTGTCACTGTGCATTTCCCAGTGTGTGGCATCACCATCATCAATCAGTTCCTCTTTACAAAGATTATCATCAGCTTTAATGTCCTGTTCAATATCAACTGATCTCTCCTGCTCCTTGTCCTGTTCTTCCTGCTGCTTGCCTATATAGAATTCATAAAAGCCAAACTCCTCCTTTGTGGGGGTGCTTGCAATGTAGTCCTGCAGGTGGGGCACACTTGGCTCTTCCACAAGAGGCACATTAGGAGTCATTGCCTCCCAGGCAGGGGCATCACACTCTGTGCAGACATCACTTCCCTCTTGCTCCACAGGTGATATAGGAATGAAGAATTGTGAATTCTTACACTCCCCTGCCAGAGCAGACTGCTCAAAGGCATGTGTTTGCTCTTGCACTTGCATAAATGACAAATCCTTACCCTCTCTTGCCAGAGCAGACTGCTCAAAGGCATGTGTTTGCCCTTGCACTTCCATAAATGATGAATCCTTACACTCCTCTGCCAGGGCAGACTGCTCAGGGGCATGTATTTGCCCTTGCACTTCCATAAATGATAAATCCTTGCACTCCTCTGCCAGGGAAGACTGCTCAGGGGCATGTATTTGCCCTTGCACTTCCATAAATGATGAATCCTTACACTCCCCTGCCAGGGCAGACTGCTCAGGGGCATGTATTTGCCCTTGCACTTCCATAAATGATGACTTCAAGATGTCCCAGGACAGACTATCTGTATGTGGTAGCACCTTGCCTCCTTCAGGCTCCAGCTCCTCAGAAAAATGACCTGAGTCTTTGGCCACCAGTTCACATCCTTCCCTGGATATGGTAGGGTGCAATTCAGTGGTATCAATTCCAAGGCTGTGTTCCTCAGAGACAGCTTTTCCCCTGTGCTGCCTCATCTCAGAAATACCATCTGTATAACTCACCCTTTCTTTGGTACTGCCCACTTCTTGTCTTGCATAAACTTCTGTGATAGCCAGCACTGTTGTTTCCTCCATCTCACTTTCCCTGAAGTGAGGAGTTTCCTCACACTCTTCCAGCTGCTCACCAGGAGGTGGAGACAACCTCAGGGACCATGGTAGGTGGGCTTCCTCCTCCTTGGGGCATGCGGTTTGTGCCTCTTCATCCTTCCCAAGCATGCTGAGGCCTTGGAGGTGCAGAACATGGTCCATGGCAGGCAGTTCCTCAGTGCCTCCATCCTTGCTATACAGCTTGGGTGCACTGGGCTGCACTGTCAGCTCAGAGGCAGTCTGTGCTGTTCCAGCCACGTTTGTGGCCACACAACAATATCTCCCAGCATCCGTGACAGAGACTTCTTGAAGGTGTAAGCAGCATATGCCATTCTTGCCTTCTTCAAACCTCAGCCTCTCACTGGCAGAGAGGCTCTGGCCATTCAAGGACCAGGTCACAGCTGGTGGGGGCTGCCCAGACACAGCACACTCTAACACCACTTCGTCTCCTTCATGGCAATGAATATGTGCTGGGGCTTCTGTCACAATTTGGGGTGGTTCATTTCCCATATCAAATGAGAACTTAAATTTGTGCTTTATGGTGGAAGCAGCCTGCTCTAGAGAGAGTCGTGGGGTCTCCCTCATCTCTGTGTCTTGCTCTGGTGTTGGAGTGGGGGCAGTGATTTTGATTTCCACAGGCAACGACAGCAAGTCTGAGTCTGGAACTGCACTTGGCAGTCCCTTCTCTGCTGCAAAGGCCAGACCAACTTCTTCCTCCTCCTCCCTCACTTTCTCCTCTTCCTTCTTCTCTTTCTTCCTTTCTTCTTCCTTCACCTTCTCCTTCTCTTTCTTCTCCTCCACTTTCATCTCCTCCTTTTCCTTCCTTGTGTACTTATAGACTGGCATTCGCTGCCTCACATGGAGTGCAGCTGAGGTGCTGACTGTGCCCAGTGGGTTGAAGATCACACAGGTGACAGTGCCACCATGCTGTGGAAGCACAGATGGGAAGGTCAGTGTGGAGCAGCACTCCGTGGTGTGAACAGCAGTGCCCTGGATGCGCCCCACGGGCTTGTCATTGTTGTACCAAGTGACGGTGGGCTGTGGGCGGCCATGGAAGAGGCATGAGAAAGTGCATCTTTGTCCCTCAACAGTTTCCTGGGGCTTGACCTCCTGTACAAAGAGGGGTGGGCAGGGCTCCAGGAGCCCACCTTGCACCTGCCATCTCTCCCCCATGGCCTTGGGTCTGGAACATTGCTTCACTACCTGCACTCTGAGGGGCCTAGAGCCAAACATTGTGGCAGCCACCTTAGGTGGGCTGGGCTTCCCAGGAGGGCCCTCCTGGGGCATGGACATGAGGGATTCCTGCTTCTTTTTCAGTGCTGCCCTCTTTGCTTCCCGCAGCTTCTGCAGCTTCCAAAGGATCTCCTCGTCCAGAAGCTCCTCAGCATCAGGCACTGTGCGCCTGTGCTCCCTACTGTGTGCCAGCCCTGGGCGGTGAGGCCCTGCCAGTGGCAGGCTCTGAAAACGGATGGTTCGTACCATGCCCCGGGCTGGTGAGAGGTCCCCAGGCTCAGCCTCCTGCCCCTTGTCAAAGGGTGAGCCAGTGCAGCGGAGCACCACCCGCAGCCGGTCCTCCCGCCGCTGTTGCAGCAGGCACTCCCAGCTCTGCCGCTTCCACTCTGCTTTCCTGGCGAGACCCAAGCCCCGCTGCTCCCCTCTGTGTGCCACCAGCAGCGAGGCAGTGGACTCAGCTGAGCCCTCACTGTTAATGGCAAATACCCTGTAGCTGCCAGCGTCGTACTCCCGCACATCCTGCAGCTCCAGGCTGGCACAGTGGGTGTGCTCCGTGCTCTCGGTGCGAATCACCTTGCGGCAGTCCTGGAGGACGGGCCGGTTGTTGTGAAACCAGGCCATGTGTGGTGCCGGGCATGCCACCAGCTTGCACTGGAAGAATGCAGGGTCCCCCTCCACGACAGACCTACACTTCAGGCCCTGTGTGAAGATGGGTTTACGGTTCTGGGGGCAAGCCAGCACCGCCATTGTGCCACGTCCCTTGAAGTCCACCATGCTGCACTGCTCTGCAAGAGAAGGAGACTGGGTTACTGCATGTCACGCTCTGCCTACCATCTGGTTGTAAAAAAGTAGCAATATATTGAAATAAAAAAAATGGGCATGCAACAGATTTCATCACACACCCAGGAAAAAAAAGTAATTCACTCACCATATTTGTTCGAATAAACGCAACGCCTTGCTCTGTTTTAAAGATTGACACGAAAATCGTTCGTTGTCTGTTCTTTCTTCAGACTGTGGAAATTTCTTCTTGAACAAGCAAAAAAAGAATTTCAAAATAACATGTTCTTCTGCGTGTATGTTTTTGTTGCCTGGAAAAGCTGTGTGTCTTTGGGTGGCAAAGAAGAAAATCTTACCTGACTTGCAGACAGTAGAATAAACGCCCTTTCTGACCCTTCTGTTTGTAGGTATGTTCAAACAATTGAAAAAAATATTTTGAAATATATTTTTTTAAAAAGTAAGTAACATGAAATGAGAAGGCGTTTATTCGAACTAATACAGCCACTAACTTCACAGTGTTATGCACAGGGGAAAAAAGCAAGCAACATGAACCACGTATGCTATCTGCAAGCCAGGGTAAGAGATGTATAATGATGAATTAATGTATGTGAAAAAAAGTGCAAGGAATCAATGGGAATGTGTAGCTTTCACATAACCTAAACAACAAATACTATCTAGTATACTTCATCTATCCATTCAACAGTGTCCATTGAACTGATTAATGTTAGGCTTCTAACTTGTTTAAAAGTAATACAATTAAGATTTGTATAACTTCCTTCTGAAGTAAACTATTCCATGCATTCAAAAGGAAATTGAACAAGTAAGAGCTCTGTGAACAGCTGCAAAGCATGAAGTAAAAGGTCAAAATATGGCTGCACAATTATAAATTTGAAGTTTTAAACATATTTTAAAACTTGAATAACCTTATGCAGGTAACCCTTTGCATATCAAAACAAACATGCAACATGTTCCAATATGCTTTAAAGTGGGTCTTTCCCCATCAGACACTTCATGGAAGCCAATAAAAGCTTTTCACAACATTACTAATTACTGGTACTAATTATTCTCATTGGTGATTGTACCTTTCACTTCCATTTCAACATCTTCCTCTAGCTTCTCATGAACAATTTTTTCAGGAGCTAGAATAAAAAAGATTAAGATTTTTGAGCTATAGTTGCTAAATGTGCCAATCAACACTTTATACAGTAAAACCACCCAATCTATTTTGCAAAAACACATAGATTCACATGTACATACACACACATAAATGCATGCCAAACAATTCAAACACCTGATAAATTTTGAGAAAAGAGTAATCAAATATTTTCAAACTTCTTTGCAATATACATTTTTCTATAAGATTTGCTTTCTTTTCGCAGGGTGGGGGAAAGTTTCTAAAACATGCCTTTATCATGCCGTAAATCCCTGAAGGAAACATTCAACAATCCACAGACTAATGAGATACTTCTCGTTCTTTATCATCTCCTAGGGAATGAATGAACTGGAATGCAATGATAATGCTATGCATGAGGAATTGATACTTGGAAGGAACATGCAGTTGCCAACCTGTCACTTTCAGATGGGTGCTGCACTCGGCTTGTCCTGCAGGGTTAACTATTCTGCACTTGTATATACCCTTGTGGTTCTGACCAACTTTTAATAATCTTAAACTGCACAGTGGCCCATCATGTTTTATGGAACACAGTGCAGACTCCTCAACTATTAGCTGATTGCACAGCCAGACTACGCAAGGTGTAGGCACACCTTTCATTATGCAAAAGAGAAACACATCATCTCCTTCTTTTACACTGGTTTCTGAAGGCAGAGTTTCAAGAAACTCTGGTGCTTTGGCATCAGTTTCTGTGATGTCTTGACATGGCACAACATCAGGATAGCATACTCTGTTTCTCTGCTTCTCAGTTTCATATGGTCTTTGGGATGTAGATATAAACAAGCTTGAGGTTTTCTTCGAAGATTCTTGCATAACTTCAGATGCTTTAAACTGACAATCTTTGGCTGCTTTAAAGCTTTTAGTATCTGATTCAAGAGTAATTTTTGTTACTGCTTTGGCTTGTGCTTCTTTTGCTAGGTAAGAATAAAGTTAGGAAAAGGATTAGGTCAGATGTTTTGCAGGAATAAAAAATATCCTTATACTTAGGGGGGAACCCCCAGTAATTAGTATTGATTGAATATGCTGTATATTAGTACTAAAACAATGCAATTAAACATGAGTGATTGTGCATTTAAGAGCTCTGTTCCTGTTAGGCTATTTCTAGGTAACAGTTAAGCCTGTGGGACTTTCATCTTGATCTACAATGACTGAAAAATGCACATCTTTGCTTCTAATTTAGAGCCTTAATTTGGAAAGTAACAGCAGAAGATTATGTAAAGTGCTTTTCACAGCTCTATAGTGAAGAAAGAAAATTTCAATAATTAAGAACCAAATCACAGGGTCAATGCCTTTCTCGTTATTCATCTTAGTTTTCTGGTCTTGATTCCTTTGAACTCATCAGAAATACTATCACCCATAGGGATAATACATTTTTTGGGTCTTTAGTGGTAACACTACTAACTTTTTAATACTTTGATGTCAGGAAGAGGTGGAAGGAATTTTAGCAAAAAATAAATAGTTGTATATTAGGAAGAGGGAAAGGTAGAAGACAGTTCATTATTTCAATAATACAATACTTGCACCCATTAATCCTTTCAAGTATATTAACATAATTGAAATTAGAATCTTGGATTTGTTGGAAACATGCTGGAGTTTGAAATGACCTGGTATCTAATTCAACATTGCATCTGACATTCTTTTCTTCCTTAAACTCCAGCTCAAGGAATTAACAAAATATAAAAATTCCTACAAGCCTGTTTTGCTTTGCATCTCACTGCATATCACAAAGGCTACGAGGAATAAAAAGCCTGAGACATCTGTGACTTTATGAGAAGAGGCACGGAGTTACAACACCAACTTCCCAGTACTGCACGTCACTTACGAATAGAGCTGTAAATGTGGAGGAAAAACCCCAGATCATTATTACTAGTGCTTTCTCAATACTGATAATAAAGGAAATATGAGTGAGCTCTAGGCAGTTATAATGAAGCTGCAAAAGGTAAGTGATAATGTTAAAAGTCAGATAACCACCTTTGACTGTTAGTATTGCAGAAGTTGTTGTCCCTCCATAGTCATTATACACAGTACAACTGTACAGTCCTTGATCTGTCAGCTGGGCATTTAGGATTGTGAGCAGAAGAACATTCCCATTTTGTGACATCTTCAATTTTTCAGACAATTCTATCTTTTCACCTTCATGGGCCCAAAGAAACTCATAGAATTCATTTTCTAAGGCACATATGAACTGAGCAGTGTCACCACGTTTCACAGTTAGGTCTCTGAGTTTCAAGAGAATCTTTGGAGGGACATCTCTCTTTTCCTGAGAGGTCATCATAGAGACCTGGGTGCTCTGAGACGTTTGAGAAAGGACTGTAGTGTGCATGGCTTTAATTTCTTCAATTGATGTAGCCTTCATGGTCAAACTCTCTGATACACTTTCAAAAACCTGTACACGCAATTCCTGTGATGGTTGTTCCACTGATTTAAATTCTTTTTGATAAGTTTCAATGTTCTTCTTTGTGAGAGGAGAAACATGATGTTCTGATATAGCCTGTGACCGGATAGACTCTTTTACATCTTTCCCAGAACTTTGCCTATCTAGGGCTTGCACTGTGTAATCAAGTGACAAAAACAACAACATTAGTACCTATAGAACTTTACTGGGCCATGCTCTGAACAAAATCAAACAGCATGGAGGATGAAAATGAATGATCTTCATTTGAAAACACAGCATGCCAGATGTACTACTCTGTTGACAGAGAAGTTATCCATTCACATGAATGAATGACAAGTGATGCCTAAACTAGTCATGCAGTTGATATTCAATTGGTGCTTGTCTCTCCTTGCACTAAAGTGGTCCACTTTAGTATTGGAAACTTATGGCCCTTTTAAAGGAGGTATTTTCTTTTGTATTTTTTTTCTACAGAAGAGTCCAAAATACCTCAATCACTGCTGTAAAGATCACTAAATCACTTTTTTTTTTTAAAAAAATATGAATGCCTTCTTTAAAGCATTTCTATTCTTTGACCTGTATTGAGATGCAAACCTGGAAATTTCCAAATGTTACAGCTTAAAGACAGGAAATGAGAGTGGCTGGGTTACTGAGGGTACTGTAAATGTTAGGTGGGAAAGAAAAGGTGTGAAACAAGGAAAAAATTAGTAACAGCATAAGAGTGTGGTATACAACAAATTGAATCCCTTTGAAGTAAAAATGGGGCTTTACCTTCTGCAGTCACTGTAAGTGAAGCTGTACAAGTTGTTTCTCCAGCACTATTTCTTGCCTTGCAAGAGTATTGGCCAGCATGCTCTAAGAAAGCATCTACTATTATCAGTATAGCTGTGCCTGTAGACTCATCAAAGTGGAAAACTAAGTCTTTTTTTGGCAGTACGAGTTGTTGATTATGAAACCACTGGATTTTTGGTTTGGGCCTGCCAGAGACTCTAGCTTGAAATCTGACTGATTCCCCACTGCATACCCTGCAGCTTGAAATAGGCTGGATAAAGGTGGGCCTTTGGCCAATAGATTCCTCCTTAAGTGAAACAGATGAAGAAACATGCCAAGGGGACTCTGATGTAACTTCTTCAACTTTTTTAAATCCTGAAAAGAAGCATGCCAACTTTTAATTTCTTACCCTACACTACAGTAAATTTTCTCTCTCATTCAAGATTTTTTTTCTAAACTGCAACTTTAACAGCATGAATTATTTTCATTCATCATTTATGAAATCTACTGCAAAAAGAAAACAAAATACTTACAGTTAAAAAATATCAAGGACAGTATAGAACAGCGAATTCTCCAAACAATATTTCTGCTCTAAAACTTTGATCAATGTTCCATCAATTCATATGAAAGTAAACTATTTCTTTTCAGTTGCCCAAGTACCTGCTACATACCTCTATTTTTAAAGATGTTTTTCAACACTTTCAAAGTAATTTATTTTATATAAAAACTCCTACTAGATTGTCTTCATAGGCAAATCAAAGAATGTGTAAGCAAAAAACTTCCATTAGAAAGAAGGTTTTTACCATCTTTGGCAGATGACAGATTCTAAGACTGGAGTAAATGAAAAGGAGGGGCATGGAACATTAAAAAATTTTGAAATACATATTTCTGTTTGTGATATATATTTTGGAGACATATATGTATGCTGTGGACATTGTATGCAAAATGGTAGCAATTAATTGAGTTAAAAGACAACATGACAGACAACAACTCACATATAAGCATCAATGTATATTATGATGATTATTGGAACATGACCTGAACAAGACAACTCCTTTAATTGCACAGTGTACCTTCTAGCTTCAAGGTAGCAGTGCTGGTCACTTGGCCTACAGAATTACTCGCCACAAAGGTGTAGATTCCTTCATCCTCTGGATAAGCTTCAGCAATCTCCAGCTGGTAAGTGTCTTCAAACTGAGTCATTCTAAAAAACCGTGATGGCTTGATCTCCTTCTCTTTGCTGTACCAAGAGACTTTCAGATCTGCTCAGGCAAAAGAAAGAAAAAAAAAAAGGTGTAAATTATGATATTCAACTAGCAAGTAAACACTATTTTTGTATTTATATCTTTCAAAAATCTTAAACTCAAGTATCTGACTTTAAATGTGCCTTGCATTATTCTGGTAAAGTATGATGAGTGGAAAGTAACCTACTTGTTGCTTTAGATTTTGCTTTATGTATTGGAAGTATTTGTATGTCAAAACTGATGCTGATGCAGACATATTACTGAGTAAAAATAATCCTTCCTTAACTCTGTTAGTGTAAAAATTTAAAAATATTTTGCTACTACTTAAACCAGAGAAAGTATCTTTTTTTAAATGTGATTTTCCTACAATTGCATGATTAAACAGGCTATAAAATATCTAGCTTGAACTAGTCAGATTAAGAAATTAAAACAGAATGTTCTTTTGCTAAGCACAGCACCTTCCCTCTTTTTGTTGCAAATATCACGTCATATTTCTCAAGAAAGACTTATATACACCTATATAAAATGTTGTATTACTTGTATAGATTCTTGTAGACTTTGGAGAGAATTGAAGCAGACTTTAGCCTTTTCTCTCCACCTGTCACTATACTACATCATGAATCATATGTTGTTACTCAAATAGTGTGTTATTACTGTTATCAGAAGAGTGTTTTCAATAGCCAGCTGCACAATGTGTACCATTAAACAACTATACTTGCAATCATATGTTACCAACCTAATATAAAAGGTTTTTACAACACAAGTGAGAGGTATGGAAACACATTTGGATAGAGTATGTGATAAAGGAAATTTTTGATAGGAAAAATTTCTTCGTTGCAAGGGTTGTCAAGCATTGGAACAGGCTGCCCAGTGAAGTGTTAGAGTCATAGACCCTGGAGGTATTTAAAGCCATGTAGATGTGGCACTTAGGGACATGGTTTATTTCTGGACTTGGCAGTTCTGTGTTAACAGTTGGACCTGATGATATTTGAGGTTTATTCCCACCTAAATTATTCTGTGATGGGTGACCTAAATGAAAGGATCCTTGTATTCTATACTGAAAATGCAGCTTCCACATTCACATAAACACATTTCTATTAAAAAAAGGTTACACTAGAATGCATTGCACAAAGAGTGGGCCAGTCTTTCCAACATATATTTTCTGAGTATTAGCAGCACTTCTAAAGCAGAATCAGATTTGTTGTAAAGCTTTTTTTTTAAAAAAAAAAAATCCCTGGAGTTTTATTTCAAGTGATGGAAATGAAAATTATATATGTTTGTATATATATGTATATAACCAATTTATATTAATTTTCATAGATCTGTCACCCAGGATTATTTGTAAATTTGGAGGTTTTTAATCTTAAATAATTGTAAATTCTTTGGCTTGCGAACTGAATCTTACTCTGCAGTTTACGATGTGAATATTTTATTAGTAGTCTTACTCAAGGCCATTTGCTAAGTGAAGAAAGGTAGCTTTATTCAACTGTGTTAAGGAAAAAGATATTTTAATTGCAAAGTGACATTCTATGTCACTAAGTCAAGAAAACTTATTTAAGTAAAATCTACACTTAAAAAGACAGTGAGGAGACACTTTTTATGCTAGGAGAAAGAAAGTAACCACAGTTTAGTGTTTGCAGAGTGATACTTAGAAATATTAGGAGAAAGGTTGAGTCACAGTTTCAGTCAGTTAGTGCAGTTAATGGACACGGCAGTGTGTCTTCAGAAACTTCATCATGTTCATTTGACACGGTAATGCTTTTCCCCCATGAAACTCTACATTTTACTCACTGACACAGTTTTCCCACATCAGTTAGCATTTGAAATGCTGAGACGTTTCCAAAGACAAATTTTGTGAAACAGATCTTCTTTTTAGAAACACTTAATATATTCATGATAGTTTAAAACTTCCATGCTTGACGCCACCTTTGACTTGCTTAATTGAAAGTAGTCAGTAACACTTGGGTCTCTGTGTATATCAAATAACTGTACTTCTAGGGTTAGACTGATCTGAGCACATATACTGCTGAATTTTTTTCTGAATTCAAGATGAAAAATTCTGAGAGATGGAAAGATGTACAGGATTTCATTAAACCCACCTGTCCCAGTAACTCGGCATTGAAAACAAGCAGAGTGTCCCTCAGATGTAACAGTATCACGTAGTGGTATTATGACAGCAGGTGGATACACTGGCATTTCTAGCTCGGGAGAAACAACTTCTGGGACTAAAGAATAAAAAAAGAAGTGATTTTTAAAGATGAAGAATGAAAATTTCATTTCAAAAACATTATTTGAGCATGGGAAACTCACTTTCGACTGAAAGTGAAGCTGAAGTTCTAGCTACTCCATAGTCATTTTTTGCTTCACAGGTGTACACTGCTTCATCTTCAGGGAACGTTTCAATCAGCAACAGAGTATATTCTTGTGCATCATGGAGAAATTTGCACTTGAAACCTGGAGAAAGCTGTTGATCATCTTTGTACCAGGAAATTTTGGGCTGAGGTTTGCCTGATACAATAGCACAAAAGCGGGCAGGTTTGCCAGACTCCACAGTAGTTGGCTCTAGCTCCCGAACAATCTGGGGTGGCTCTGGAGCTGAAAATTGCAGGGAAGCGAAGTGGCAAAGAGGGAGAGAAAGAAGAAGGAGAGAGAGAAATCTTGTTATTGGGATTATTAGTGATCCAAAACTATTTGCAAAGAATTAAATAAACAAAACAACCCCCCCTTATTATTCCGAATCCTTTGTGTCCATGAAAATCTGCCCTTTTCCTTGATACAGGAAGAATGATCTAGCAGCAAGTGCCTTAACATAATTAGCTGCTTTGATGTAAGTGTTTTCTGGCAAAATGTGTCCAAGAATTGTTAGGTTGATCACCCTGGAAAGGCATATGCACCCATATGAACAAATTAGTTTTATTTAGACTGGAGAATTTTCTGGTCTAAGTAAATACAGTGGGAAAAGAACTGCTATGGTATTTTCATCCACTAGCCAGCTACTTCAGTAGGGCAAGAAACATCCATGTACATGAACAATTTGGTAGTGTTCCAGATGATCTCTTTGAAATTTTTTTTTCTTTCAAGAGTTAGAATTCCAGAGAAGCTATATAAAAATCAGAATACCACTGAGTAATAAACACAGTCAAAACATGGGTTGTGGGGCCACATACCATTCACATAAAGAATGACAGAACTCTTATTCCGTCCTGCAACAAATGTATATTCTCCAGCATCAGAGTAAGTGGTTTCAAAGATGCTCATTCGATGAACTCTCCTTTCCACCACATACTTGTATCTTTCCTCATATTGGAAGTTGATCTCAATACCATCCTTGTACCACTGTGGTTCAATGTCATCTTCATTGACTTCAAATTCAATTTCAGCTCTTTGTCTCTCAATGACCTTTGAAAAAATAGAATAAATAATAGAACTAATATTGTTTTTTCCTATGGTCTCACTTCCCATTTCCTATGTGAAGGTTCTGACCATATGATTACAGATTTTTGTGTTATGACTCTTGCTGATTAGATATTGTTGCTCTTCCCTTGCATTATTCTTTGAGTGACAAAGCTATGAAATATTTATTCATCTGTATAGGCCTTACCTGAATATCTTTCTGGGCACTTCTGATACGAATGTCACGACCTTCCACTATCAAATTGGCACTGGATGTATTTCCACCTGCTACTACAGTGTACTGACCAGCATCAGACATCCTTGTGGAAGGAATGATGAGACGATGGACATATTTCTCTCTCTGAATCTTCATCCTGAGCACATCAGAAAAGAAAATTAGCTAGATATTTCCTGGGGGGAAACACACACCAAAAGTAAATAGGGTGTAGAAGCAATAATTTACCTATCACCAATCTGGAGTTCTTGCCCATCCTTCATCCACTGAACCTGAATGTCAGGTTCTGAAACTTCACATTCAAAAATAGCCCTCTTCTTCTCTACCACTTTGATGTCTTTAATATGCTTCCTAAACTCAATGTGACGAGCTAGGGCAGAAAAAAATAGAGTGAGTGCCATGATGTTATTTAAGCCACTAGAAGTCACTAAATATACAAATCGAGAGAGCAAATACCTTCCACATATAAAGTGGCTGATGAAGTTGCTTTTCCAGCAACAAAAGTATATTCTGCTGCATCACCAAAATGCACATTCCTTATGGACAGGGAGTGTGTAAGCTTCTTTGTTCGTATCTGGCATTTATCAGTTGATTTTATTTCTATGCCATTCTTTAGCCATTTATATGAGATACCTTCATAATTGACAGTAACTTCAAATGTTATTGTATCTTTCTCTTCAGCATTGATGTCTTTTAGCATGGAGGTTATTAGGATGGCTAAAAAGAAAGAAATGGACATGGTTTGCTTTTTTCCATTCTGTTCTACTTTATTTTAAATGCATGCCAACCAGATAAAGGATGCTTCAACTTCTTTAAGACAATTTTGGAAACATTAAAAGGTAGGTTTTGTGTTCAGAATCAGTATTACAATTAAATATCCCACAACTACTGAATGACATAGGAATCCAAATTCTGTTTTCTATGGTGACTTGGCAATTAAGCATGTTGGCCTAAAGAGAACAACACAGGATGTGACTTTCAAATTCACGGCTTCTAAATCTCTTTAAAGAATGTAATTGAGGCTATTTAGTGTTATTAAAAAACACCTCTACAACTGTGCTGGTTTTGTCAGAATTTCACTAAGCCCATGTGTTAACACAAACTCATTACTGGTAACTGTAAAATATTCTGGTTAATTTAATTTTGACATACGTTTTACAGTCAGGGTTGCGCTGACTCTATCATTTCCACAGACAAATGTGTATTCTGCAGAATCTTCACTGCTTGTGTTCATGATATTGAGTTGATGTAGTTTCCCCTGGACAACTATTTTGAACTTTTCACTCATTTCAATCTCCACACCATTTTTCAACCAGACGGCAGGCACGTTGAAATGAGAAACTTCACATTCAAAAGAGGCGGTTTTGGTCTCAGGGATCTCAATATTTTTCATGGTCTTTGTGATGTGTATGCCTAAAAGGAGGGTGAAAAACACAAGAGAGAATTTTCTAAAAGTTGGTATGTTTGGAAGACTGAAAAAAACCAAGGGTAACAAGCTATGAAGTGTCAGGTCAAGTTGCTCAGTAATGGTGTAATAATTCATACAACTACTTTCTTACAAATTTACAATACTTACTTTCCACAAACAGTTTTGCTTTACACTCAATTTGCCCAACAAGAGCTGTGTATTCCCCAGCATCATCAGGAGATATGTTATGCAGCATAAGCTTGTGAACTTTCCTTTGAGAGATCATCTTGTATTTATCACTTTGTTTAAGCTCAATATTTTTATGGAACCACCGGACTGGTACAGTGTCATGGGAAACACTCAGTTCAAATGAGACAACAGCATTTTCCAAAGCAGTCACATCCTTTGGCTTTTTGATGATCTTGACAGCTAGAGGGAAAAATTTAGCAATATTCAGCACTGTGTATGATTTGAATTTCAAAACACACATTACAGCAAATATTCAAACCAGACTGACTTACTTTCCACATGAAGTCTGGCATTTGCTCCTATTTTTCCAAGTTTAAAGCTGTAAACAGACTCATCGGTGACAACACAGTGTTTGATTCTCAGTGTGTGAACAGTTCCTTTCACTGTAATTTCATATTTGTCACTTGATTGAAGTTCAATACCATTTTTAATCCATAGAGCTCCTTTCACATCAGGGTGGGTCAGTTCTACACTGAAAACTGCCTCCTGTGATTCTGTCACCGTCAGGTTCTTCAGTGTTTTCTTTATCTTAACAGCTAGGGGAAAAAAGGAAAAAAATAGAAAAAAATACTTAACAAACCAGATCAAAATTAAAGCCTATAGTAAATATAATAATTTTAATAAAACTGAATAATGGTGCTTCATTTTATGCATGCAGTAATTTATACAGTTTCCAGCAAAGTGGTGTGCTGAGAACACAACAAGGAAGCTTTACTCGCAGCATCCATGAGAAACGTTTGGTTTCTGGGGTTTTGTTTGTCTGTTTTGTTGGTTGGTTGGCTGGGGATTTGTTTGTTTAGTTTTTGTTGTTGTTGTTGGATAGGCTTGGGGTTTTGTTTGTTTGGGGGTTTTTATTTGATTTATTTTATTCTGCTTGTGTCTTAAGGCCTGGTCCAAGACACAGTGAGTGATGCTGGAATAAGTCTCAAAGACATCAGTTAGTTATGAAAAATACTGACCTTCGACCTTCAGTTTGGCAGATGTTTTTGAGCTTGCTATCTCATAGCTGTATTCACCCATATCCTCCAGTTTTGTCGCAGGGATAACAAGCCTTCTCTTTACACCATCAGATTCAGCATGGTACTGATCTGTCGTAGCTAATGGTTTACCATTTTGTAGCCACTGGCCCTCTGATTCAGGATTTGCCACCTCACATTCAAAAACAGCTGTTTGGGACTCGGCCACAGTCAGGTCACTGAGAGGCTTTGAAATGGCACCACCTGTTGGGAAGAAAAAGCATGTTGTTTTGTCGTGTTGCCGTTCAGCTTTCCCTCATCCAGAAATGAAAAGTAGATGCCAGAATTCTTTGCCCTAATTTGCAGCCTGCCCAGACTCATTCTGAGCTCTGTGAAAAATCAGGAATAGAATATGGCCTGAACATTACAAAAAGATGTTTCTTAATTCTATCCTAGTTATTCTCTTTTATTTTATCATCAGCACAGATATACTGAGAACACTCAAGACAAAAACCCCTCTTTTTTACATTAATTACATCAAAAGCATAATAAATACAGCGTTTCATACTATGGTTCTGATCTAGCAAAATACATTAACATTTACTTAAAAGCTCTGAGAAGTCAAATTGTACTAATCACAAAAAATAAGGGGAAGGAGAACATAAAATAAAAGAAAAATTAAAGACCCGCTCCACCCCCCCCCCCCGCGCAAAAGCCAACAATCAATAAACA